>CM069458.1:8721907-9206214 GCA_035610835.1 Ophiura sarsii | reverse complement strand
GTAGCATCAAAGACGTACCTACAAAGATTGAGTTTCATTCTTCAAATAACTAGAAAAAGTATGATAAATTCTGATGTATCGGAAGTTTAATATTTCGTTTTGGTGAGAGTCATAACTGCCATTGCTTTTACACGTAGGTGCGCAGAATTTTTCTGTCGGTTTAAAATTGGCGGATTTTCTGCGCAATTCGGAGAAGTAATAATCATGACGTCACTTCTGCTGATGCTAATCTTGTTCTCGTGTCGCCAAGTATTACGAAAGGATCCAATATTATTATACTTTCTCTGTCATGACAAAGGCAAAAAGGTCTCAGAATTCCACAACATTCATCAAAATTAGTCAGTGGATTTGTCCAAATGAATTTATTATTTATGGGGGAGGGGGGGGGGGTTGGAAAAAATGGAGGGAGGATCAGAAGAAATGCTTCATTATTTATGGGGGGTTATAACATCATAATACTTTCTCTGTCATGACAAAGGCAAAAAGGTCTTAGAATTCCACAACATTCATCAAATTATTCAGTGGATTGTCCAAAATGAATTTATTATTTATGGGGGGGGGGGGTGGAAAAAATGGAGGAGGATCAGAAAGAAATGCTTCGTGAGCAGTCAAATCTACTATTGCTTGATTAATTGGATATACAGGGGGATCAAGAAGAAAAAATCAACGAAAAAAGGGGGATCAAGAAAAAAAATAACGCTGTTTGGGGTGATCAAGAAAAAAATATGTCCAAAGCTCAAATATTTCCAACCTCCACCACCAAAGTATTTATGAACACTCCCTAAGAATAACATATGTGTAAGTAACTTTGTGTGAACAAATAAAGTCAATCATATTTTCCAGTTTAAAAAAATTAGTACCATAACACCACTTTCCAAATTATTTCTGCCATATTACAATACAAAACATTTTTTAACATTCAAATATCCGACCAGCTCTACTAGGCGTGCCTAGTCTTGTTAAACATGCTTACACAAATAAATTTTTAATATCCCACCTTTTTCAAGCCAACTCCATAACTATCATAAAAATTGAGAGAAAAAATACTTGTCTGTCAAATCAGTTCACAACAAATTTGACCCATATATATTTGTGTTTTTAACACTTTCCACGCGGCTATTGGTTTTACCTTTAATACAAACCAGATTTCAGAAACCTTCCTGACTTTCAAGGTCTATCCAAAGGATTACTCAATCAATACTTGGCATGTTTGTACTTCTTTCAATGCATTCCACATGGTGATTCCAAATATGTGATGCGATCTGTGAAAACCCGCCACATGGATGGGATTTTTCACATTGGAGATATTTATATCATAAGAAAGCTGAAACTGTGGCTGATTACAGAACTGTTTTGATAATTTTTCTACGATCACTACAAAAAAGTTATGAGTGAATGATGATTGTGATGTCATAAAAAAGCTACAAAACAAGGAATCATGAAAACAGGCCAAAAAAGATACATAGTTCAATAAAATAACATTTATAAGGTTAATAGAAAAGTGACTTAGTAAGTTTTTGAAGGTGAAATTTCATATAAGATGAATAACACAAAGTATTGGACATTAATTTCTAAAAAAATCTTTTAAAAAAGTGTTTTTATTTTTTAATTTTTTTAAAAACCATTTGACCAATAATCCCTAGTTCACATTTTGCGACATCCGACGGTTTTTCACAGATCGCATTACATATGGTGATGAGATTCAATAATGTTACCATTTTTGAAACATTTTGTGAAATTTTGGAATGTCGTCTGCAGACGCTTGCCGCGTGGAAAGTGTTAAAAATTGGATTTTAATTCACAATCTTAACAATTTGAAGGATACTAATAATAATTTATTTCCATCTCTCTTTTAATTTACTAGTTGCAACCAGAGGACCCATTTCCCAGTATAAACGACTGCAACACGGATCATTGTAAAGTATTCATCGATAGCGCTTTAACCACTTCAGCAATCAAGTGCGTGGCATTACGATCTCGACCGGCAAGTGACTTTAACCTTATACCTAGACGGTCAAAGTCTAGATGTTGATCCTCAAATGCGGGTGAACCCAGGACATGACGTACGACACGATACTGGAGACGTTGATCCCATTGGCAGCCAATCAGGAGAGTTTTGTTGTTACTTGTGAAGCCGTCGGGGAGTCGTTCCCGGAGGCTAAGATGGCTCAGACTTTAACTATAAACAAAGGAGAGGCTGGTTAGTGTTTTCTTACTAGGGTAGTTCTAATAATCGTAGTGTTTTCTTACTAGGGTAGTTCTGATAATCCTAAAAATCATAACATAAAGGACACTTTTCACTTAAAGGTGAATAAAATAAAATGTTTTTTGTCAGCTTTTTGTCATGTTTTAAACCTTTTCTGTAGCTTTGGGGAAAAAACTGAATTCACCAAACTAATTTGAAAATGATTAAACTTCTCTTAGAGCAATATTATGGGATCCATGAAGTTTGACTTATCAGGAAAGACTTTCCTGGGCTCATATATCTGGATCATTCCCTAAAAACCATCACAGAACTTTACTAAATCATAAAGGGAATCTGCTTCCAATTTTTGTTGTTGTATTTTCTTCATTAAGCATTCTGTACAATGTTGTTTTCACTTGTCTACAATTGTAATCGTATTCAAAAACATTGTAAACAGCGTTAACACATTGACAAACCATTGAATACTATTTACGAACAAGAAAACCACTTGAAAAAAAAATATTGTGTCATCCGACAACTTATTTTTAAAATTTGATTTTGGACCAAAACAATTGCAACGAGAGGATGAAATGAATGATAAAGGGTATTCCTGAAAGAGATTGTAGGACTGTGAATGCATGGGTAGTTCTGTACCCGGGGTACCGCCCCTTCCCCACCTCCAAAACTTTTTCACAATCACAAAACTGACCAAGTAACCCATCCTGAGAGGTCCGTTTGCCGTAGAACAGGGTTTCTTTTTTCCATCGCCTTAAATTGAGTCTTACACAGCCATTTTCTTATGCTTTGCATGATGGTTACTCAGCTGTCAACACTTTGAAAGGCTTACATGTAGTAGTAGCTATATGGGAACTGAACAGTGCCAGTGTTGTACAACCAAAAATAGCTGCACAGTAGCAGAGTTTTTGGTACAGTACAGCTACCTTGCTGGTATTTCACTGAAATCATCCCATGAAATCCCATCCCTATGGAAAAATATGCCCCCCCCCCCCCCCCCCCCCCCACTCTCAATTTCTTACTCAGCGGCAAGATACTCGGAAGAATTGTGCACGCCACTGTATAGCCATTAAAGACCCCCGGGTCAACTCCATCCTGTACAACGCCTATGGTCTATCTCCCCAGGCAATCACTATGGTTGATAAATGCAGACGAAACTATTAAATGCGGGCCAAGCGGTCTAAGAAGGGGTCACATTCTGACGCGTCTGCGCGTCCTGGACCTCTCACTTTCTTGTAGTGATGCGTCAGGTTTCAAATTGGAAAGACTTGCGGGTCCCGATCAAAAATTGAAGGGGTTAACAGTACATATACTCATACAGATTACTGGCAGTAGAGTGACATGTTGCCAGACATACAGAAAATGGCTGTGTAGGACATACAACACACAGTACAAAATGAGGAGACAAGCCATACAGTTTGTGAATAAACATGACAGTAGACCTGTCAGATTTAACACTTTCCATGCGGCAGGCGTCTGCAGACGACATTCCAAAAGTTCACAAAATGTTTCAAAAATGTCAAAATTATTGAATTTCATTACCATATTTGGAATCACCATGAGAAATGCATTGAAATAAGTACAAACATGCCTAGTATTGGAACAGTAATCCATGAGATAGACCTTGAAAGTTAGGAAAGGTTTCTGAAAAATCTGGTAAACAATCTGGTAAAAATAATAACCCTGTGGAAAGTGTTAAAAGACACAAATGTCATTTTTTGTTCTAAAGATGCCTTATTTTATCTTATCAACAGTATTTACCTCAATTTCATGGGAAGGGGTGGATATTTTTCAACCGTTTAAAAGCCTATATTTTTTCTAGAAATTATTAAAATTAATTTGTTATTAGAATTGTATTACATTTAGAGCATAAAGCTACGAGGGTCATTCAGTAAATAATGAAAGTAATCATGGTATGGGATGCATGAGTGATTCTATTAAGGGATAATGTGGTCAATACCAAGTATGAACCTTTGTCTTTCAAACAATACACTTTTGGATTGTTAGATACCTTTGGTTATGTAACGTCATTAGCATAAACACAATAGGTTTCAGACACTGACTGAAATCTGTCAATTATTTGGCTGGATATGTAATATGTTGAATATGGGTTGATTGATACATTTGAGTATATCTCAGCAATGCAAGCATAAAAACAGATAACACTTGGCACATAGTTAGAACACACACTTATCTCTGTTTGACACTCTTTTTAGATCTGAATTCCTTAATACAAACAAGAAGGGTCCATCTCAAATACGCTTTTATTTAGCAAAATCCGCAATAATATATCTTAGAAACAACAAAGGATAACGAACAATGGAGGGATTATAATTTAGTAAATTGTTGTGGAATGTAAAGCAATAATAGTGGGGATATCAAGAGGAGCTGTTCATAAAATTTCCTCAAACCATTGAAATTATGTGACGATTACTTTAACAATACATATCTAGTAGCTCTAAAGATAACAGTAATACGAGAGGTTGTGGCAGCCATCTTTGATTTATACATTCATGTATATCTTTATTTTGACTATTACAATATATATACACATTGATTTAAGCATTTTTCATTTTTTCTGATTAAAATGATAAGGCACAGTAAGTTTTTATCTGGTAAATTTCATGATTTTAGCCATTTTTGGCCCAGTTCAAATTTATCCTGCGCATGCGCATATTTTCTGCAGGTTTCATGCGAATAAGTTCAGATAATTAGTTAGCTATCATATGGAATCTCTCAAACTGGTTAATTGCTTGGATTTTTCCTAAATTGTTTGATTTTCCGCAATATTAGCGATTCACTTACTGGGCATTTTTCAACGAAATTGGCTATTTGAAATACTGATATTTGTATACTTTTTATTCAATTTCCTCTCCTTACTTTTCCCTCTTATACTACATATATCAAATTACACAGGGATTAAAGTAATGGTCTTTTTTTATCATACTTATGCGAAAAAAATTGGGATTAACCTGCGTCTGGTGTCATGTTATACAATCTTCTTACCACATGTTTCATACAAACAATTCAAATTTACCGCCAAATAACTGATTTAGCAGTGTCCCAAGTGTACTTACTTTGAGACAATGCTATGACGTCACAGTTCACACTTAGAAATCCAAAACTGTATTGTTTGAAAGACAAAGGTTCATACTTTGTATTGATCATATTATCTCTCAATAGAATCACTCATGCATCCCATACCATGCTCACTTTCATATTTATTGAACGACCCTCGTATAGCATTGCTAATATTTACTAACAAATAGGCAAACATGTAAAATCATGAATGAGATATCTCATAAACTGGTTAGCAAATAAAACTGATTTCACTTTAAGATGTTGACAGGATTCAATCCATTGTGACAGCATTAGGGGGTAATGATCATATATTATAGTACTCTCCAAAGGCAAAACAAAATGTGTTTGATTGTCCAAAAATCACCTTCAAAAGTTGGATAGGTCGGTCGGGAACATTTTTTTCTTCTCCCTTGCCCTTTTTTTAGGTACGAAAAGTAAAATAAGATGTACTTGTTGTGGTAACCAAAACGGGGGGGGGGGGGGGGGGGATCTGCAATATTTTGATGAGTATTTTTATTTTCTAAACACTTTTTTTTTAAATTATTTAAAGAAATTATTTTTGATTTTTGACTAAAATGTGTAAACAAATTGAAATTGTCAACAACAAAATTGATTTTTTTTCTTTTTCAACATTTTCCACACAAAAAATTAAACAATTTGGGTCAGATGGATTTCTAGGGTCGGGCGGACGAGGACAATCAACCATTTTGTTTTGGCCTTATCAATGTACAAGAGGTTGATTAAACCCCCAAAGAGCAAAAAAGCATAAACATCGCAAGGGTTCCATAACAAAACAAAAAGTGACGGAATGGCAGTACCAAAAATGTGGTTTCAATCAGCATCCCTGAAAGTTTATTTTTGCTGGATAGTGATAGTTAACTTTGATATTTCAAAATTTTATGTTCATTGTCTTTTCTGTTTTTCAGAAAAAGCTGGTATAAGCAGGGCCTCGAAAGCTGGTATAGCAGTTGGCACTATAGGACTCCTGATTATCATAATCACATTAATTGTACTAATATATGTCTCCAGAAATAATGAGGTAAGCAACCTACCATTGTCTTGTTGGGGAATAGGGTAGTGGGGTTAGTTATGTCACACATAATCAGACCATTTTGCCATGTCGCACATAATCAAACCAAATTGCCATGTCACTCATAATCGGACCAAATTGCCACGTCACTCATAATCAGACGAACTTACCACACATAATTATGATCTGCTTATTGATTTTCTTGAAATGATGCCACACATAATTGTTTAGTAGATTCCCATGTCTGTGCTCGAAAATCCACCAAGAAAATGTCTGTTAATTTATGGACAAAACCAGCCATAGCCAGTGAGATTTAGTGCCACTTTTCTTTCTGTATAAAAATTGGTAAATGGCACAATTTCTTATCGTTGCATTGTCTGAAGGCCAACAAATTTGGTATCAAAATGTACCTAACAATTGGGTGCATCTTTCTAGCTAAAATCTCTCTGAAACACCCATGATAGCCCTCCTCTTAGTGTAAAACGGTTGACCAAGCATTGACAAGGTAAAGCATTCAGTGTTGATCACTGCCGAGCGGCAGAGTTACACTCAGCTCAGTGGTTGAGCTTTGTGGAGTGAGTTTATCCCATAAATCATCGCCACTGCCAGAATCTGTTACCATAGCAGAGGATTTGGAGTTCCCATCCTGTAATGTGAATTCACGACGTTTTGTCAAATATTGTTCATAATTTTGTTGTCAGCTCTCTGCAACACCCATGATAGCCCTCCTCATACTGTAAAACGGTTGACCAAGCATTGATGAGGGCAAGCGTTCAGTGTTGATTTGATCACTGCCGAGTGGCAGAGAGTTAGTACGCTTTCGTGACAAGCATAGCGGTAACAAACGCTACTGCTCAGCGGTTGGGTTTTATGGAGTGTTATCCCATAAATCATCGTCACTGCCAGCATCTGTTTCTATACCATAGCAGTGGATTTGGAGTTCCCAGACCATTTCTTTTTCAAAACAATAGACCAAAATTTGTTTCTGCTTAACCCTTTCGGATCCGAATTAAATTTAGGGTTCCATTTTAACCTTTGACCTTTGAGATTGACTCTTAACATAGCATTTCTGCCTGATTTATAATGTCCTTGCTCTCTGCTTCAAGCTGTAAAAGACATTTCAAGCTTGAAAATGATACCAAACTTAATAGTGTATACTCATTAGTATATGAGTTGTTCCATTTTTGAGATAAAGAAAAATTATTTGAATGTTTTTCTAAGTATTGCTTTATTTCCTAGAAACGCTGTGGCGTTCTGTGGATCCGAAAGTGTTAAGACGAGTGCCAATTTTTATTACGCCCATTTAAATATAAATTCTATCCTGCACCACCTGCAAACAAGTAGATCGCATGACATTGTTGTATTCTGCCCTCTGTGGAAAGAAATGTTATAAAGCACCTCAATCTGTGCATTTGTTTCTACTGTTCATCCATCTGTGTATACTGCCCTCAATCTCTCTTGTCTCGTAAGACTGTACGTCACTTTTCAGAGGATGATACACCACCAAATTATTTTCATAGCATTCCCCTTAGAGCATGTTTCAAAGATAAAAGCTGGTTTTACGTAATTTAATGGGGAAATGATGGCCTTATGAATTTGTATTGTGTACAATCTGTACATTGTCTGTGTCGGAACAGAACAATGCAGAAATCACCTGCGTCCTACTGTGTCTGCTATCATCTGGTCACTCGGTCAGTCATACTTATAAACTGTATGCTGCCCTCTTGTTATCTTACTATAAATCTGGAAACGTTGTGTGTTTGTTTGTTTGTTATCCTTATTTCTCCGTTAGTTGTGATCAAAGTGGCGCCTAATTTGCATGAAAGATAGAGGAAATAACGGGAAGGGTGTTAAAGTTTATTTCAGTGAAATTAGTTAACAATTGGCTCCAAAAACAGCAAAAAACCTCTCAGATTTGGCTCAAAAATACCACTAGAATTGAACAACATTGTGCGTTGTGCTTACTACCGCGTAATCATACCGTGGTATCGCGTCGTGTCCATGTTTGCGCAAGGGCTCACTGCTGCGGCACACGCACTCCTACACATGGCGCAGAAGCCACACAGGAAATGGTTATAGGCCTGTTGGTAGGGTTTTTGGTGTCATGTTGGGGTGGGGGGCGGGCTGTGTAAAACCACGGGAAATGGTTTAGGATAGGCTTAGGGTTATAATGGTACAAGTAGCGTTTTGCGGGGGTTAATGAAGCAACCTGATTTCTTTACTTTAAGTTGGTGCCAATCAATCTAAGGGACCGAGGGTTAATGAAGAAGCCACAGGAAATGGGTTAGGGAGGGTTGTGATTATAATCAACCTGGTTTGGGTGTGTGTATGGGTGGGAGGGGGGGGGGTAAACCATGGGAAAGGGTTAGGGTTAAGAGTTAATGAAGTATAGCCACGGATGGTCAAGAGGGTTATGATTCTAAATCCAACTGGTTGGTGTAGTTGCAGTGGGGGCGGTTGTAGGGGGTTTATGTGGTTTTAAAAGTACGGAGCTAGGTTAACTTTGAGAGGTAGGGGTTAATAAAGTAGCCACAGTAAATGGTTAGGAGGGATATGGTTATAAATCAACCTAATTGGGGGTTTATGTGGTTTCAGAGGTAGGTAATGTGGCATAACCATCTAGTGGGGACCCGAGCGTAGCGAGGGTACACCGCTAGTATTAACAAATACTGCCTTTACGTCAAAAATCCTGTTCAATAGGTGGTTAGCCTTTTCAAGTTCATTTGTCAAGCATTTTGTTCATTCATTGGGGGTGGGGGGGGGGGCTCAGAAGATATGTGCTTGAATTACACATTCAATCTGTACATTGTCTGTGTCTAAACAGAACAATGCAGAAATCACCTGCGTCCTACTGTGTCTGCTTTCACATCTGGTCACTCGGTCACTCATACTTATAAACTGTATGCTGCCCTCTTGTTAACAAATACTGCCTTTACGTCAAAAATCCTGTTCAATAAATAGGTGGTTAGCCTTTTCAAGTTCATTTGTCAAGCATTTTGTTCGTTCTTTTTTTGGGGGGATGGGGGTTCAGAAGATATTTGCTTAAATTACACGTTATGAAGGGGGAACGTATTGTTAAGAAATTTCATAATCTTTCAACAACAAAAATATGAGTGCAAAAAATATCAAATTGGCAAATTGAGCCCACTAACCCTAATATTTAGGGATGGAAATGGGTGAAATTTAGCGGGAAAAACCGGACTTGCCGACAACGGGATTCGACCCCGTGTATTCCAGCATGGATCACAGTGTCTTAGTTCACTCAGCCAGGGTTCACACGCCCGCAATTAACAATTCCTTGCGCATATATCACCCGCCATGAGCGCCCGGCGAGATAGACGCCGGCGACACGCGCTGTCAGCATAGTTTTCAAGTGGGATTTCATAGGGTTCAGGAGTGTAAGGGCTAAAGAAGGGATTTTTCCTTTCCTAAATAGGTTTTTGTGTCGTCTGCTTTGGCATCATTGGTATACTGCCCTCTTGTGAAAAATGAAATATATTCAGGGATTTTCTCAGACTAGCGCACATTTATTTTTCAGTGCATTGGTTATAAAAGGAGGTCTCTTATCTGTGGCTTCCTTTGTCACAGGATACGGTACTGAATTACCGCCCTCTATAGTTGAATACCAAATATTTCAGGGATCATTTGGAGAAAACATTGTGCTGTATTATAGGGTATCTTGTAAATGTAATGATAGTCACTTTATATTCACAAATGTATTCAGGGATTATTGTAAAAAAACTAAAGAGAAGTATACATGTTATCTGCAATAAATCAAATGACTCTATCTAGGATGGAAGATGTATGATTAAAACCTGAATGCAATACAAATGCAGTATTTTATAAACTGCAAATGTAAAAGTCACTATACACTGTTGAAAAGAATGAAATATTTAGTAGAGGTGTGATTAGACTCAATAACCTAAGAAACCTGTACTTGATAAGGCATCAATTGGGATCATCTTGGGAGTTAGTTACTTAAATTGGTGCATTTTTGATCCCACACATGCAGCGATTACATGGTACAATAAAGGGCATTACATGACAAGATACCATATTCTAATAACTTAGAGGGGATTTGGGCCATGCCAGGGTGCCTGGCATCAAACCTGTATCAGCGTGGAAGTCTGTAACCTACCTGATCACGCCATGGGGTCAGCACACAAATCTCAAGATCTTCTTCGCTGTATGATAGCCAGTCTGATCGGGCCACGAGATTAGGGGGCACACGTTACATAAGTTTCAGTTTCAAATTGGTGAGAAAAATATTCAGTTTTTATCTCTCCACGCGCAAAAATAATCCAAGCGTCCTCGCGGGATTGTAGCCACATGCACGCACACGTCACAAATCGATGCACACTACGATTGTTGCCTTCATGTGCGCCCACGTTATTCTGTATTCATTCGCTGCTGTAAGCTTAGCAAATTTGGTACTGATCCACTCCCTGGTAGTGTAGTGTTTTGTAGTGACATTGAAGGTTACGGTTAAAATCATGCACCTGATCATTAGCTGCACTTACTAGAATATGTTCTGACATCGCGTTAGTAATTGAGTATAGGATCAAACAGGTCTGCATTATCTTTGTTATTTTACCAAACAAACTATTATTGTTGTGGATAAGCAGTTTCAAACAGGTCATTCTTAACACTTTTTAATTTGTTTTTCCCTCTCTGTCATTTACAGCAAAGAAAACGAGGCCTATGATCTTCATCCTACCATATCACATTCACACCACCACCAACGATCCATGCAAATATCAATAAATCTATTGCAGCTGTGATAAATAACAACAATGATTGAAGCGGAGCAGAAAAGCAGACGACAAAGAAGAGGAGAAAAAGTCCCACCACTTTTTTTTAAAGAGAGACGACCCAAAGAGATGTTTTATAGTTGAAAGAGAGTCCCGGTAGGTATTAAATGATTGACCTTAGAGGGCGCTTTATATAATGTTATATGATGAATGAGGGAGGTTTGTTTATAGTTTATTTACTGTTTTAATGTGCCGAATAATGAATAGCAAATATTTTGTTGTGTCTTATAATACATGATTGATTTTACGCAAGTTTCAAAATTTATTTTTATGCAGTGTATAAAAATTGATGGCAAAATTTGGCAATCCAGCCTTGTTTCATAGGGCATGGAAACCATTTCTTTTATTTTACTTGTCAATGTGCCTATGTTATGATGGTGCTGATCGGTTGGCTGTTCAATTTGTATTCCATAGACTCCAATAAGGCTATTTATTGCATTGCATTTCTGTATCCCTCCAATAGATGGTAGAGTAAAAATTACGCTCAATTTCTATTTCTATCAGGTAGAATTTACCCTAACTTTCTGGGTGTGTTTTGGGGAGAAAAACAGGTCAAATTTGGGGGCGGGGGTATAATTGGGCCGCGCTGACGCTGGAGATTGAACCTGGGTCGTCTATGTGGAAGCCTGCCGCCATTTGATAGCCCGGGGGGAGCGTGTGCTACCAGCACCTACAATCCTGGAAAAAAGTCTTTGAACACTTGTGTGTAATTGACTCCCCTGTACAATGTTAACCAAGGCCAGTGGCTCCTGTAGCTTGCCAGAGTGTCCCAACATTGATCAATGTGGGTGGGGAAGGACAAATATAATTTGAACAATCTCCGTTTATAACAGAAGACACTAAGTATCAATACATGCACACAATACCCAACACGTTTTCTCAGCGTTCATGCTCCAAGGACTTTTTTACAAGATTGTAGTAGTGTAGTGTTTTATACTGATGAAGAAGGTCAGGGGTGTACTTTCGGCGCGAATCCGCGAATCGATTCGCGTAAAATCACTGCCAAAACAGGACCTTAGATGACTGGTATTTGACCCTTAGTCAAAAAACTTTCCGAATTTGGAAGTTATGCAAGCTTAAAGCCTTATTCTTGATATTATTTTAATTAATTTTAAGAAGTGTTTGATTCAATTTGTGTACTATTATTTTCTAAGTATACAATAGTACAATAAATGTTTAAAATGCGGAATTTAAATTCAGTAAAAAGGATTCTCGCAAAAATATTCTGCGAGAATCCATTTGCGAGAATCCATGGATTCTCGCAAAATTCCTCTGCGAGAATCCATTTGGATTCTCGCAGGATGTCGCGAAAGTACACCCCTGAAGGTTTAGGGTTAATGGCCTATGTTGTCCTATACATGTATCTGGATTGGTCTTTACAAATAACGCAATGCATGTATGGCATTATCTGTTCTCCTTCATAGCCGTGTGAGTGGTGCATATGGTAGAGCACTGGATTTATGATAACAAAGGTTGTGGGTTCAGTTCCCAATGTGTTGTGTATTTAGACATGATGATTCATTCTGATTGCCTACCACCATCACTAGACTGGGTCCCCGCGTCCCTCTATATGGCCGCCATCTTTAAAAATGGCGGACCAAAAAGAGGGACTGGGAAATTAGTATGTCCAAAAAGTGTGCGGTTTTGTCGTGGAATTCCACGACAACTTTGCATATGAATATGCATACCAGTACCCAGCATATGAATATGCACATTTGTACACAGCAACAACAGAAATACCACCTGATTGGTCCAATTCAAAGGCAGTGCATCAAACGATCGCCACGCTGTGCAACGGGGAGGCAAAACGTGCACCCTATTGCGTCACGCGGTGTACAACACCGCGTGAAACTATTGGCGCACTGTGGCGTGACTGGTGCGTGAATAGCTCATGTATATTCAGCAGTTTATCAGCACACACTTTTGAAACTGTATTTTTTCCAGTCTTCACATTTGAGCACCCTCGCAGGGGCCGTGTGTAAAATAGAGGATCCAGTCTACCACCATCACAGGGGAAACTGGTACCAACATGTTGTTGGCAAAGTTGAGACCAACTAGCTGTATGAGTGGATTGGCAAACCGCAAGAAAAACCTTTATTTTAGGCGAATGGGACAAAATAGCTGAGACTTTGGGAATGAATGGGAGAGCAAAATTATAGATTTGATAGATCGAGCGAAGTCCATACATATTTGGCATCCTGGCAGCAATTTTTTTCCGTACATGATCCTAGTGAAATTCACTTTATTCCGTTTTAAAGCAAAATTCACTGAATAAAATGATTATTTGAATCAACTGATTTCACTAGGATCATGTACGAAGAAAACAAATCGCATCCTAGCATCATTGATGGCAAAATAGTACATGTTTTTTAGATTGATGCCTTGTATGTAGGGAGTCTTAGAATACAAATTGAACAGTCACATCAATGGTAATGCTAGATTGGTTAGCATCGAGTGGTTTTATAAGGTAATTTTATGCATGGAATATTGTTTGCAGATTTTTTTTTATTTGGGATAAAAAGTATTTGTAATGTATGCAACTCACTGCTGAATGAAACTATTTTAAATGATGACAGATTTTATTAATGTAAAATAATGATTTTTTAAGTGTGATGATAAAAAGTACTAAATAAAATGTTGATTTGAAGCGTTGTATTTTTAAAGATGAAAAGCCTTGGAATTAGTGTGATGATATACAGGGTGAGTAAAATAATGAACCATTTTGTTTAATCCTCAAATATTTTAAGTCGTTTACTCCATGAAAGACAAAGTGTCAGACTCTTGTTTTGATGGGCGCATAAACAGAATCCCACCAGGAGGTAGGAGCTACACAAAGACTGTGTCCGTACATCCCTCTATATGGCTGTCATCTTTAAAAATGGCGGACCAAATCGAGGGACTGGGGAAATAACGTAACATGTTCAAAAAGTGAGCGGAAGTGTTGTGGTTTTCCATGACACTTCCAGTCACTTCTTACTTAGCTTCCCACCTGCACGTCAGCCCAACATTAACACCAAAAGCATTTGATTGGTCCATTTAAACTGTAGCGTGTCCAACGATTGTCTCGATATGCCTTGGAAAGTAAATCAGCATGATGTTCAACGCTGCGTCAAACCACTAGCGCAGTGTGGCGTGATGGTGAATGACTAAGATCATGTTTATTATGAGTTTATCAGCGAACACTTTTAGAACTGTTTGTGTTTTCAGTCTTTACTTTTGAGCACCCTCGCAGGCGCTGTGTGTAAATTGTGAAGATGGCAGGATTTAAAACATGGCATCACATCATGTGTGATTTACTGGTAGGAATATTTCAGATGCGAAAATAAGACTAATTATTTTGTCTTGGTAAAACAAAAAAGTTCATTATTAATATTTTTACTCACCCTGTAATAAATATGTTGTTGCAGTCCCCGTATGTGTGTACTGTCCCATGATTGACGTTGTTGGGGGCAGCATGGTGCCTAATGCAGCCATCAAAGAGATTCATCACCTTACCCCCTCTTATGCATTTAACTCTATGCACCTTTTTAACATACTGTTATTGTAGATAACTCATCGCAGTTTTACTTCAACAGGAGGGTCACAAAGATTTCCTATTCACAAACAAAAATCACATCTGAAAATAAATTGAAGACATTAATTCTAACCAACCAGGCTATGTTCTGTATGGAAACTGGGGGAGGGGGGCAACATATGAATTTCGTACCCAACAAATCGCCTCGAAACCCCCCGACCCTCCAGTCACCACTGAGCTAAGCTGCCCTGGGCAGTGATTTCATACCCATATATCAGCTCGGATGATGACGTTATAGAATTGAATGCTGTAGCATGCGCGTGGACTTTGTTTTTGGCCGTAGTGAATCATAGTATCTAGGATGGTTAGGGTTAAATTACCTCTTTCTGACTACCCTTAATGGAGGATAGGGTGAAGAATCTCTTGATGGTTGCTTAATAAGTCTCCGGACTCAAAATAAATATTAATGGGACCATTTTATATCCATATTTGTTTACCTAAATGTTGTAATGGTAAACAAATGTGAATGGTGCTCACTAGTGTACAATACAGTTTTCTTGTGACGTTATTATAAACGATAGACGGGTCTGACCCGCTTAGTGTTATCTAATACGGGTTTTTATCCGTTTGATTCTAGTACGGGCATTATATACCCCATATTTTAATATGCCACTCTTTAGATCTTTTAGAAACTATAACTGTGGCCAACTTTGCGGATAAAACAATGCAGCTTTTTCTCGTAACTTGCAACATCTACCTCGGGAACCGCTGGCTTTCGCATATGCATCATCCTGTTAATTGCCACAGCGGTTTATCCATGAGCTGAAATAAGTGCACAAATATATAATAATGTCATTTTTTTGCATAAGTGTAATAGTTGTTGCCAATTGTGTTTCCAAAGATATTCGTAGTGCGATTCGTTGAAAAATAACAATTATAGTCACACATTTTATGAATGGAAATACTTTTATGTATAACCTGACCCCCACGGTTACTTTAGCCTTCAAATTGATTTTTGATTGGCTGTTGATTATATGAATGAAAGTGTGTGTAGGAGACCAATCAGGCGCTTTAAGAGTAATGGCAAAACGTTGAAGGTGATTGTACTAAGAGATCAAGAAGAGCTCCTGTGATTGGTTACTTATATGAATATGTTATGTAGGTAACCAATGAGAGACACTGTTAATTAAGCACTGAATGCATTAGGTCTAGCAGATCAAGAAGATCTCTTCTGATTGGATACTTGTACGATATATCTACTAGATATATCATGGAGGTAACCAATTAGAGAAACTGTAAGAAAAGCAATATAACCTAGGGGTTTAACTAAATTGATTGTCTCATTCCATACAAATTGTACTGTAACATATAGTACTAAAATGGAAGAATTGTTTGTATTTATAAAGGTGAAAAATTGTGAAAATTGTGTACATGAATATTGCAAACAAATAATAACAACAATAATCTTGTTTTTAGAATGTGATTAACAGTATCCTAGAAAAGAAAGTCACTAGTTTTTATGATAAAAATTGAGTTTTTTATATATTATTTTGTTTCATGTCTCTTTGTTTTAATGACATCATATTGCCATTTTCATTATCATGTTTGCCGGATATAAAGCCACCTTTATTGTATAAGATTATACTTACTGCGTATGTGTCACTCCCAAATATGGTATCTGTAATACTGTATGCTTATTGATGCATTGAATCATATTTTATTGATCGAAATTATTGTAAATACATTTTTATTGGAAACAGTGATTTTTTAAAAGAAATGTAAAATCATGTGTTTTGAAAACCGACATAAAGAAATGGTGTTCTTTGCAGTGGATAATGGTGTGATACACATTTGATACACATTGGTAATGTCAGGGTTGATTCCACCTGTATCAATGTTACATAATAATTGATTGACATTGTATCTGTCATTGATCGATTGATTAGAACAAGGAAACAACTTTCATTGATTATATTGTACATATAAAATGTATGTAAACTGTATTGGTTTGGGCAGTGGATGGAGTATGGTGTTATAAAACGGAGGTTGTGGGTTCAAGTTCCATAGTAGTCAAACTGATTGCAAATACCCAATGAAAATTGAATAAATAGAGTATATTGGGTTTTGAGTTAGTTTGGAAAGGTTGAATGTGTTAACAGGGTACATTGTAAGTAATTGCTATGTTTATCAAAAACAGTTGTACAAGGTAAAATTTAAATTGATAATTACTCAGCACTTCATCATGCCTTAATCAGTCAAGGAATTGACAATGGGCTATTCCAGTTGAAATCCACACCCCCCCCCCCTCCCCCCCCCCCCCCCCCCCCCCCCCCCCCCCCCCCCCCCCCCCCCCGTGGAAGACATTACCATGATCTTCCACACAGGGAGTGTATATTGCAAATGGAGTCGCCCATACTGGTGACCCCCATTTGAAATACACACTCCCTGTGGGAATGATTTAGGTAATGTCATCCACAGGGGGTGTATGGATTTCAAATGGAATAGCCCATTGTCTGTTGCCATGGTTTCAGCAGTAAACCACTACTTACTGTGATGAACTCTGATTTTAACAAACCTAAATAAAAAGTTGTGTACTATAACAAACCCAATGGAGGTTATCCGTGTATCCATGTGCAACAGACAACAAAGGGGAATCGCACCCGGCCTATTCTACATTCTGTTGCATGACGTCCAATTCATTGCATGAACTGTGTTACCAAATTAGCCTGCATATCATGGAACAGTCATGACTTCTCTCTGAAAATCTTAAACACAGTTTGTATTCCTGTCTACATTTTAATCAGTTCCAAATTGAGGTAAGTAAGGAGGCTTCACCAATTTGAAGCTGATCAAACTATAGATGGCAGCTAATCTAAAACATGGATAACCTCTATAAGTTCACACTTTCCATGCGGCAGGCGTCTGCAGCCGACATTCCAAAATGTCATAAAATGTTTCAAAAATGTCAAAAAAGTAAAGTTTCATTACCATATTTGGAAACACAATAGAAATTCCATTAAATTAAGTACATACATTCCTAGTATTAGTTCAGTAATCTTTGAGATAGACCGTGAAAGTTTGGAACGGTTTCTGAAAAATCTGTTTTGTATTCGGTAAAATTAATAGCCGCGTGGAAAGTATTAATAGGAGAATACAGGGTACATAATATGTTGTTCTAAAATAATCCGTATTTCGGACAAAGGTCTGTGAATGCCCAGCGGCGTTGTAAATGCAAAAGAGGTTTATTGATGGAAAAGTGCTCCATGCCTTTTGTTGTGTAAACCATTGTGATAATGTGTATTGGTAAATTCTTCTAAACCTAAACAGGACAGTATCCTGTGACAGAAATGTTGTTTTAAGAGCTAGTTCAACTGCCTAAATATCTTGGAAATATTATTTATGATTTTGCATTCATTTTTGTTTAGATTTGCTACAGGAAACTGACCATTGTATATGTGTGAAATATGTAAAGCATTATACCAATGTTTTGATCAACAATTGACCAATGTCTAACTATTTTGTTGTAAATGAACCCAATATGCATTTTTAATATACGAGTACAATAAGATGTGATTTTATTGGAGCATGTTATGAGCATAATATTGAGTTCCGTTATCTCAATAAGCTTTGAAACATTAGACTTGGAGGTTATTATGATGGCTCTCTACCAGTCATGTGACCAGTAGTGTTTTACTGAATGCTGGAGTTAAAGGGACACAAAAGAGTGTTGAAGATTTATTTTTTTAAATTAATTTACTTCAGAATTCAAGATGAACATTGAAAATTACCATTAGAGTTGTTTCTACTCACAAAAACACAGCAAAACTTCATTAAAACAATACCATCGATATTTATTGAACCTTTTCTTTTTTCTTTGTAAATATGGTTTCGCATGTATCACACATGCTATAGGGGACACTGTCTGACGTAAAATGCTGATCGCGGCTCGATCAGCATTCGTCGTTTTGTTGTACAAAGAGGGCTGATTTTTCGGTGTATCCTTGGTGTAAGATATTTATAAGTTAGACTAGTGTCCAGACCTACAATACGGATTAAAGCTGTATAATCCTTTAATCCCTCAATAGAGGATTTGGTGCTAGGTTAGTTTCGTGCTGTCTTACACCAAGGATAAACCGATTTTTCTTAATCCTGATAGGTGTAAGTTCATGCATGTAATACAATTATAAAAATATACCAGTCCCAGTTTTTATCATAATTAAGGGCACAGCCTCCAACACATCTCTTAGTGTCCCTTTAATACAACCTTTCATTCTTTTTCTGATCCAAAGGCTGTAACTTAGTTTTGTCTAGGAAGCTATGAAGTATGACTATTGTGTGTGTTAATATCACCAAAAATATTAGTCATTCAAGTCTCCGCAACCTAATATGAGTGACATTTTGGCAATGGAATTGATACTCAATAACTAATAATTGCACTCGACGACGGTCAAAAAATAATGCATCTTCAACATTGTATAAGCAACTCATATTAAAGGTAGATGACCCGATCACATTTTCGTAACACAGAATCATTTCAAACATACGGAGATTTTTCATATCATATGAAAGCTCGTATTTTTCTCATCATCATACTGAAATTTGACGGCCTAAATCGGTATAATTACGGAGAAATCGATGAAATAACGTCGAATTACCGCGAATGGTGGTAACAACCGATATAGTTTGTGTACTACTCAATGGGTACAGTTCACAGCATCTTGTGCGTCTAAAATAAGAACCATTAGAGCAATGCAACTCAAACTTTGGAACACGACTTTTTTAAGGATGACCTTTCATGTAGAATAGAAAACTTCAAGTTGAAAATCGGAATGTGATCGGGTCATCTACCTTTAAACAAGTATTTCAAATGTTTCATGCATCACATAGTAGTCTATCAGATATTGAAGCTTTCTCTTTTTTGAAATAAAATAAAACGTTGGTTTATCTTAGACACTTTTCATTTAATAGACTAGTGTACTGAAATTTGAGCTTGTGGGTGAAGGTACAGTACATGTATGTACACTCTGGTGAAGAAAAACCTTTAAAAAATCTTTATTTGTAATCATATCAATCAACAATTTAATGTCATTATATTATCATAATGATATTAAATGATAGTTCATATTAGAAAATATCCAATAATCAAAATTATATATAAGTTAATGTAAGTCTAATAAAATTGACTGATAAATTATCCCTCTTTATTGCTAGGGGCTACCCCCACCCTCTTCCCCATTTATCATGAGATCATAATTCCACAGCTGTCTCATTTCTGATAACAAAACATAGGAATATTTTATTGATAGGCTATTTAATCAAACAAAAATGACGAAATGATTTTTATGAATGACTTTTATGCTGGTATTGTATGCCTATGATTTATTACCTTAAGCACAATGTGATATGATATAGGGTGGAAATGGCCATATAATGAATGAGATTTTTATCTAAATATAGAAATATCAATCATTACGTTTGATTTATTATCCTGGCATTTAAATAAACAAATCCATATAGAAAACAAATAAATTGTGAAGAGAAAATTGATTTTATATCAATGAATAGGGGGAAATCATCAAAAACAGAAGAAACCATGAGCTTCATAAAAAATCATTTGCAGCTGTGGTACTCAGGTCTACTGTGTAATAGGCAGACCGCATGAAATGCAAATGCATTAACATATATTTGTTATACACAATTGGGCCACACGGACACACCCCTACATGTGACTCGTTGGGGACTCAAACCACTGTTTAAAATATAGAAATTAACTAACCATTTTAAATTGTGAAAACTTTACTATTTTTGTTATCTCAAAATTCAGTTTCTAAAACCTTATTTCTGATAATCAGAATTGATGAGCACTCTTTGACCTATATACCTATGTCTTCACACAGTTCTCTCTCAGTATTACCACTAGCGTGGGAAACAAAAGTATAATTTTTGTTTGTTTTTAAGTTGTATATTTTGAACAAAAACCTTTGTATAGTTTTTATTTTAGAGATTAAATCCTATTTATTAGATATGCACTGTTTAGGCCCAATAGTGAAAAGGCAGTGTGCACTTTATTTTTGTAGAAATTATGTATATTATCTATATTATAATATACTGCTGTATGTAGTATTATATCATCTTCTGCTTTAAATATATATTTAACGTTATGATACAGGGTGCAGTAAAAAGACAACTCTTAATTTGAAATCTTGGTGACATGGACATTTTTATGCTTCAGTCATTTTAGGGCACATTTGAAAATAAAGAATATGTGAATTCATGTATGCATGTGCTGTTGTAAATGAACACAGAATTGTTAATTCCAGAAGAACATGCAAAAAAAAAGGTGATCCAGCGGTCCCGGGTTCAAATCCTGGATGGTCAGTGAAAATTTATAATATGTGGAGTTAAGAAGAAATAATGTACTCATAGGTTTTGGTTTTTTTGTCGCTTTATGGACTGGATACAGCCATGCTCTTGAAATACACTTTTCATCCTCAAAGAGTTCTGAAGATAATTATATACCACCCGCAAGCCAAATTGATTTAGTGTGCCCCCTTGCCGATTGATTCATAAGGATATAGTTGCCAACAGCGATGTTCACAAGTTTAGTCGTCTTTTTAATGCACCCTGTATATACCCTGCTGTACATTGTTTATTTTTTGCTATAGAGATAGAGTTATGAGGGTATATTTCTTCAACTATCAAAGACAACATAGGCATTTTGTTAAACTGCAGGACAAAATGCCACTTCAAACTGGAAGTTTTGAAATAAGTTTCAAAAACATTCCTACATGAAAATTTAAAATATTAAAAATTGTGTAAAAATTCAGAATACAATTTCCATATAATTTAAATTAAAAAAGTTGGTCACAAACATTCCACTATGACAATAGGTAAATAGTGTGTTATTGTTGTTCAATAATGAAAACTTTCAATACACTTGATGTACATGTAAATAGCATGACTATCATACTCAATCAACAGAGTACTGTGATTTTTAAGAAATGTTAAGACTTAAATCAAACATTACTTTAAACTAAAGGAACTTTCAAAGTGTTATTTTTTCAGCAAGGAAATGTTGTGGGCCTGCTTCAATCCACAGAACCTGTACAAGTTGGTTATATTATAAGTGAATTTAAGTTTAGATTGTAGTTGATATTATAACTTCTCACACTAAACTAAGTATTGATCTTGTGGCAATCTCACAAACATGTTTGTTGGATTCGGCCTCCATTTACATATTATGTGACTCATCACATCGAAACAGACCAGTTGTCGGAAAACCTTATTTGTAGAAAAGAACAAAAGAAGTTGAGAAAAAATAAAGGAAATAAAAGGAATTTATCACCTCTCAAGCTGCATAAAATCTGTGTCTTATGTTCAAATTCAATAAGTTAGGTGTAAAAATAAGGTTTTTTTGTGATGGGTCACACATTTCATGTCATAACTGAACATTGGCATAAGGCAAACTAGATTGCACATAAAACAGGAGGGTATGTGTCACTTAACACATTCCACACGGCAGGTGCAGACGACATTCCAAAATTTCACAAAATGTTTAAAAAATGTCAAAATTGTTGAATTTCATTACTATATTTGGAATCATCATGTGAAATGCAATGAAATAAGTACAAACATGCCTAGTATTGATTTAGTAATCCTTTGGATAGACCTTGAAAGTTTGGAAAGGTTTCTGAAAAATCTGTTTTGTATATGGTAAAACTAATAGCTGTGTGGAAAGTGGTTTATGTGGAAAGTGTTAAAACACTTTCCACGCGGCTGGCTATTAGCTATTTCCCAATTTTAGAAGTCTATCTCAAGGATAACTGAACCAATACTAGGCATATTTGTACTTATTTTCAATGCATTTCTCATGTTGATTCCAAATATGGTAATGAAATTCAATAATTTTGACATTTTTGAAACATTTTGTGACATTTTGGAATGTCGTCTGCAGATGCCTGCTGCATGGAAAGCGTTAACATACACAGCTATTTAGATAAGATACAAATGCCACTGACTTGTCTCAGAAAATGGCAGAGATGTATTTCGTGAACCTAATTTTTTTTCAGTAGAATGGGCAAAATGTATATTCCCAACTTGAATTCAGTACATATCAATAGTATAATGTCAAGAAAAACTGTTTTCGTTCTTTAAACCCTAGCCCATGATCATTGACGTCAATACGTTATACCTGTGGGGTACCTGGTATTATGCAGTACCCTACATGTATTTCAATACATTTCTTTTTCCCAGGCACCATTTTGACATTTTTGTGTGTTATATAAAGCTCTTGAATGAAACATGAATAATGTAAACCAGTCAAAACCTGTTGTTTGTTGATTTATTTCTCAAAATTATGCACAATCTGTGGTAATCCGCAAGCTAGATTGTACTGATATGATCAGTATGTAGCCATTACTTGAGTGCATTTGTTTGTAAATCTCACTGAGGCATAGCTAGAGTAGTTCATCCCTGCTCAGACAATCCGTCGCCAAATCAGGTGTGCTGTAAAATGAAAGAAAAACACAAATTATATGCAAAATCCATCGAGGAGAATTTGATGTTTGTAGTTAACAAATTTATATTTTGATGTATTTGAGTAGAATTGTCTCAAAATGGCAAATCCCTGTTCCGCCACTTACACCCTGAGAGTAATATGGCTACATGTTGACATGTGAAATAATTATCTAAGCATTAAATCTTGTATTCTCGATGTATTCCTTTTCGCATATTATACACTTTTTCTGCAGGCAAACAAGAAAACAGCTAGTTAAATGTCACTAAAACAGCATTATTTAGTGTGTTGATAGTCCAAAACTATAGTCAATGTCATAATGCTATGGACGAAATTCGATCAAGTTCGTGTGCGCGCCGGTTGCTGATCGGTGCGCGCTTAGAATGTCCATTTGTTACGCGTTGTAAATCACTTCCAGGTTCACACAGCATACGCGCAACAATTTGGACAAAGTAAAATGACACCAACTATACATGCACTTTAATTTTAATCCACCCACCTTATATATAATACATTTTCCATCTTTTGTGCTGTGATGTAAGTAGGTACTCCCAGCGCAATTGATGCGGCATTTTTGTTCAAGTTGTGAGATTTGGCTTCGACCGTAGACATGCATACATATCGTCGTTGTTCTGACATACCGGCACATCACTTTACTTAATTCTGTTGTGATGTGCCGGTATGTCAGAACAGCGACGATATATAGACCAGTATTTGATAACCTGCCTTCACTTGAATACACTCTGATGTCACCGCACAAAGGATGGCAAATATAATGTAGTAAGAAAATGTACAAAAAAGAGAGATAAACTTAGGACTGTATCGCCACAGGGAGGACAAAATGTTGATGGAATAGCTTTATGGGGCTATATCATTTGTATTCTACACCCCTGATATGGAAAACATAGGAAGGGAACCACTCAAAAATGAATTGCTACTCATACTTAGCAGTGGCGGATGCAGGATTTAAATTTACGGGGACTGAAATAATTGGCAAGTGGGTTGGCACTTATATACCATCATGTAACACAGCGAGGAAGCGTCTTGCGGCGCGGGGTTCGGAAATAAGTGTTGAAAGTTGCCAAAAATGTGGGGCACCCTTCCTTCTTACCCATTTTTTTCCTTTCTCTTCCACATATGAGACCTGTCACCACAAAATGAGCGTTAAGTCGCCAGTGTGCATTAGGAGATATGGTCCAATGAACTTGCCAAAAATCAATAGAAAACATTGGAATTTTGCGACTTCAATTCGATTTTTGACCAGGAAAACATTGAGAAATTATGACATGCTGCATATCATTTTAAAGCTTGTTTTCTGAGCAGTCTGAATCTGGATAAACCTCAAAATTTAATTTTCCGACTTAACTCTCATTTCGTGATGACAGGTCTCATATGTGAGGCCCCTACACCCCCCCCCTGTATTTTGCGCCTGCTTAGCATCTAAATATTGTAATAGTAAAGACTATGGTTTGAAAATGATACCCTAATAATGTCAAAATGGGCAATAAAGAACCCCTATTGTGGGTACATTTCATTAGGGCATCATTGTAAAACCTTTGCCCTTTTTGAGATTTTGATTAACTCCAATGCCTGGAAATTTGATTTTTGAGTGTTCCCCTATATATGGTTCAATTTCAATGTTGAAGTGGCATGCATTTCAGAGGGAGTACCAATTATAAATGTAATGGTCCAATTTAGTATGCATTCCACCCCTTGTCATCAAAACATGAGGCATCATAGGGTGTTGCGAAAGTGAATATTTTTCACCCTACATTAATTTTCACTAGGTTTTGCACCACAAGATTTTCACAAAAATTGAAATGTTAAAATATATTTCTTTAGTGTACTGGTATATGGATTGAACCTCGCAAAATTAACAGCACACAAAATGGTTTAAGAATCTGTATAGTATGGAAGATGTAGCATGCGAAAATAACCGCTTGAAACGCAAAGTGATGGATGGATGACGTCAATAAGCTTAAAGAAGTAAAAGGGTAACAAAAAAGGCCTGCCAGCATAGTCCCTTAACATTTATAGAGTGGGAGTGCATGTACTACCCGATAATATTGAGATACCATTTGCCGCCATGTTTGTTTTTTCGGGGAGTTGTTTTCTGCGATGGTGTGTCACTGGAAAATGTCTTGGTAGAAAGGTCCCTTAACATTTACCATGATTACAGAGTGGGAGTTTATGTACTCTCTGTTAATATTGAGATGCCATTTGGGCCATGTTGGGTGGTGTTTTTTTTTTTGGAGGGGAGTTGCTTTATGCAATGCTGGGTTACCTGCCATTTGCCGCCATGTTTGTGTTTTTTAGGGAGTTGTTTTGTGCAATGCTATGTCACCTGAAAATGGCCTGGTAGAAAGGTCTCTTAACCAGGGCTAGAACTTCCATTTCTTTTACAACCAGCCAGTCAGGCAGGGAACTCACAAAATACCAAATATTCCACCAGCCCCTGTAACTCATTTACACTGCATTTGAATTTTTTAATTTGCATCTTCACCCGCCAAACGTAAAAGTTACCCGCTAAGGGCCGCTATGGGCAGGTGGGTGGGTGCTATTTCCAGGCCTGCTTGTAACATTATTTTACCCAAGTGCCAATAAATGTACTCCCTAATAATATTAACATGTTTTGGGGTGGGCTGTGTCACCTGAAAATGGCTTGGTAGAAAGGTCCCGTAACATTTACAGATTGGCCGTACATGCACTCACAGATAATGTTGATGTGCCATTTGCCGCCATGTTTAAGAGTTTTTGGGGCGAGTTGTTTTCTGTGGTGCTGTTGTCAACTGAAAATGTCCTGGTAGAATACTGTTAAACCACTTAATTTTGTGAGGGATTTAATTCCCGGGGGGGGGGGGGGGGGGGGTACTCGGATTTGGTTTGGTCGGGGGTGTGCCGCTGGAGATTCAAAACCCATACCCATTTCTAAGGGTGATTTTTCGCGAAAATAGACCCAATTTTGGCAAATTTTCGCGAAAATAGACCTAATTTTGGCAAATTTTCGCGAAAATCGCGAAAACAGGACCCATGTCTAAGGATTTTTCGCGAAAACAGGACCCATGTCTAAGGATTTTTCACTGAAAAGCCTACCCATGGCTAAGGATGTCTCGTGAAAAAACGACCCACTGGAGCGGCACATCCCCGTATGCCTTACATACGTGAGTACCCCCCCCCCCCCCGGATTTAATTTCGCGAGGAATGTGGATTCGCTAAGTTAAATACCCAGCGAAACTGACAATTTTGCATTGAAAGTAACCATAACATTTCCAGATTCGCAAAATTAAATGCCCGCTAAAATAACAGTAATTTTCAATTCGCGAAATAAAGTATCTGCGAATTATAGTGTTTGACAGTAGTCCTGAATGTGTGTACATGCACTCCCCGATTAATATCGTTCTGCTGCGTTACCTCATAAGGGCTTGCCAGCGAAGTCCCTAAACATTTACGAAGTGGGCATACATGTACTCCCTAATATTGATATGTCATTTGTCGCCATCTTTTCTTTCTGGAATTTGTTTTCTGTTGTGTTGTGTGTCACCTAAAAATGGCTTCGTAAAAAGTCCCTAACATTTACTGAGTGTACATGCACTCCCTATTCAGATGCCATTTGCCGCCTTTTTTTTTTGGGGGGGGGGGGGGGGGGTTCATGAAGTTTTTGTCTGCAGTGCGGTGTTATCTTATAATGATAAAACAACCATACAAGGGTGTACTAACTAAAATCACCAAAACTAAGAATAATACAATGTATGTGATAACATCATAATCATTTTGTGAATTGGTGTTAATTTTACCATAATGTTATGAAACATACCATATTACTGGAGTAGGGCTATTTCAGGTTTTGTAATTATTTGATTCAAAGATTTCATGTGTATTCATACAATTGAGAGCATTATTTCACCAAGAAAATTCTGTTTCTGTGATTTTATTCTTTAAGGCACACCACATAAAGGTTTGCCAAATTTATGTACATAATAAAGCTCATCTTTATTGATTCAAAATACTATATTTAGAAAGAGGAGAAATCAATGTGGGGCACATTCAGCATTAGGCTTTAACAATCTGAAGAACTGTTGAGGCAAATGTTTACATTGGTATAGCCTGACATGGATTTTGTTGGAGAAAGCAATAAGTAGCATGCAAAGTTTGCCCCAACTGTGGCACATGTATCTTATTTAAAGGGCTTAGTTATCGAAGCTTATTAATTACACATTGTAAAGCTCACTCTATTTCTATACATGTTGTCGCTGTTTAGACTTACTGGTACATCACGAAAAACAGCGTTTTGAGAAAACTGTGTTTGAAAATGCTCCAATTTTTGAAGATTCATTGAGAGCATTTACATCAAATGTCACTATCATTGTCAAAGAACATTAATACAGATATATTTATGTTTGTTATGAGCATGTTTCAACAACAAATTGCAATTATTAATTAGGAGTAATTAGGTTGTTAAAAGTTATGTGCCAGTATGTCTGAACAAAAAATACGACTTCCTATTCTTCCTACAGTGATATGCTTGTATGTCAGAACTGCAGTTACATGGTAATCTATGGCAGAATATTGTGATGTGCCAGTATGTCAGTACACAAAGTTTTTCTGTTTTCATGCCGGTAGTATGTAAAAACCATGGCATATCACACTAATTAGTGCTGTATCTCATTAGTTAATTACTTTTTTGTCTCAAGAATTTTTTGGAAAATAAAGAGATTATGAAATGCACTTTAACTCATTTTGCCCCAAACGGCACATGTGCCAGTATGTCAGAACAGCAATGAAATGGACTAGAATAGTAATGCAATGCCAATTCAAAAGAATCATTGTTCCACTGATACGTTACTTTTTAAGACAACAACATTGCATGTGTGTTATAGCATTTTTGGTTGCTTTCCATATCAGGGTGCAATATTGTGTAACCTTTCCCACAGTACATAGTGTATCTAATACATATGCAAACAGATATGGAATCAAGCATAAAGCAGCAAGCTTTTAAACTGTAAATGAATCAATTGCTGCTTGATGCCCTACTCCGTATTGGAGACCTATTTGAGGATATTGTTGGCAGTTTTGTCTTAAGGCGACAAAAAAAAGAAACCCTGTTGAACAGGCCTGACCGACCCATTTTGTTAGAAATTCGGTGAAAAAAATGTTCACTTGCAAATTAATACCTACCCTAATTTTGTTTTTGCTTTTCGAAAAACAGCATAATGTTTACAGATTTTTTAGAATTTCGAAAGATTTTTTGGAATTTTAAGGTCATTTTTAAAGATAAAAAAGAAGGGGAAAAAAGAGCCGACCGACGACCCGACCTGAGAGGTCCGTTTGCCTGTACAACAGGGTTTCTTTTTGTTGTCGTCTAAAGGTAGGTGTTCTGATTACTGGCCTGATTTGCAACTTAGGTTTTCTATTCTACATGAAGGGTCAACCTTAAAATAGTTGTGTTCCAAAGTTTGAGTTGCCTGTTGAATAAATAGTACACAAACTGGCCGGGTGGTTAACTGCAATTTGGCCTATAATTTCTAAATGGAACATATCTTGCGCCAAAAATCTTTCAGAAATAATGAGAACAATTTGGAATTTCTTCTGATATCAAAATATTTCGATGGAGGAAAAAAAGCTGAAGTGATCGGAACATCCACCTTTAATTCTTTCCTTCTTAAGAGAATGTCAAATTGATTTATTTGATTTGATCATGATATTCAGTATTTATAACCTGTGTATTAAATAAAACTGCATATATCAAAGTAACTCAGTTTCACACTTTGTTTGCTTGTTTGTTTGTTTGTTTACACGGTCGGTCCGTACAGACACACGCTTGGGTCCTGAAGGGACCAGACTCAAGCAAATTGCTCGGGCCAGGCTTAAAAAGCCTATATAAGCATGCTGGTTGAATTATTATTAAAAACAGCCACTCCCAACAAATAAAGTTAACAATTTTGCTGTCAGCCTTCAGACATGAGAAAAGAATAGTCTTGATCCAATCTCATTTATGCCACTGGCTAACTTGCTCTTATTGATGATCGTACACTTTAAAATAGGTACTGAAATCACTGCCTGACTTTAGGTGACACAACAAAGTGTTAGTCTTTATTTTGGTTAGGATTAAATCTAAAGTGATCAACAAAAGAAAGTCAGACACTTTTTTTATGTCCTATAGAGTGTCTTCCGATTATTCCTTGTCCAAACAGGCTAGATAGACATTTAGATGAATCTTTTCGGAAGCAACAAAGATAAACCATTATTAACACCATTTAATAAAAATCTGTGACATTTCCAAATTCGCATTTTCAATGCACGCAAGCGGTAAGAAATTGCCGTGTATGGCACTTGAATGGCCAGGAATGAAAGTGATATTGATCACACAGTGCAGTTTGTGCCTGAGCGAGCGGGCTATTTGATTGTGAACAGGTAACATGTGGTCTTTTCGCCCTGCGTAGTTTGTTGAAAATGTCAATTTGGCAACGGCACAGATTTTCATTAAATGGTGCTGACCATGGCTTATCTTTGTCACTTGGTAGCAGTAGTTTGGTACCAGATTGTGCCTAAAAGATCCATCCAAATGTCTATCTAGCCTGCTTGGTCAAAAATAATCGAAAGTTACTCTATGGGACATAAACAAAGTGTATGACTTTCTTTTGTTGAGCGCTTTACTTAACACTTTCCACGCGGCTATTAGTTTGACCATATACAAAACAATTTTTTTCAGAAACCTTTCCCAACTTTCAAAGTATATCTCATTAATTACTGAACCAATGCTAGACATGTTTTTACTTATCATAATCATGGTGATTCTAAGTATGGTGATGTAATTCAATAATGTTAACTTTTTTGAAACATTTTGTGAAATTTTGAAACTGTCGTCTGCAGACGACTGCCGCGTGGAAAGTATTAAGACTAGCAAGCTGACACACTATTCTCGGTATCTATCTCTTTGCAGTGGTGTCAGAGGTCGTCCAGTGAATGCAGATTATTGTTGTGCACTATATTCAAATATGCTTGTGCATGCACCAAGAAATAAGACACTCTCAGCATTAATCAGTGGAAGATACTCTGAAATCACTGCACAGAAGTATATAAACCAAGTGTATTGAATTAGCCAATGGGACTCTTCATAAACTGTATCAAAGCAATTGGTACAAAAGTGTAGCTTGGTAATAGCATTCAACCATATTTGGTGACAACATAATGCCTATGGAATGAACCATGTCTTTAATGTGATGTGATCAGGCAAAATGAGTCGGAAGTCGCTAATGTTGATTTTGAAATATAACCAAACAAAGGACATTATTTCTTTTGTTGTCTTTTATTTGAAAACCCTTTGTTTGCCAATATCTGTAAAATTTTACATTGCCAAATACAATCGAGTAGAAAACTATAAAGATGATATTTTCTACTACAAACTTATTTCACTGGATCGCATCACATATGATTTTGATTTTGATTTTTCTACACAATGTCACTTATATGCACCATGATTAAACATTAATGCATATTCAAAATGGCTGTCTTCCATATAATTACATACAAGCTACGTTTTCACTCGTTGCCTCCAAAAACAAAATAACAAATGTCACACGCCCCATAGAGCCCATCTTCATCAACCATGCAGTCTTCATAGTAGAGTCATAGTACTGTGCCAATATTTTGTTAGCATATGCATTGCGAGGTTATTAGACGATGTGTGTGCATAATTTATGAGCCAATTCTAAGAAGAAATGTAGTTTCATGCTTTAAGTGAAATAAAAGCCACATTTTATCATCAATTATCATCACATGTCTCCCCAGAGCTCATCATTCACATAGCTTTGCAGTTAATGCTATAGTATTGTACCAGAGGGTACTCAGTACATGAGTTGATATGGGGATACGAGTGGATACGGGGATATGCCACAAACATGGGTACCCGGATATGGGTTCCATGAGGTTACTCAATAGTGGGTAGGGGATGTGCCACATTTATACACAGCGATGGAAATACCCACATAACTTTCCACCCGGGGTAGACAGTCCTGGGGTCGACCAACCCTGGGTAGACTACAATAGAGCGCCCTCACGGAATAAACCGCAATAATACTGTTTAAATAACACCTTGGAAACTATATTGATTATAAATTATATATAAAAACACTCAGGGGTTGGTGGTCGGGGAGGTAAAAACAAGGATGGATCATTCTAAAACAACCCCAGGACTGTCCGGATCATTCTAAAACAACCCCGGGACTGTCCACCCAGGGACTGTTTCTAAACCTAAACCTAAACCTATCCACCCAGGGTTGGTCCACCCAGGATTGGCCTACCCCGGGACTGTCTACCTGGTGGAAAGTCATGTGGGTATTTCCATTGCTGCACATTTAAACATGGGTTAGCAAAATCAGCCATTCAGTGCTGCAATAACCCCATATCCATAATACATTTCGTATTGACATTAATCAATTTTTCCAAAACAATCAACAAGATGTCACAGAATCCAGTTTCTTGATATGAAAATTGTCAGAATTGTTTTCTTTTTATAAATTTGATGAAAAACTCATGTATATGTTGTCAAATTTAAGTTAAAGACTCAGACTGAACTCACATTGCTATTGGTAACTTTTTCTTTAAATGTGGTGTTTATTATGGGTGCACTTTAACACTTTCCACGCGGCAGGCGCTTGCAGACGACATTCCAAAATGTCTCAAACTGTTTAAAAAATGTCAAAATTGCTACATTTTATAACCATATTTGGAATCACCATGTGAAATGCATTGAAATAAGTACAAACATGCCTCATATTGGTTCAGTAATCCTTGAGATAGACTTTGAAAATTGGGAAAGGTTTCTGATAATCTGGTTTTTTATATGGTAAAACCAATAGCCGCGTGGAAAGTTTTCTGACATGTGGCAGCCGCAGCACACCCCAACACAAATTAAACTTGAGTGTCATATCAAGGATGGCAGGTTTGCATAATTTATGCAGCAATTCTAAAAAAATGGCTGCCAAACAGATTATATAGGATTTCGCAGGGTTTCACATGTCCCATGATCACAGTAAATCACACAGCCTTCCGGTGGATGTGGCAGCACTGCTCTGTCATCATCTCTCTCAGATTACTGAGAGAAACCTGTATATTTGTTTTAGCATATACATTACTGCAGTCATGATATCATGGCATATTTGCATAATATATGGCAATTCTGAAGAAGAAAAAATGTGTGTCATGCCAAATCAATGTGGGACAAGATTCATATACCATGCGGCCTTTGAGTTAAAACTGCATCAACATTTATCCGAGTGCGGAGAAAAGTTGTATACAGGGTGGTTAAAAAAAGTAACCCACATCTGACAGCCATTGTCTTCTATTTACTAATTAATGTTTATAAATGTCTTGGTGTTTTATTAGAGCAATGGTTTATTGAGCATCACGGGGCAAAAAAAATAATATCTGGATTATTTTCGTTTATGAAATACGGCAGTTTAAAGATATCATGTGCAAAATTGACTTTCATCCACAGATGCCTCCAAAGTTTCGCTTAATGAGGTCATACCTGGTCAATTGCAATATTTACTAACTCCTATTTTTTGCTTATTGATTATACTACATTTGTAATTAAAGACAAAAATGTTGTCTAAAAGCGCTATTTTAAATGTCTTGGATTCCTGTTCATCGGCTCCATATGTTGCAACCGGGAAAATGATGCTTTTTCAATTTATTATTGTAGTGTGTATAGATATGTGATAATGTAGTAGTTGGTTTAAATTGCACAAAGAACATGATCAATCCTCAGAATATTTTGGACAAATAGACTAAGATGAGAAGGCTACTGTGGACAAACCGATTTTGCATGTGTTATCTTTGTTGTTCCATATTTCATAAAGTAAATTAGACAAGCCTTTGATTTTTAGACCAGTTATGCTTAATAAAAGCCTCTGCTTTGATTAAATGTAAAGACATTTACCAAATGTTATTAGTAAACCTAAAAATAGCTGCCAGGAATGGTTTAACCTTTTTTTTAACCACCCAATATTTGCGTTAGCACCCATATACATCTAAAAGTATGGTTTTATGCCAAATCTAGGTTTATAGGAATTTACATGTCTCCTCGTTGCTCATCATTAATGCTGCCACCCAGTTGGTACTGCGCCATCAAAGAGTGCTTAGAAACACATATATTTATTTTAGCATGTACCTTGCAGGAGATTTCAGATCAGATGATATATTTGCATAATTTATACTACAGTTCTTAAAAAATGTGATTCTACGCCAAATATAGGATGGATATTTGATTTGATTCTTCAGTTTGGGAGTCATAACAGTAGTTATGCATTATTTTAAAGCGCTGTAGAAAATGTTAAATCTTTAAGACCTAGTTTGCTTAGAAATCAGAGACAGAACTATGCAACAACAACAATTGTAAACATGGATTAAGGGAAGATACTTGCTTCCTCTTGCCATCTGTGTTTATTGGAATTTCCATATTAATTATCATTTTAAACCGAGCTTGTGCATGTGCACCCGTAAAAGTATACTTTGCTATCTACAGATGAAAGCACATGTCTATCTATGATGAAATAGTTTGATATCTACTGAAGATAGCACACATCATCTACAGATGATGAAATAGTTGGCTATCTACTGAAGATAGCACATGTCTATCTATACAGAGAATGACATAGTTTGCTATCTACTGAAGATAGCGCACCAATATATACATATGAACACACATTTCGCCATCTGTTTAAGAGTTTGCTATCTATTAAAGAGAGCACAAGTTTCATATCTGCATATAGAAATATATGGTTCACTATCTCCATAATGATGATTTTGTTCATTATCTACTTAAGAAAGCACATTGAATTCTAGAGAAGATAACGATGATTGCTATCCACTAAAGGTGCCACATTACTCTCTACAAAGCATAGCAAACATCTTGCTATCTACTGAAGATAGCACATCATTTTCTGAAGACAATGGCAGAGGTTTTATTACATTGTGGCTGTGTCCTGTCTTTGCCACCTCCCTGACATCCCTACTGCCATAGCCCTGTACTATTTGCATGATAGCACCATGCTATTTCCGGAATGATGTATGCTTTGATGAATAATTGAACCCTTCACAAACTTGAAAAGCAATTATCACTTGGCATATGTTTTTGCATAAATACGTTTCGTGTCCTAACTCGAATTATTTCTATAAAAGTATTCATGATAATGTTAAAAAGGTCTCGTTGTAATGAGGAACTTTTCACAAATAGATTTTAATTTGTATCGTTTTGAACAACAGGATGTGAATATTATGATATATATTGTACTTTATGCTTTAGGCAACACAAATAGTCTAAAGATTTTCGGACTATTCAGGTAGGGTTTTCAAACTGGTGCCTTTTAGAAAGGGGTGTTTTCATTGTTTTGTTTTGTTTTCCCTGTGTGACAACAGAATTATGTATGTTATAAAAAGTTTATAGGAGACATAATTGTATATATTAGTCCAATGTTGAGGTCGATTTATCTTAAACAGGGCACTTGGCATAAAAGTTGCTTCCTGAGATAGAACAAAACTATTCTTGTTAAAAAATGTCGAAGACCTATAATTATATAAATCAGAAGTTGTTTACAGCTGCGCTTCTTAGAATATGGTTGAATGGTTGAGCCGTTAGATTGATTTATCCACAATATTGGATACTTGGCAGAAATTTTGCTCCCTGGGAGAAAACTAAACTAACTCAAGCCATAAAATAACGCATATGACCTCATTTTTCTTACAAGTTTGCTTTTACCGGGCACCATCAATGCTACAACCATGATGGCACAGATCCTATAAATACATTGAAAAAATTATATGGATCATGTCACTGACCCTTGATTTTACCCAAATTTAAAATGTGAGGCCGCTTTAATACTTAGAGGTATAGGGACATGCATGGCAGGTAACATGGGGGTCAAAATTCTGTATTTTCTCCTTCCCTGTGAATTATGCCTCTATAACGCGTGAGTTATACGTATACTTCCTTTGTGCTTATTATGTCGGCTCTGGCCTTACTTTCCACTTAAATTGGCGAAGTTTTAGTCCCAATGAATTGCGGATGTCCCCGGCATAATTTCTCTGGAGTTCATCTGGTCCCTTCAATACTCAGAAATAAACTCGACCTATAAATAAAACATAGTCACAGGGTATTTTAGAATAAGATTTTGACTTGAGTAGTCATTTCGCACCACGCCTACATTATTCCCAATGTCAATGATGAAACAATCATTTTGTTCATTATGGGTACACATCACCAAATAACATTTTGCATTTTGGCAATACCCGGCAGTGTTTGAAATTAAGACTCGATCATAAGTCTAAATTTAACATCCTAGAAAAGGTAAAAAGGGCTGTAAATGTACCTAAATGTTTCATAATTTGGCATTTGTAGGTTATTTCCTCCACATTAGGACCAAAATCTCTAGCTTTTTTATGAATGGTATCATTTTACACGATTTCACCGTTACCACCAATTTAGAGCTAAAACCATCTGGTCTTAGAATATAGGGGAGGATGGGGCAACTGGTCTGGTTAAGCATATTTCATGATATAAAAGATTAAAGCTCTTGTAAATATTTATGGAATTGCTATGAAAATATCAACCATGTAACTGTTAACATATAACATATAATCAATGTTAAAAAATATCTAAAGAAGAGGCCAATTACCACTAACTGAAAACTTTACTTGGCACGGACCAGTTATCCCATCATTGGGGCAACTGGTCCTATATGTTCCAACGGTTAGAATACACAGAAATCAGTGAATGACAACACGGAAACTAGGCAGTATTTTCTTTACAAACACATTTCCATATTATTTAACATGTAAAAAGGATACATGTCTCATGAAACCCATGTTTTATACAGTTTTCGTGGTTAACATGTAAATAGCAGTATACTAATGGTGTACAAAGCAAGCGAAATTTTCGACTGCACATTTATTAGATAAAACGGTATGAATCTAGTTAAATGGTTACATGGTTGTGTTATTCAGATGCCCCATACATTTGTCTATATTATACCCCTTTCTTTAATGATTTTATTTACTTCATATAATCATCATTTAGTACTTATAATAAACCATCTTGATATTTAGACAGCTTTTCATGTTACAGGGGAAGTTAGTCAATATGACAATGATGACCCAACGGTTAATATACACAAAAAGCAGTGAATAAAATACATAAATCATGATATTTCGTCATAGCAAATACCTTTACAGACTCCATTCAAAATATAATAAAGATGTAATTCATAATACGGAGGTTTTAAACCATTCTAAAGCAATTTCATGTCATATTGTAATCCTTCAATAGCAGAAATAGTGGTATTAGACCCGAAATGCCCCAAAATGTCTAAGAACTAGAAAGAATGTGAATTAGTTCATATTCTATTCACATTTCAATACCGAGCATGTTTTATTGACACTAACAACTAATTTTCAAAATGAATGTTACAATTTTGATTATGTTTTTGCAGGCGGACCAGTTGCCACATACCCCTTCAGACCACTTGCCCCAACAAATGACGTAGCACTTTGTCGAGATGGCAGATTATTCAAAAACGCCTGTGTCGTAATACATTTTACGCCAATATGTTTTACTACATACCACCATTTGTCATAATAATCAATAACTCCAATACATTTCAGAAAAAAAGGCAAAACTGCATTTTTGTTTTTAGCCATTACACAGATTTCTGTAGCCAGCGAGTATCTTTGAATTCGCAAATATTACGGCGTTCGGGTTCTGCAAGTACACGAGTGTCTTTAGATAAAATAAGAAATGGTGTACTTTGTTATTTGCAAATTCATAAACTAATTACTCTACCAAATGAATACCCGTGATAATGATTTAAGTTAAAGCATTCTTTAAAATGATAATATTGATCGCAAATCCAAACCACCAATGTCCCAATTTAGCAATATGCGCCAATTTACGGTCATTTCAACCACAACCTATGGTTTTAATCAAATTTCGGAAAGTCCCATAGCACACTAACATAAAGCATCCATCAAATGCAATATGCACCTAGCATCTTAAGACGACTGTACTGCATGTGTATATATATATTTACTGTTGCATATCTGTCAATCATATAAAGTACATTAAACATGATCTAAACCCATCTTCATATATCGCACATTCTATCTGTGAATTTTCAATTGGCTTCAAAGATCTGGAGAAAATCACATGTGTAAATACCCTAAAGTTCCAAATGTTTTGGATTGTAGAAGGTAAGAATATATGTCAAGTATCAACAAAAGTCGTACTGTTCAAAAGAAAGCAGTATGCCCATACAATTACAAAATCCTTCATTTCGGACCACTGGCCCCATATTCCCCTAGGCGGCCTGTCTAGCGAGAATAAAATGCCGGTTACCCCCACAAAAGTGATTGTTTCTAAGCAGGAGACAACTAGATCTTCAATAAAAACAATGATTTGAATGAACCAGTTTGCTCTAAAGGTGAGAAAAATTCACACGAACTTGACCTCTTAACCATAAAAAGCAATAAGGAACTGATTTGGTGGTGTGAAACCTTATGGTGTCTCGCTATTACAATATATATACAGGGTGTATCAAAAAAATTAGGACACTTTTTGATGATGGTTTAAATCCTTGTTAAATCACTGAAGCATGACCAATTTTTATTTCGATGTAAAGTACAACCGATAAAGATAAAATCCTGAAAAGATGAGAAAAATCCATCATTAATTAAGGAAATTGTGACCTATTAGGTAAGGCAATCTATTTTGTAGTATGTACAATGGTCATTCACACAGTAACAGTAGAGTAACATGAACGCACACACTATTTATACCAATTCTATATCTTATCATGCTAATGAACCATCTATTGTGGGTTCGAGAACCTTTTTTTTTTTAAATTTGCACAGAATATGCATGCATCTGATTTGTGGATTATTTAGCCAGTATTGATTAGTGCCACAATCAAATGGATTACCAAACTATATTTGCTATTGACTGATAGATTATTTTCTATGTTTATAATTATTGTAACGTATTGAAACGTAAACCATGTTATTTACTGGTCTATACATGTAAATCCCATTGTACAAACCAATAAATGACATGGTTTACGCAAATGATGCTAGTTTCCTTATTTTTCATCGGATTGATCTCATATTTTCAGGATATCATAATAATTAATTGAGCTTTACATTGACACTAAATTGGTCATGGTCCAATGATTATAACAAGTATTACACCGTCATGAAAAAGTGTCCTATTTTTTTTGATACACCCTGTATACAGTACACAGTTGGCCATACGAGGGGCATTCAGTAAATAATGAAAGTGATCATGGTATGGGATGCATGAGTGATTCTATTGAGGGGATAATGTGATCAATACAAAGTATGAACCTTTATCTTTCAAACAGTACAGTTTTGGATTTATAAGTGTGAACTATGACGTCATAGCATTGTCTCAAAGTAAGTACACTTGGGACACTACTTAATCAGTTATTTGGCGGGAAATTTGAATTATTTGTATGAAACATGTGATAAGAAGATTGCATAACATGACACCAGAAGCAGGTAAATCCCATTTTTTTTCACGTAAGTATGATAAAAAGACAATAACTTAAATCCCTGTGTAATTTGATGTATGTAGTATATGAGTAAAAAGTAAGGAGAGGCAATCGAATAAATAGTATACAAATATCAGTATTTCAAATAGCCAATTTTCATTGAAAAATGCCCAGTCAGCGAATCACTAATATTGCGGAAAATCAAACAATTTATGAAAAATCCAAGCAATTAACCAGTTTGGGAGATTCCATATGATAGTTAACTAATTTTCTGAACTTATTCGCATGAAACCTGCAGAAAATGTGCGCATGCGCAGACGGCAGATCATTTTGAACAGGGCCACAAATGGCTAAAATCAAGAAATTTACCAGATAAAAGCTTACTGTGCCTTCAAATTCTAATCAGAAATAATTAAAAATGCTTAAATCAATGTGTTTAAATATTGTGATAGTCAAAATAAAGATATACATGAATGTATCAATCAAAGATGGCTGCCACAACCTCTCTTATTACTGTTATCTTTAGAGCTACTATATATGTATTGTTAAAGTAATCGTCACATAATTTCAATGGTTTGAGGAAATTTTATGAACAGCTCCTTCTGAAATCCCCACTATTATTGCTTTACATCCCACACAAATTTACTAAATTATAATCCCTCCATTGTTCTTTATCCTTTGTTGTTTTCAAAGGTATATTATTGCGGATTTTGCTAAATAAAAGCGCATTTGAGATGGTCCCTTCTTATTTGCGTTAAGGAATTCAGGTCTAAAAAATAATGTCAAGCGGAGATAAGTGTGTGTTCTAACTATGTGCCAAGTGTTATCTGTTTTTATGCTTGCATTGCCGAGATATACGCAAATGTATCGATCAACCCATTTTCAACATATTACATATCCAGCCAAATAATTGACAGATTTCAGTCAGTGTCTGAAACCTATTGTGTTTATGTTAATGACATTACATAACCAAAGGTATCTAACATTCCAAAAGTGTATTGTTTGAAAGACAAAGGTTCATACTTTGTATTGATCACATTATCCCTCAATAGAATCACTCATGCATCCCATACCATGATCACTTTCATTATTTACTGAATGCCCCTCGTACATAGAAGAAAAAAATCTCCAATATATAGCACATTATAGTATAGACCTATCTGTTATAGAGAGAATAACATAATAAAACCATATCTCTAACTTAATATAGCAAATAACTAATATATTTTACAGATAGTGAAAGAAGAACATGTAGAAGGCAACACAGTGTATAATCTACTTGCAATAGCACATATTTATCTTCAGAGTAGTGTATCACATAATTTGCTATCTACTGAAGATAGCTCGTTATTACATGTATCTATACAGAGAATTTGCCTGTTGCTGTCTACTATAGATAGCATTCATTGTTTCGGTTTTGCAGACAAATGACATAGGGACATCAAATGCAATAGGGACATAAGATCATGTTTCATTTATAGCCCAAGGTCTATCAATTTTGCGAACTGTTCACATTTGTTTTATGTCGTTGGCATAAGCTGAGACCATAATGGTCTCAGGCATAAGGCAGTTTGAAAACGGGCAACTTTTATTACAATCCCGGCACAACAAATGCGGCCGGGTGTGTTCATAAAACGTCTGTGTCCATCCTCTCTTTGCGATGGTCACCGCCCTCACTGAGCCTATATACTGATTTACTCCAAGTGAATGGCTGTAATCACGTTTGACAGAGAGGGCACACTTTCGATGTCCACTACTTTACTTGACCAACTCTGCGAAAAACAAAAGATATTAAGGGGAAGTGTTCAATCTTTTTGACGTGGGTCGCCCGATCAGCGTTCTCAATGTATTTACTTTTTACATAAAGCCAGGGTTTATTGGCAACATTAAACATAACGTCTGCGGACGGATGACACAATTTACTATCCACTGAAGATAGATCATACACTATGGACACTTTGGATTGTGAATAACATATCGTGCTATCTACTGAAGATAACACACTGTAGTATACAAAGGAGAACACAATTTGCTATCTACCAATAAAGCAATTTTGAATTGCTATATTTTGAATTGCTCGGAATTTCCCTCTGGCCTAACGAACCTCGTGCAATTCCTCGGTTCCAAAGTGAAAATGTTTTAATTCTTCATAGGTGCCTCTATATAGGCAACTGATACGCAGTGATACGTGCCTGAGACCTGAAATACACAAATTCCTTGAATGGTCTATGTTTGTACTATGAGGCCGATTTATCTTAAACAGGATTTGGCATAGAGATTTCCCCCTGTGAGACAACAGAATTATGTATGTTATAAAAAGTTTATAGGAGACATAGTTGTATATTATTATAATCGGGTCCAATGTTGAGACTGATTTATCTTAATCATGACACGTGGCATAATAGTTGCTTCCTGGGATACAACAAAACTATTCATGTTAAAAATGTCGAAGACCTATAATTATATTAATTAGAAGTAGTTTACAACTGCGCTTCTTAGAATAGGATTGAATGGTTGAGCCGTTATATATATATATATATATATATATATATATATATATATATATATATATATATATATATATATATTGATTTATCAACAATATTGGACACTTGGCATAAATGTTGCTCCCTGGGAGAAAACTAAACTAACTCAAGCCATAGAATAACGCGAAAGACCTCATTTTGGTTACAAGTTTGCTTTACCGGGCACCGTCAATGCTACAACTAGTCATATATGATGACACAGATCTCTATATATACATTGAACAAATATGGATCATGTCACTGACCCTTGATTTGACCGGACTTTAAAATTTGGGGCCGCTTTAATAATTAGAGGTAGGGACATGAGGGTCAAAATTCTGTCTTTTCTCCTTCCCCGTGGATTATGCCTCTATAACGTGTGAGTTATACTTCCTTTGTGCTTATTAAGTCGGCTCTGGCCTTACTTTGCACTTGAATCGACGAAGTTTTAGTCCCGATGAATTGTGGATGTCCCTAGCATAATTTCAATGGAGTTCATCTGGTCCCTTTATTACTCAGAAATTGACTCGACCTATGAATAAAACATAGTCACAGGGTATTTTAGAATGAGATTTAGACTTGAGAAGTCATTTTGCACCACGCCTACATTATTCCCAATGTCAATGATGAAACAATCATTTATTTCATTATATGGTGTCTCGCTATTATATACAATTTTAGGGTCTACCGTATTATAGTGATAAACAGTTAGAATTAAGAAATAAAGATAGCATATCATTAACATATATCTACACAGTACACAGTTGGCCATACATAGAAAAACAAAATCTCCAATATATAGCACATTATAATATAGACCTATCTGTTATAGAGAGAATAACATAATAAAACCATGTATCTCTAACTTAATATAGCAAATATTTAATATATTTTACAGATAGTGAAAGAAGAACATGTATAGAAGGCAGCACAGCGTATATTGTCTACTTGCGATATTGCACATATTTATCTTCAGAGTAGTGTATCACATAATTTGCTATCTACTGAAGACAGCTCGTTACTATGTATCTATACAGATACTTTGCCTGTTGCTGTCTACTATATAGATAGCATTCATTGTTTAAGTTTTGAAGACAAATGACATCAATGCATTAGGGACATTAGATCATGTTTCATTTATAGTCCAAGGTCTATCATTTTTGTTCACTTTTCACATTTGTTTTATGTCGTTGGCATCAGGCAGTTTGAAAAGGGGCTACTTTTATTACAATCCCGGCACAACAAATGCGGCCGGGTGTGTTCATAAAACGTCTGTGTCCATATGTCCATCCTCTCTTTGCGATGGTCACAGCCCTCATTGAGCCTATATAATTATTTACTCCAAGTGGATGGCTGTATTCACGTTTGACAGTGAGGGCACACTTTCGATGTCCACTGCTTCACTTGACCAATTCTGCGAAAGACAAAAGGTATTAAAGAGCTACTTGGGAGATTTTTTTGGTGTGTTTTTTCGTACTAAATTAAAAATTCAGAATCTCTGAAACATTTTCCCGTTTAAAGTAATGAAAACAACCGACGGAAAAGTGTTGAAATCTATAGTTTGAAAGTTCGCTCTACTAGACGGAATAGCCAAAAACGATTTATTGCGGCGTACAAACAGAGGTCATCGTGTGACGTCATAGAAAGTAGAAAAAAATCATATCGATACAAATTACAATCGCTGTCAGCCAACTCCCCTCATGGTCTAGTGGTTAGCGTACAGGACTCATGAACGAAAGGTTACTGGTTCGAATCCCGGTGTTGTAGAATTTTGCGTATAAACCTTGTTTGATATTTTTTCGACAAAAGAAATATATCGTATATCAGTTTCAATATTTGCCAGGTTCACAAATTATACGGTCTGAGTTCAGTGTTCATTTTGAATGTAATACATAAAATAAAACTTTAGCGTCCTTGCAATTTAAAATATAAATCAGTTATTTCTGTTTGTTGATATTAAGTTTTTTAAGAAGCCTTCCTTTGTATTGTATTGTACACACACACAGGTTTCTCGATATTTTTACATAATTTCAAGCTTAGAAAAAAGAAAAAAGAAAACGATCTTTTCCCGAGATCAAACGACTAGACTGCTTAGCGAAAATTTAACAGGCTGCTGCTGCTAGCCTACCAGTTCCAGTGATAACCAACACAAGCTGCCGTGTGTGGCTGCCGTCGACAGTACCTTAGTCTGTTTATTTTCCGTTATCAACATTTAGATTGGAACTGATATACAATATAATATATTTTTTTCGACAAAAGAATTATTATTTCTTTTGTCGAAAAAAATATCAAACAAGGTTTATACGCAAAATTCTACAACACTGGGATTCGAACCTGTAACCTTTTGTTCATGAGTCCTGTACGCTAACCACTACACCAGGAGGGGAGTTGGCTGACAGCGATTGTAATTTGTTTCTATATGATTTTTTTCTACTTTCTATGACGTCACACGATGACCTCTGTTTGTACGCCGCAATAAATAGTTGTTGGCTATTCCGTCTAGTAGACTTATTTTAGAGCGAAAAAAGCAACTTTCAAACTAAGAATTCAACACTTTTCCGTCGGCTGTTTTCAATAATTTAAACGGGAAAATGTTTCAGTGACTCTGAATTTTTAATTTAGTATGAAATAACACCCAAAAATAATATCTCCAGAGTAACTCTTTAAGGAGAAGTGTTCAATCTTTTGGACGTGGGTCGCCCGATCGGCGTTCTCAATGTGTTTGCTTTACATAAAACCAGGGTTTATTGGCAACATTAAACATAAACGTCTGCGGACGGATAACACAATTTACTAACCACTGAAGATAGCACATACATTATGGATAGTGAATAACACATGGTGATATCTACTGAAGATATGACACTGTAATGTGAGAATCACAAAAGTTGCTATCTCTGTATCTACCAATATAGCAATTTTGAATTTCTATATTATTTTGAATTGCTCGGAATTTCCCTCGGGGCTAACGCCCCTCGTGCAATTCCACGGTAAAATGTTTTGATTTTTATAGGTGCCTCTATGCAAATGATACGCAGTGATACGTGCCTGAGATCTGAAATACACAAATTCCTCAAGAAGTTCTATCCTTAGTTTCATCTCCTGATATACAGGGTGTCTCAGAATGATCTATACCGAGGTAATACGAATTTTTTTCGGTATGAACATTATTGATATTGTCCAAATTGTTTTCATATATATCTTGCACAAACGCCAAGCATTCTTGGGAATTTTAGATTTTGAAAATCGGACATTTCTAAAGGAAAATACAGAAATTTTTGTAACGATAGTACATTTCTATTATGAAAATCTATAAAGTCACTAACCCTTTTAAACAAAATTATTTCTGAAATGTTATTCGCACTATTTTTGCGCCCTCTTCTTATTTTAATAAGCCTTTTGATAACAATTCGTCGCTGTTCTGACATACCGGCACATCACAACAGAATTAAGTAAAGTGATGTGCCGGTATGTCAGAACAGCGACGAATTGATTGTTGTGTGCATTGAAAACAAAGCTTTGATTGAATAGGGCAGGATTTGTTTTGCTTGAGTGCTTTTAACCTTCCTTTCTTTGGCGGGAGTTTTGAATATAAATGATGAGGTGTGGGTTCATTGTTTAAAATGCTGGTAGTGCTACAGTGCAACAGAGCATAAATTTCCAAAAGTGCATGTTATTGAAATTACGCTCTAATTCAAAAAGTAACATATGTAACATAAAGACAAGGAGACAATATCATATTATAGAATACAGCTTGGTGATTTAATGTCATAGAGAAGAAGAAAAAAGGTTTGACCTTATTTGCATATGATTAGCATATTATAAAGAAATACATTAACATTTTGCGTTTTGGAATTTCCAGCAAAAACTATAAATGCTATTAACACCAAAGTTCCAGGAAATGAAGTTCCCATCATTGCCAACAATACTGTCTGAGAAAAAGTTCACATATATCTACTTTTAACAAAAACCCAAAATCTGTCTTAATTAAGCTTAATTAATGACCAAACTCGTTGAAATTTTTAAGTAATACTGTGTATCCAAACCAGACTTGCATGGTATCAAAGTAAAGGTAAAGATGTGCTTAAAAGAATGATCTGAGCAGATAATTCAATATCCCTTTAGTATTTAAAATATCGTCCTCCAAACATTTAGTATATTTAAAAAGAGAAAAAAACACATTTAACCACTATTTCATACAACTGTACACAGACTTGGCAAAAGTCTATTAATACCCATGCACGCAAACAATGGAAGGAATATTCAAAGACATGCCCTTGCAAAGGGACCAGTGGTTTAAAATTCGCGCTACATGAAATTTGAAATGCAATTCGCCAGTGTGCAGTCATAATGGTGTATGTTACTTTAGTTGACCGTGTGCTGACATGCATGGGTGTACAAACAGGTATCGTGTTAAAGGCCTGCACTAAGTCTAAATAAAAAAGAAATGTTTAAATTGTCAAGGCCATGAAAGGAAGTAGGCACTAGCTGGTTGGATTAGCGTGTATGGATAATCAAGTATTGGCCAATCCGAAATCAGGTTTAATAAGAAATGTAACAATGCTGATAATCATGCAAGGACACGAAATAGTACTTTAAAACAAAGCTGTTTTAATTATATATGAAACACATACTTATGATTGAAATGTTCATTGTTGTACAACAATCAGGAGGCACTGTATTTATAATTCAATATTTGGAAATTTATGCTCTGTTGCACTGTAGAGAGAATAGATGAATTTTGTGAGCCCAAATATGAAAATACTTTTTTCATCGATTTTCGATTATGTCGTGCCACAGCGGAATAAAAAGAGATATCTCAATGAAATTAACGCAATACGTAGGAAACATTTCCACCATCATATCGCAAGTGTTTAAATTTGAAACACTATTTGCGTTTATTTTTTATATATTTTTGAGACACCCTGTATAATAACAGAAAATGCGACTTATGGCAAATACATTTAACACCTAATACTTCCGGGCTTAGTAAACATTTTCGTTACAATCAAGAAATAAACGTATCATCCGTATGAAGGCAATAAAACAAAAAACATCCGTATTTTAAACCGTCGTCTGCAGTCAGGGAAGATTAACGATGGCGCCATTTTTTTACGACAGTAATGTTATTCTCTTTAGTTTCATCGATCGTAAAAATATCAATTTCAGTATCAATATGGCAATATCCTAAAAGCGTAGAACCATTAAAAATGAGAAATCAGAATTCTGTAATATTTTGCTGCTTTTTTGTGTGATAAAATAATTCAAATATTAAACGTTTCCCCCCGTGAAAATTGAGATATTTGTATCAACCAAAAACCCATGATATTTTGTCATTACCCCTGCAAAATATCAGGGGGGAAACATGTTTCATTCAGATGCTAACAAGTATAAAGGTAGTTAATTATCTTCAAACACAAGCCTGATGTTTTATTACGAATCAAACGAATAAAGGAAGTTTATATTCGTCTGATTCATCATGACCTATAATAGGTCAAGGACAAAATCTCCCTGCCAACCGACTCATATTTTTTTAGAATTTGAGATATTTTTTTACAATTAATGTTGTTAACATTTTGTGAAAACTGTTGATTAAAAAAATAAAATTGTTGCAACGATCCTTCGATCGTTCGACCTTATAAGAGGTCCGAAAATCTGTAGAACAAGTGTGGTGTTTTTTTTCGTCGCCTTATCCAATGTTTTGAGATATATTCGCAAAAAACAAATTGTCCTTATTGATGTATTCGTGCCACTTACAATTATATACCAAAAGGTGCTATACATGCCTATTGTCATTCATTACACCTGTTGTATGTCTGTTTTTGTTGAGCAAGTATGTTAGGACAACATGCGCCATCACGCACATAAATCAACAGGTGCACATAACGCATATCTCAGCGATGTATAACAATACACCACAGCTGCAATAAGTACGGATTATGTAACACCTGATATGTGAAAACAACACAAGTTCCAATCGTGGATGTGTGACGAACATTCCTTTGACAGACGTTTAAAACATGTATAGAAAACTAACCATTGTCAATATTCGAATTGTCCTTGGTTGGCATTCGGATAAATGTGTCAAAACATGCAAAAGTGTTAATAAACACCGGACATTCACCGGCAGGGATGAGATGACTTATCTATTTATTATTATTTATTAAATAAAATGAATCCGATTTTCACCCATTGGAACCTTTTCATTTTCTGGGTGTTATTCAAGTTATTCCCAATATCGATATAATATGGTTGCAAAAGAAGTTCATTAAGTTGAACCTGAATACCTTCCAAGTTTAGATGTTGCGCACAATGATTGTGCCCGTAGAAGAGTATTTTCCGTCGCAAAAAGTATCTTTTTTGTCCAACAGCAAATTGTGTTAACTTACAAAGTATGTGTTACCTCCCGTAAAAGGGAAATTGCGTTATCCACTGGATGCGATATCTTCAGTAGATAGCAAATGTTTTAACTTCTGCAAGTCGTAATGTGCTATCTATCAAAAAGTGTTTTGACCCATATGACTGCGTGTAGCAAGGAAAGTTCAACTTAAATTCAAGGCTCACATTGTGTTAAATATAGAATGCTCATAAGCAAGGAAGTGAATTTTTTCAAGGAAAAACATAAAAACCCTTCAAGCTAGATGAGTGTGCTGTGAGACAAGAACACTAATTACATCTTGCGAAACAATTGAAGGTGACTATAATGTGGCTTTCTCGCTATACAATAGATATACCCCCGAAAACAACCAATTCAAAGGTAACACTCTAGTTAGATTAGTACGTTTTAATAACAAAGGGTGGGTACTCCAAATATTCTTGTTTTGCTCTTTCAGTTATGAAAATGCAAAAACAGACTTCGCTATTTGTCACCACATTTAAGAAAGTGAGTGGGTTTTAATATCATGACCTTTTCTTAACCACTTCAGGATAATTGTCTATGTACCAACGAGACCCTGCTCTAACTTACGAGGGGGCGTCCGTCAGTCCTCTCGACCCCTCAGGGTCGACGACGCCGTGTTACGAATATTTGTCTGACCATGATGGATGTGTTGGTTCCGATATGCGAGATTATGACGGCACAAATTACGCACACGATGACCGTGATTACGTAAGGAGGACGTGTTTAATGAGGATGTTTTTCTTTAAATGGTGTTATCTTAATGTGAATAAACAAAAAAAAGCGGTAAATCTAGCCAAATTATCTCAGCCTTGAAACGTCAGTTTCAAATCAATTTTTGATGATTTGAATGTCGTATTATATATGAATGAATCTATACATTTGATCAATTATCATTATTTTTCAATTTATTAACACTTTAACATTATCTTCAGTAGACAGCAAACCTTAAACTCAGTGGTTAATGGTTAATAATGTGCTCCTCGGTAAACTTTTGTCCTTCGGGCTGTCAAAGGATATATGCTATTATCATCAGTAGACAGTAAACTTGTTCAACCTTTTGTCTTTTGTACTGTCAATAGAAATGTGCTATCCTCAGTAGACAGCAAACCTTAACCTCGGTTAATGGTTAATATTGTGCTCCTCGGTAAACTTTTGTCCTTCGGGCTGTCAAAAGATATATGCTATTATCATCAGTAGACAGTAACCTTGTTCAACCTTTTGTCTTTTGTACTGTCAATAGAAATGTGCTATCTTCAGTAGACAGCAAACCTTAACCTCAGTGGTTAATGGTTAATATTGTGCTCCTCGGTATAGATATACTTACTGTATTAGCAGATCGTATTCTACTCTCTAGATAATACTGTGCAGCCTGTGAAGTAAGTATTCTGTTATCTTCAGTAGATAACAAAATGTAGTACTCATTATTTTCGGAATATAGCAAATTGTTATATTATAAAAGCGTCACTCAATCGTAAAACTTATAGGAACGTGTGGGCCGCCTGAATTGTCAAAATGTGACTGGAAAGCACAAAATAAGGTAATTATATACAAGCACGGGGGATGTTATCATTCACGCTAATATGATTGTGCTATCGTCCGCATAAAACGTCGTAGTACTAATAGTAGTGAGCTATTTTCCAACTGATTACCCCTTATACCATTTATAGATCCAAGATTATTGTTACTGTTAAGCCTCACAACTTAACTACAGATATAAACGTGAGCCTTTATTATCTGCACGTCCATAAAGTTCCCCCCTATACCTATAATTACCCGCCTCGGGTCAAATACATTGCAATGGTCACAACTAAATAAAGTGTCTCTGAGTTACCTTTACCTCAAATGTAATGATTTCAATACGACCATACGGATACACATTCAAGGTGATTCCACTTTCTGACAGTTCTCTTTAGCCGGTGAAATGTTCGGTCAGTCAGTCCCTCAGGGAACCATTTACCTATATCACAACCTTCACGAAGAAATACGATGGCTTGTAGCCTTGTTTTGCCGCGTGCAAATTGGACACTATTCCTAGAATACCGACATACAGTCGTCACCATTACTTAACGTCTCATCATTGACAGGTCCCTTATAAAAAGCAGTTTATTGCGCTATAAATCACAATACGCTTTATAGTTCCATTTCCGGTGAAATCTCTTAAATTCTATAAGGGATTTTTGAAATTCACCTTTCCAGAATTGGCAACTATTGTATCGATACAACATAACACCTTAGGGTGTAAAACTATCCCTGCCCGAGTGAATATAGATCGAGATTGGTTAACTGAGTTAGAAAATCTGTCGATGTGAAAAGTTGATTATTTGAATTGTATGTATGCATGAAGTCATGAAGCGGGGAACAAAATAAATATACACATTAAGGCGTAAAGCGATGTCGAGTGAATATCTATCATCGTCCGGTCACCTGTACTTTACAGCCTCACGTCATTCACCGCTTTCAAGGTTACGCCCAAAGTCTTAGATCACTTTCTGTCTTAGAGAATACCTTGAGGGACTTGTTTCTTGCACTTCTTTTACCTGTCAAATTGTTTGTATCGCGCGAAGAGACTCGACTCTTATGGATTAAGATTGTTTTATCTTGATGTGAAATCGGTCATTACTTAATTGCGCACTATTTCCTTCATGCTGTTGACACGGGGAATTATTGAAGAGTATGATTTGAAGTCTCTAATTGACCTTGTTCGTGTATTCCGGTTTTTTGTATGTTAAAAAAGCCATAGATAAGTTCGCTATATACTCATGATAATACATTGATTATTATAGTATCTGCTGACGATATCAATCAATATTAATGTGCTATCTACTGAAGATAGTACATTATTATACCTACAAAATGTGAACTACGAAAGACATCACATAGCTATTGCTACAAATATAACACAATTTACTATTTTGAAAGGAAATCTCATTACTATTTGTAAATACAACTTGCTTTCTACTGTATATAGCACATTACTTTGCTACCTACAAAGACATCACATATCCTATTTTAGCTGTATACTGAAGATAGCATATTTCTATTTAATAATGTTTACCATTACATCTGTTGCTATAATTAATGAAGGTTATTAATTTCTTCAAACAGTAGCGTAATCTAGCTTAATAAGGATGTTCTCGGGTATGACAGTTAGGAAGGCGATCATATTGAGACTGGCTAGCAGGTGCCATATACATACCGCGTCGAAATTCTATCATCACCTCTCAATATTTTATTCAGTTTCAAAGTTTTTATATTACTAATTTTGCCACGAGGCGACGAAAATAACAACCCTGTTTTACGGGCGGACGGACCTGTCAAGTTGGGTCGGTTGGTCGGTTTTTCTTTTTTTTAAATATAATTGTCTCACAAAGACAAGGACATTTGATCATATCACTCCAATATTGAAGGATCTCCACTGGCTTACGGTTCGCAAAAGGATTCATTTTAAACTTCTTCTTTTAACTTGGAAAGCTTTGCATGGCACTTCACCATCATATATTGCTAATCTTCTCGTTCCATATCATCCAAAACTGATAATTTTTTACTTGTTGTTCCACGGACTACTTCATTTGGAGATCGCGCATTTTCGGTTGCTGCACCAACTCTCTGGAACTCACTACCTTATAATTTGAGATGCTGTGATTCACTTGACTCTTTTAAGAACTTGTTAAAAACAAGATTATTTGACTCAGTTTATAATTGATTTCTTTGTATTCTTTGTATATGCAAATCATCCTTGTTTATGTATTTTTCATGTTAATTTGTATTTTTGTTTTATATGTTTGCGCCTCGGAATAGTTCACCTAGATTGACGGCGCATTATAAATGCCATTATTATTATTATTACCTTAAATGTCACCAAAATTTGCAAAAATCGTGAATTTGTTGAAATATGTGTGACAATTTTTTCCCCACAGATTTTCGGCCAAAAAAATGGCTGATTTTGCATGATTTTAGAAAGAACATTCTATTTCTAAAAAAAAATCTTGAAAAAAATCTTGAAAAACGTAAAAAGTTGGTCGGTCGGGCCCGTAGAATAGGGGTGTTTTTTTCCTCGCCTATAAAGATTTATATGAGAGTTTACTATATTGAATAGTTACAGCAAATCGGCAGCTAAGTGGATGATAACAAGTTGTTTTTCACAAAACATAAGCACATTACTATTAAATCTACTTAAGGACTCACTTACTGCTCAATATATACTAAATGTAGCAAATTATTTGTCAATAAAATTATCATTTAAGATCACGAAATATGATAACGCTGACAGGTTGCACACCGCTAAGATTATTTCATATGTTGTTTAGGTATAAGATAAACACTTCTTTTTCTGCAAAGCTTGTTATATTACAATAAGCATTTTTCTTTTTTCTGATGATTCAAGATAGCGCAATACTCATGATAACAAACTTTGCAATACTTCATTGTCGACCGATTGAATAGAACGCAAAAAGTACTTACACACAGAATGGACTTAACTTTCGGATTCCGATTTCATTTAGTAAGTGAAAAAGTCGTCAATTAATCGTTTGTGTCATTTTATTCATCCATGCATTATGTGACATGTATTATTTTATCTGAAAGGCTAGCATTACCAAAGTATTAATATTACCTATTATAGCCATATCGCGCCCCACCTTCGTGTCAATGCGGTAGTCTTTTATTTGATCTTAAAATAACATGAGTCGTATAACCTGCCCGTAGCTAAATACCGTCCAGTCTTTAATTGTTTCACCTAATTTCCATCTGATATTTTGCGAAGCGCTTATGGTTTTGGATCTGCCTACTTCCAATTATCTACGCAAATCGTCAGGTGTTATATAATTACGTACTTCGGATGTGTCGCCCCCACGATGGACATCGCGGTCTCGTTTGTTCCTTACTAAAATAAACACCCTTGGTAACGGTCCTCTTGGCTATCAAAACTTCAAACTAAACATTAAAATCACACTGTATTTACAGTTTAGTTTTCATGTGTGGTTGATATAAGATCAGAAGATTGCTGCCACAGTAATGATTTGATTGATTTCAGGTCCAAATTACACTTCATCAGAGAATTGGAGTAATTTTACTAAATCATCTTATCAATACAGAGGATAATTCGCGATCTTCCAAAGATAGCACATATTCGTTTACAAAAAATAAAAGCCTTTTGCTATCTACTGAAGATAGCAAATTGTGCCATTCAAGTAATGCTATCTATATACTGAAGATATCACATCACCATTTCCCGAGGTAAGTTTACACACTTCTTTTGCTATCTACTGAAGATAGCACATTTCTATAATACAGTGTAAAATATAGCTTGTTTTGAAAGCACAACACTGTTGGAACTTTTTCACAATCATTTAATGAAGACTTGCACCCACATTATGTATCATGAATGTCATTATGTATCATGAATGTCTATACAGTACAATCAAAGGTTTGATATCTCCTGTAGACAGCACATTAGGCCTTAAACCTTTTCTCTAATAATACAGAGCATGTCATTTTCAAAAAGAGGGTGGTAAAACATTTACCTATCTTCGGAAGATAGCAACATAAATCCTGCCTCCCAAAAGAGGCTCTATAAAATACTACTTAAACAAAATGTAATTGATGAAATTTGATTTTCATATGCATATTGAATAAATAATTACCCTTTTTCATTATAATCACGTTGGCTTCAGCAGCTCGATCCCTCGTGTTATGCGGTAGTCTTTTTGTTGGTCTTATAAAAACATGGGTGATGGGAATGCCGTTAGCAGATTCTATTTCCAAAATTGTTGTACAAAAGAAAAGGTGTGAAATATTGCGAACTCATCAGATCGTAGGGTTTTTGTATATGCCCTTTTCTAATTCCCTACAATTTATAAGGTGTTATAATTACCCACACTGGATATGTCTCTCCCATGATGGACATCGCGGCTTCCTTTGGTTCTGTCTAAGATAAATATCCGCGAGGAAGATTTTCCCTGGCTACTCTAAATATTCGATAATTGTAACTGTCAACCTTTCAAACGGGGATTCATGTGTCGTGTAAAAAATGTTGAATACTATAGTTGCCTAGGGAACGCTTCAATTTCAACCACGTTTGCCTTTGGCCTACTCCCATATAGTTCAAATAAACCAGATCATAATTCTGTATTTAAATATTAACGAGAACAAATTATTTAGAAGAAAAACAAAATAAAACGAGCAAAAAGGAAACAGGGGTGGGGGGGGGGGGGGGGAGAGACAGTTTATGCAACATTAAAAATGTATTTGTTAAATTTGAACCGATAACTATCATTACTTTCAACAGATGTGAAATTTTGTTGTATAAGACTATAAACCATTACCTATTCCAGACATATATATGCTACCAACATGGGCATCAATTCCTGGGGACCATGTGAATAAATAACTACAGTTTGTTCTTTATAACCGTTTTTGACAATTCAGGCTGAATGTCCTTCCCCTTTAAAAACGGATTGATGCCTAGGGGCCTTCCCCCACTTACATCACATAATATATATTGGAACTCAAGACATTTCAAGCATCCTGAGATAGAACTCCAGACATATCAGTTCGTTCATAAGGAGTTCCAACAACAGTAAACATTGTTCCTAGAAATTTCCTGACCAATTTGGTATTAGGACCTCGGAATTTCACCTTTTTAGCTCATATTTGGAAAAAAATCAGGATAAGTAGATGTTTGCGGACAAATTCCAAATTTTGGAATCCAATTGGCTTATTAAGAATACAGACAGTTTACAAATACTGGCTTAATAATATCTATGTATATTAATAGTATATTCAAGGTTGTCTCCTATCCGTCATCATGTAAATTGATATGCGTGCAACCCTGGACAATTGAATATAAATGAAGTATTAGGTAAAAGTTGTTGGCGAAAAAACCCTTAACACTTTCCACGCGGCAGGCGTCTGCAGATGACATTTCAAAATTTCACAAAATGTTTCAAAAATGTCACAATTATTATATTTCATTACATATTTGGAATCACCATGAAAAATGCATTGCAATAAGTACAAACATGCATATTATTAATTCAGTAATTCTAGAGATAAGACTTTGAAAGTTGGGAAAGGAAATCTGATTTGTATTCGGCAAAACTAATAGCCAAGTGGAAAGTGTTAAGCATGACAATTAAATGAACAGTGAAATAACTTCCATTGTGGAGCTGAATATTTTACATATTTGGCACCATTTTCGATTAATGCAATTTATGAAACCCTATTAAAGGGTTTGTTAGAAACCAAGAGCTATCAACATTTACCGAAGATAGCACATTTACAGAGGATTACACACGCATATAGTTTGCTAGCTACGGTATATACTGGAAATAGTACATCCCCATTTGCGGTGGATAACACAGTTTGTTACGCAGTGTTTGTACCTAACTGAGGATATAACGATATCATGAATCCTAATAATAACTTGGGGTTCAGTGAAGATGGTATTAACCCTAATCCTACTGAATCTTACAAAAACTTACAGCCAGAAACTATCTCCACGCACGTGCTGCATTGCCTCGATGACGTCACCTACCGCAGGCATATGTGGGCAGGAATTGCTGCAAGCATATGCGCTGGGAGTTTAGCTCAGTCGGTAGAGGGACAGACTTTGGTGCGGATGGTTCCGCGATCGAATCCCGGGGTGCTGGGTGATATTTCGGTTCAAAAAATAGTACCTTTTCCCCTCCCCCGATACGCACAAAAACATAGCCGCGGGGTTAGGTTTAAGCAATACCTAGAACACTAATTTTAATTCCGATGAAATTACATGACAGAACACCCTATAACAATTAAGATAAGATATCACTTGCAAAAAGAGGACGAAACAAATGCGGCCGGGTGTGTTCATAAAACGTCTGTGTCCATCCTCTCTTTGCGATGGTCACCGCCCTCATTGAGCCTCTAAGCAACTGATACGCAATAAGTGATACGTGCCTGAGATCTGAAATACACAAGTTCCCCAATTAGTTCTATCCTTTGTTTCATCTCCTGATATATAATAACATTTATAGAAAATGCGACTTATGGCAAATACCTTTAACGCCTAATACTTCCTGGCTTAGTAAACATTTTCGTTTAAATCAAGACATAAACGTACCATCCGCATGAAGACAAAAAAAAACAAAAAAACATCCGTATTTTAAACCGTCGTCTGCAGTCAGAGAAGATTAACGATGGCGCCATTTTGTAATCGGGCGCATTTTACGACAGTAATGTTATCCTTTTTAGTTTCATATTGATCGTAAAAATATCAATTTCAGTATTAATATGGCAATATCTTAAAAGCGTAGAACCATTAAAAATGAGAAATCAGAATTCTGTCATATTTTGCTTATTTAAACTTTTGTTGTGATAAAATAATTCAAATATCAAACGTTTTCCCTCGTGAAAATTGAGGTATTTGTGTCATCCGAAAACCCATGATATTTTTCTTATTACCACTGCTCTATGCTGCAAACGAAACATCAGGTAAGAAAGATGTTTCATTCTTATGCGGACACACGCAAATGTAGTGAATTATCTTCAAATTAATGTGGTATTCCACAACACTATAGGATAAAGTTTTATGATTAATCAGATGAATAAAGGAAGTTAAGGTCAAGGTCAAAAAATCTCCCTACCAACTGGCCCATAGTTAAATTTGGTTACACATTTTGTTAACATTTTGTGAAAACTTCTGATTTAAGAAGTAAAATTGTTGCAAAATTTCAAAACAATTTAAACCAAAAAACAAACACCGTTCGACCGTTCGACCGTTCGACCGTTCGACCGTTCGACCGTTATCAACCGTTATCAAACAATTTCCCCAACATTTTCCAACATTTTTCCAACAGATTTTTTTTTTAGTTTCAATAATTTCGAGATTGAAAAATATGCGTCGGAAAATCCCATAGATTCGCTCCGACGTACATGTGTGGGAGTTGTAGACTCGTTCCACTTATAGGTCAATTATTACACTTGATACTGCGTGTAACTTTTATTAGTTTGTTGAAAATCTATATTAAACAATGGATAATATAGTTAAACTTGTCAACTATTTTTGGAAATGGCAAGTGAAGGAAATGCTTAGCAAGCTAGAGAAATGATTAATAAAGAGAAATAACGGCTTTATAGACGAGTGGATAATAAACTTTTGTCCCTCGGGCTGTCAAAAGATGCTATAATCATCAGTTACGGTAAACTTGTTCAACCTTTTGTCTTTTGTGTTTTGTACTGTCAATAGATGCTATCTTCAGTAGACAGCAAACCTTAACCACAGTGGTTAATGGTTAATATTGTGCTCCTCGGTAGATATACCTACTGTATATTAGCAGATCGTATTCTACTCTCTAGATTATACTGTGCAGCCTGTGAAGTAAGTAATCTGTTATGTTCAGTAGATAACAAAATGTAGTACTCATTATATAGCAAAGTGTGCTATTATAAAAGCGTCACTCCATCGTAAAACGTATAGGAACGTGTGTGACGCCTGAATTGTCAAAATGTGACTGGAAAGCACAAAATAAGGTAATTATATACAAACACGGGGGATGTTATCATTCACGCTTATGATTGTGCTATCGTCCGTATGTACGTCGTAGTACTCCAGTAGTGAGCTATTTTCCAACTGATTACGCCTTATACCATGTATAGATCCAAGATTATTGTTACTGTTAAGCCTCACAACTTAACTACAGATATAAACGTGAGCCTTTATTATCTGCACGTCCATAAAGTTTCCCCCTATACCTATAATTACCCGCCTCCATCATCGGGTCAAAATACATTGCAATGGTCACAACTAGATTAAGTGTCTCTGAGTTACATTTACCTCAAATGTAATGATTTCAATACGACCATACGGATACACATTCAAGGTGATTCTACTTTCTGACAGTTCTCTTTAGCCGGTGAAATGTTCGGTCAGTCAGTCCCTCAGGGAAGCATTTACCTATATCACAACCGTCACGAAGAAATGCGATGGCTTGTTTTGCCGCTTGCAAATTGGACACTATTCCTAGAATACCACCAGTACTTAACGTCTCATCATTGACAGGTCCCTTATTAAATGCTGTTTATTACGCTATAAATCACAGTACGCTTTATAGTTACATTTCTGGTTAAATCTCTTAAATTCTAAGGGATTTTTGAAATTCACCTTTCCAAGAATTGCAAACTATTTTATCGATGCAACATAACACCTCAAGGTGTATACCTGTAAAACTATCCCTGCCCGAGTGTATCTAAAACGAGATGTGAAATCGGTCATTACTTAATTGCGCACTATTCCCTTCATGCTGTTGACACAGGGAATTATTTAAGAGTATGATTTGAAGCCTCAAATTGACCTTGTTCGTGTATTTCGTTTTTTGTTGCTAAAAAGCCATAGACAAGTTTTCTATCTACTCATGATAATACATTGATTTTTTAGTATCTGCTGATGATAGCAATCATCAATCAAGATTAATGTGCTATCTACTGAATATAGCACATTACTAAACCTACAAAATGTGAACTACGAAAGACAACACATACCTATTGCTACACATATAACACAATTTACTATCTTGAAAGGAAATCTCATTAGGCCTATACTATTTGTAATTACAATTTGCTATCTACTGTATATAGCACATTACGTTGCTACCTACAAAGACTTCACATTCTCTATTTTTAACTGTATCTGAAGATAGCATATTTCTATTTCATGATGTTTGCCATTATATCTGTTGCTCTAATGAATGAAGGTTATTATTGTCTTCAAGCAGTACCGTAAGCATGGTAAGCTAGCGTAACAAGGATGTTCTCTGGGTATGACAGTTGGAAATGCGATCATATTGAGGATGGCTAGCAGGTATCGTATACATACCGTGTCAAAATTCTCTCATCACCTTTCAATATTTTATTCAGTTTCAAAGTTTTTATTGTACTTATTTTGCCACGAGGTCAAAGTGTTCTATTACGCCATAATCTAAACAGATTGATATTGAATATAGTTACAGCAAACTGGCAGCTAAGTGGATGATAACAAATTGTTTTTCACAAAACATAAGCACATTACTATACTATTATATCTACATAAGGACTCACAAACTGCTCAATGTACTAAGTGAGTAGCAAATTATTTGCCAATAAAATTGTCATTTAAGATGATGAAATATGATAACGCTGACAGGTTGCATATTGCTACGATTACATCAGATGTTGTTTTGTACTAATATAAACACTTCTTTTTCTGCAAAGCTTGTTATCCATTACAATAAGCAATTTTTTCCTTTTTTCTGTTGATTCAAGATAGCGCATTACCCATGATAGTAAATGTTGCCACACTTAATTGTCGACCGATTTAATAGAACTCAAAAAGTACTTACAAACAGAATGGACTTAACTTACAGATTGGATTCCGATTTCATTTAGTAAGTGAAAAAGTCGTCAATTAATCGTTTGTGTCATTTTATTCATCCATGCAATATGTACATGTATTATTTTATCTGAAAGGCTAGTATTACCAAAGTATTAATATTACCTATTATAGCCATATCGCGCCCCACCTTCGTGTCAATGCGGTAGTCTTTTATTTGATCTTAAAATAACATGAGCCGTATAACCTGCCCGTGGCTAAATACCGTCCAGTCTTTAATTGTTTCACCTAATTTCCATCTGATATTTTGCGAGGCGCTTATGGTTTTGGCTCTGCCTACTTCCAATTATCTACGCAAATCGTCAGGTGTTATAATTACGTACTTCGGATGTGTCTCACCCACGTGCACGATGGACATCGCGGCCTCGTTTGTTCCTTACTAATGCGGGCGTCAATTCGGAGCTTGAACCTACCCTCCTCAAGCCTCGTCGCTACATCGACGTCGAATCGACACCGAAGTGTGGGGTCATAAATTTGTTCCTGAGGTGATTGCCTGACGTATTTTTATTTTTATTTTGTGAAAGCTTTACCTACAATTTTGATGATCATGTGAAGCTTGAACACATAGTTTGTGTATTTGGGTGAAGTCACATCGAATAATATAGTATGGCAAGTCGAAGTAGTATCGAATTTCTGTCTTTCCAGTTCAAAATCAAAACAGAAATCGGCGATTTCCGCGATAGGTATCAAAATTTGGACCCAAATACTACTAGTCAAAGTCCGTTTTCAACTTGATCTAAATTTCCAAAATATCACATTTTTCATCATTCTGCATCACCAATTTCCTTCAAACATTAGCATATGATACACAACTTCTTGCTCATTCATAATTTCTCTTTAGTTTTAAAAATTATGTTAAAGTATAGGTAATATTATTCATCAAAGTGATTCAAAGTCACTGCAAATGTTAATGAAAATGAAACATGTTTACAAAACCAAAATCGGGCAACCCCAAAATCGTATCACATGTTTGACCCTTGACCTCAGTCATGATGGTATAAAATCCCTATATGAAAGGGTATAAAATCCCTATATGAAAGTAGCACCTCATTTGACTAGATTTTGAATTCCCCAAGTAGATGAAATGGTCCATCGTGATTCTTATAAATAAATAAATAAATAAATGAATAGATAAATAAATAAATAAAATAAAACACTCTTAAAAAAACTTTTAAAAAAAACTTAAACAAAAAAACTTAAAAAAAAAAAATTAAAAATTAATTTATTTTTAAAAAACTTTTTACAAAAAAAGAAGAAGAAAAAAACACTCTTAAAAATATTTTTTAAAAAAACACTTAAATTTTTTTACAAAATCTTTTTTAACAAAAAAAACTTTAACAAAAAAAAAATGAAAAAACCCTCAAAAAAACTTAAAAAAAACCTTTTTAAATTAAAAAAAACCACTCACTTTTACAAAATAGCTTAAACAATTTTTATTTTTTTATTTAAAAAAAAAATTAGATTGAGAGTCTAAGTTCTGTGCTTGCACACCCACCTCTGCCTGGAGGTCATCAACCTTTGGCCTGTGTTGTTGTCTAGATGGCAAAGTTCCCTTAGCCTCAGCACATGGTATTCAAGAGTTGATTGACTGTCAATGGGGTTCACAGACCCCTCCAGGTTCAGATGGTTAGGGAGGAGAAAGGCTCATCCATAAGGTTACGCTGGTTTTCCAGATCTGCATTTATTTAGCAAAATTACGAGGAGTCCTTGGCCCAAACGCAAGGCTAGGAACGGGCCAACAACACCAATTGCAAACCAAACTTACATACATGCAACATAGGACCATTCATGTGTCAACGAGGTCAACGGTCATATACCAAGGTTAAAGGTAATCTGAGGCAAAGCTGTAACATAAGCTGAAACATCAAAAAATGACATTTCTTTTTCATACAAATACTGATTGCAACCAAGCAGCAGAAATTGACAATTGGCTCAAACGGGGAAGCTTGAACACATTTGTCAATTGGGTGAAACTTATGTGAAGCTTACCTATGGAAACGAGTCAAAAGTGAAGCTTCGACTAGGGCCTATGTAAATCATTTTAATGGTGAAGCTTGAACGAAAAAACAGTGGCATTATAGTGATGTACCACATTTTTCAATTTGATGAAACTTGTGTGAAGCTTAACCTATGGGGGAAAAAAAATCAAAAGTGAAGCTTGAACTATATAAATAATTTGAATGGTGAAGCTTGAACGTAAAACAGTGGCATAATGGTGATGTGTGACCTTAATTTTGTGTGAAGAAAGTGAAGTCATGACCTTATAAATAATTGGCTCAGGTGAAGAAAGGTGAGCGCTTGAGGAGGGTGGGTCCAAGCTGTGAATTGACGCCTGCATAAAATAAACACCCTTGGTAAAGGTCCTCTTGGCTATCAAAACTTTAAACTAAACATTAAAATGACACTGTATTCACAGTTTAGTTTTCATGTGTGGTTGATATAGGATCAGAAGATTGCTGCCACAGTAATCATGGTAATGATTTGATTTATTTCAGGTCCAAACCACACTTCATCAGAGAATTGGAGTAATTTTACTTACGAGGGTCATTCAATAAGTTCTACCTCCTACCTCCTTACTTTGCTATTATACAAGCCAGTCATATGAAATATTCCACAATTAAAGCTTTGAATCTCAGCTACAATAACACAGTAGATTGGTCTGAATACCTATTTTACTTTTCTGGATATGCAGTAAAAACCAAACTTCCATTTAGTGCGACGGAAACGGGTAAAAAACAGCCAAATGTCTCCTACACTCTCAGAACAGGTATTAAATAACCATGGGTTAAAAGAATGTTGGTTAAAAAGTATACAATATTGGTTAAAAATGAAGCGTTGGTTAAAAATTACTTTTAATACTGCGTTGGTTAAAGAGTAAAAATATAATTAATTTTTAGTTTATTCAACGTTGGTTAAGGCATCATAATTTTAACCAACAATAGGTCATAACAAGATTCCCGCCAAAGAATTTCATTGGCGAGGAAAATATTTTGCGCATATTATTTAGACCACGTCAGAATTTGTATATGAAATCAATCATGTTATTTCCCCCCACCTGGTATTTACATTGACGCTCTTCAATTGGCATCATGTTGCCAACTAATATTGGACCAATATTGGTTTTACATTGGTGCTCTTCAATTGGCATTATGTTGGCAACCAATTTTGTTCCAATAATGGGCACATTATACCAGGGGCGGGATATAACACGATTGATTTCATATACAAATTCTGACGTGGTCTAAAAATTGCGGCCGCTGTTTCAAGTTATCGCTTCCCGGCCTCGTAGCTTGGATCTTGTGCCTTGTCCAGTCCCTTGTTGGTCCTGGCCACGGGTTGGCGCCAATATTGAAAGCCAATATCGGGCCAATGAAACATCAATGTTGTAATGTTGTATGGGTTAAAGTTTAGCAAAAAAAAAGAAGAAGTTTAACCAACATTTTTAAACCAACTACTGTTGGTTAAAACATATTAACCAACAAATGATTAAAAATTGTAACCAACCACAGGTTAAAGTTTAACCAACCACTGTTGGTCAACACATATTAACCAACAAATGATTAAAATTTGTAACCAACCACAGGTCAAAGTTTAACCAACAGCTGTTGGTTACAGTTTTAACAACCAATTGTGTGGTTCACCTGGTAACCTCCCGTTGGTTAAAATTTTAACCAACATGGTTAAAGATTTTAACCTTTGTTCTGAGAGTGTAAGTGCTATTCATTTGGCCAATTCTAAGAGACAAAATGTACCTATAAGTCAAATACAATCGTTCTAAGTTACAAATATCTCTTAAACAGACTTTAAACAATACAAGTGACTGATTTCTTGGCGGAAAATGCCCTCTTATTAGCCAGAACCAGACCAGGACAGCCATCAATTTTAGCCCTACCCTAGAGAACCGCTCCAAAAGTCATATTTGCTTTTCATAGGAACTAAGAGATCTTCATTATACAGGAATAAATGGATATATTTCAAGTCTCTCGATGATATATTTTTCTATCACTGACTACCTGATTAACTATTATAAATGTTGCATATAAGGAAAACTGATAAAGTTACTATCATGTTAAGAGTTCACATTCGAGGCATCACTGTGGCTTGACTTGTAACCACGAACATTTGACTGAATATCAGTATTCCAGTATGCTAAAGGCATGTCAATACATTCGAGTTGATATTATACTAGTTGCAAGCTACAAAGGTTAATATTGCCTACAATCTGATTCATACATGATAAAGCATTATATTTAGAAATCATCCACTGTTTTCCATGCAGTAAAAACCAAACTTCCATTTAGTGCGACGGAAACGGGTAAAAAACAGCCAAATGTCTCCTAAGTGCTATTCATTTGGCCAATTCTAAGAGACAAAATGTACCTATAAGTCAAATACAATCGTTCTAAGTTACAAATATCTCTTAAACAGACTTTAAACAATACAAGTGACTGATTTCTTGGCGGAAAATGCCCTCTTATTAGCCAGAACCAGACCAGGACAGCCATCAATTTTAGCCCTACCCTAGAGAACCGCTCCAAAAGTCATATTTGCTTTTCATAGGAACTAAGAGATCTTCATTATACAGGAATAAATGGATATATTTCAAGTTTCTCGATGATATATTTTTCTATCACTGACTACCTGATTAACTATTATAAATGTTGCATATAAGGAAAACTGATACAGTTACTATCATGTTAAGAGTTCACATTCGAGGCATCACTGTGGCTTGACTTGTAACCACGAACATTTGACTGAATATCAGTATTCCCAATACATACGAGTTGATATTATACTAGTTGCAAGCTACAAAGGTTAATATTGCCTACAATCTGATTCATACATGATAAAGCATTATATTTAGAAATCATCCACTGTTTTCCATGTTCAGTATTTAAATCGGGCAGTTATACCTAATCATACAATACAGAGAGAAAACGAAAAAACATGTATTTATCATTGGGGTAATTTTCTGTGTCCGTTGTCCAAAATCTCTCCCTGACTTTGATTGCATCATGACAAAAGTGAAACCGTCATTTCCCGAGGATTACACTCTCAGTTTGCTATCTACTGAAGATAGCATATTTATATTTACAGTGTAAAATATATTTTGTTCTGAAAGCACAAAACTGTTTGATTTTTTTCAGAATTATTTAATGAAGACTTGCACCCACATTATGTATCATGACTGTCTATACAGTACTTAATCAAAGGTTTGATATCTACTACTGTAGTCAGTACATTTAGTCAGCACATTAGGCATTCAAACTTTTCTCTAATAGTAGGCCTATAGAGCATATCATTTTCAAAATGAGGGTAAAACATTTACCTATTTACGAAAGATAGCAACATAATTCCTGCCTCCCAAAATAGGCTCTATAAAATACTCTTAAACAAAATTTAATTTATGACATTTATTTCAATATGCCTATTGATTGATTTACCGGATTTTAATTACCTATTTTTATTATAATCATGTAGGCAACAGCAGCTCGATCCCTCGTTTTAACGCGGTAGTCTTTTTGTTGGTCTTATAAAAACATGGGTGGTGGGAATGCCGTTAGCAGATTCTATTTCCTAAATTGTTGTACAAAAGAAAAGGCGTGAAATATTGCGAACTCATCAGATCGTAGGGTTCTTATATGTATATGCCCTTTTCTAATTACCTACAAATTTTAAGGTGTTATAATTACCCACACTGGATATGTCTCAACCACGATGGACGTTGCGGCTTCCTTTGTTTCTGTATATGATAAATATCCGCGAGGAAGATTTCTTCTGGCTACCCTAAATATTCGATAATTGTAACTGTCAACATTTGAAACGGGGATTCATGTGTCGTCTGAAATGTGTAATACTATAGTTGCCTAGGGAACGCTTCAATTTCAGTCACGTTTGCCTTTGGCTTACTCCCATGGTTCAAATAAACCAGATCATAATTCTGTATTTGAATATTATCTATAAAAAAATATTTAGAAGAAAAACAAACACGAAATCTAGAAGCAAAAAGTAAAACAGGTGGAGAAAGTTTATAAAACATTGAATTTATTTGTTCAATTTGACCGAAAAACTATTATTAAATTCCATTTTAATGTATACACATAACTATTACCTATTCCAGACAGATATATTCTTTTCTCATGTCCGAAAGCTGACAGCAAAATTTTAAACTTTATTTGTTGGGAGTGGCTGTTTTTACTTCATTCTTTTCTTCCATCTTTTCTAACTTTCTTTTCATTCAGCCAGCATGCTTATATAGGCTTTTTAAGCCTGGCCGGAGCATTTTGCTTGAGCCTGGTCCCTTCAGGACCCAAGCGTGTGTCCGTACGGACCGACCGTGTAAACAAACAAACAAACAAACCATGGACATCAATTTCTGGGGACCATGTGAATAAATAAGTACAGTTTGTTCTTTATAACCGTTTTCAGGCTGAATGTCCTTCCCCTTTTAAAACGGATTGATGCCTAAAGGGGGCCTTCCTCCTCTTACATCACATAATGTATATTGGAACACAAGATATTTCATGCATCCTGAGTTAGAATCCCAGACATATCAATTCGTCCACAAGGAGTTCCAACAAAATGTAAACATTGTTCCTAGGCATATCCTGACCAATTTGGTTAAGACCTCGGAATTTCACCGTTTTAGCTCATATTTGTCACGGAAGAAAATCAGATGTTTACTGACAAATTCCAAATTTTGGAATCCAATTGGCTCATTCAGAATACAGACAGTTTACAAATACTGGCTTAAAATTCCAGATTATTTAGAGTATATTTTTGAAAATCTATACAGGGAATAGGGTCACATATAATTATTGTCTGTGGTGGCCATTAGAGAGTATAATGCAGGGGGAATAAACTGCACTTGCCTTTAAAGCGTACTTTAGAATCAAGGTTGGTTATTTGACTTTAATTGAAATGTCGTATTGACCGTGATTACATGGTTCTTATTGTTGGATCCGTCATTAAATAATGCTCAGTAATATTTGTATCATTATTAACTCGGTCAGACACATATCATGGTCATAAATGTATAACAACCGTTACGCTATTACAATTTTAGGGTCTATTATAGTAATAAACAGTTAGAATTAAGAAATGAATATAGCATATCATTAACATTATCTACACAGTACACAGTTGGCTATACATAGAAATAGAAAAACAATATCTCCAATATATAGCACATTATAGTATAGGCCTATCTATTATAGAAAGAATAACATATCTCTAACTTAATATAGCAAATAACTAATATATTTTACAGATAGTGAAAGAAGTACATTGTATATAGAAGGCAGCACAGTGTATTATCTACTTGCGAAACACATATTTATCTTCAGAGTAGTGTATCACATATTTTGCTATCTACTGAAGATAGCTCGTTATTACATGTATCTATACAGAGAATTTGCATGTTGCTGTCTACTATCGATAGCATTCATTGTTTCGGTTTAGACAAATTACATCAATGCAATAGGGATATTAGATCATGTTACATTTATAGCCCAAGTTCTATCAATGTTGTTAACTGTTCGCATTTGTTTCATGTCGTTGGCATAAGGCAGTTTGAAAAGGGGCTACTTTTATTACAATCCAGGCACAACAAATGCGGCCGGGTGTGTTCATAAAACGTCTGTGTCCATATGTCCATCCTCTCTTTGCGATGGTCACAGCCCTCATTGAGCCTATATAATTATTTACTCCAAGTGGATGGCTGTATTCACGTTTGACAGTGAGGGCACACTTTCGATGTCCACTGCTTCACTTGACCATTCTGCGAAAGACTAAAGGTAAAGGAGAAGTTTACAATCTTTAGGACGTATGTCGCCTGATCGGCGTTCTCAAATATGTTTGCTTTTTACATAAAACCAGGGTTTATTGGCAACATTAAACATAAACGTCTGCGGACGGATAACACAATTTACTATCCACTGAAGATAGCACATACACTATGGATAGTGAATAACACATATGATATCTACTGAAGATAACACACTGTAATGCGAGGATCACAAAAGTTACTATCTCTGTATCTACCAATATAGCAATTTTGAATTGCTATATTATTTTGAATTGCTCGGAATTTCCCTCGAGCTATTCCTCGGTTCCAAAGTGAAATGTTTTGATTCTTTATAGGTGCCTCTATAGGCAACTGATACGCAGTGATACGTGCCTGAGATCTGAAATACACAAATTCCTCAAGAAGTTCTATCCTTTGTTTCATCTCCTGATATACAGGGTGTCTCAGAATGATCTATACCGAGGTAATACGATTTTTTTCGGTGTGAACATTATTGATATTGTCCAAATTGTTTTCATATATAACTTGCACAAACGCCCAGCTTTCTTAGGAATTTTAGATTTTGAAAATCGGACATTTCTAATGGAAAATACAGAAATGTTTGTAACGATAGTACCTTTCCATTATGAAAATCTATTACTAACCCTTTTAAACAAAATTATTTCTGAAATGTTATTCGCATTATTATTGCACCCTCTTCTTATTTCAATTAGCTTTTTGATAACAATCGGTTGTTGTGTGCATAGAAAACAAAGCTTTGATTGAATAGGGCAGGATTTGTTTTGCTTGAGTGCTTTTAACCTTCCTTTTTTTGGCGGGAGTTTTGAATATAAGGTCACATTTTTTAACCTGGGCTACATTTGTGTTACATTGGTCATTTTCATGAAATATACATCATTTTTTTGTTTTGGTAGAATATATTAAAATATTTACATCTAAAGGGTATGAAACCAGATATATCTGGAAAGCTCATAATGTAAGGATTGTAAATTCTTAAACTAGAAATCAAATATACAGGTGACCTAAACATTATACAGGGTGTAACAATAAAAATGTTATACAAAATGATGATTTACTTTTTTTCTTCCACAGTCTAAATGCAGGACCTATATGAAGGATATACATGTTTTTGTTGTATTTGAGTAAATTACCCATCCATCGAATTCAGTATTAATTAGTCAGCTTATTAGGAAGTATATATATATACGGGGTGGTCAAAATACCCAATGTTTAATACTGAAAAAAACACCAATTTAAACAAGTTATGAAATATATGATAATTCAGAACAAGTTTGAGAGACTATCGTTTAGTTTAACCATCACTATGTGATTATAAAGCATTGTTTCACACAGCAATTTAATATACAGGGTGTTTAAACTACCATGTACAGTACGTGAGTATTATGTTGTCATCTCATCCACTACAGTTATTGATAACGTAACTCAACCTGCAACAGTGGGCATTTAAAAGTATCATAATAAAGTAATGACAATTAATTACTTTGGCTATAGTACATGTAGTACCAGTTGTGGTCATAGGTCTTAAAGACATTCCTGAGGCAGGAGTCCAGTAATACTTTCAAATGAAGGTCAGGAGAAACCATCCATTCATGCAAATAGGACAATAAGATTTAGTCAGTTGTTGATTACTGTGTGTGGTAGAACATGACATTGTATGCAATGGAATCATTTGCATACTTGGGACTGCTATACCACTCCGCTACCATTTGTCTGTTAGGACATTTTGAGATTTAACAATTTTCCACCCATGTATTGCATTGCAATCACCTCCTCCTCCTCCACTCCCTCCTCCTCCGCTCCCTCAACCACCCTGACTAATTATACTTAACGAGCTGTATTAATTAAAGCAAAAGTGATAGATTTTTTCTCTCTTCAGATTATTAAAAGGTATTAAATTGTCTTTAAGATAAGCTCAAACACAAGTCAATTTGATAGAGAGTTACTCAAATACAATAGCCTAAAGACAAAAAAACCTCTAAAATGTAACAAAACCACCTTTTTGTGGTGCCGAGGTTAAAAAACGTGACCATAACTTATGAGGTGTGGGGTTCATTGTTTGAAATGCTGGTAGTGCTAGAAAGAATAGATGAATTTTGTGAGACTAAATATGAAAATACTCTTTTCATCGATTTTCGATTATGTCTTGCCACAGCGGAACAAAAATAGAGATCTCAATGAAATTAACGCAATACGTTCCACCATTATATCGCAAGTGTTTAAATTTGAAACACTATTTGCGTTTATTTTTATATATTTTTGAAACCCGGTATAGTTCATTCAGAGACACCCTGTATAATAACAGAAAATGCGACTTATGGCAAATATATTTAACACCTAACACTTCCTGGCTCAGTAAACATTTTTGTTACAATCAAGAAATAAACGTATCATCTGTATGAAGGCAATAAAACAAAACAAAACATCCGTATTTTAAACCGTCGTCTGCAGTCAGAGAAGATTAACGATGGCGCCATTTTTACGACAGTAATGTTATCCTCTTTAGTTTCATCGATCGTAAAAATATCAATTTCAGTATTAATATGGCAATATGCTAAAAGCGTAAACCATTAAAAATGAGAAATCAGAATTCTGTCATATTTTGCTTTTTTTTTGTGTGATAAAATAATTCAAATATTAAACGTTTTCCTACGTGAAAATTGAGGTATTTGTGTCAGCCGAAAACCCATGATATTTTGTCATTACCCCTGCAAAATATCAGTGGAGAAACATGTTTCATTTAGATGCTGACAAGTATAATAAAGGTAGTGAATTATCTTCAAACACAAGCCTGATGTTTTATTACGAATCAAACGAATAAAGGAAGTTTATATTCGTCTGATTCATCATGACTTATAAAATAGGTCAAGGACAAAATCTCCCTGCCAACCGACTCATATTATTTTAGAATTTGAGATATTTTTTTACAATTAATGTCGTTTACATTTTGTGAAATTGTTGATTAAAAAAATAAAATTGTTGCAAATTTTCAAAAAGAAATTGGGGAAAAAAGAACACCTTTCGACCGTTCAACCTTATACCTAAGAGGTCCGTAAATCTGTAGAACAAGTGTGGTTTTTTTCCCGCGCCTTATCCATATTATGTTTTGAGTATTCGCAAAAAAACAAGTTGTCCTTATTGATGTATTCGTGCCACTTACAATTATATACCAAAAGATGCTATACATGCCTATTGTCATTCATTACACCGGCTGTCTGTTTTTGTTGAGCAAGTATGTTAGGACAACATGCGCCATCACACACATAAATCAACAGGTGCACATAACGCATATCTCAGCGAAGTACAACAATACACCACAGCTGCAATAAATACGGATTATGTAACACCTGAGATGTGAAAACAACACAAGTTCCAATCGTCAATGTGTGACCAACATTCCTTTGACAGATGTTTAAAACATGTATAGAAAACTAACCATTGTCAATATTCGAATTGTCCTTGGTTGGCATTCGGATAAATGTATCAAAACATGCAAAAGTGTTAATAAACACCGGACATTCACCGGCAGGGATGAGATGAGTTATCTATTTAAGTTTTATTAAATAAAATGAATCAGATTTTCACCCGTTGGAACCTTTTCATTTTCTGGGTGTTATTCAAGTTATTCCCAATATCGATATAATATGGTTGCAAAATAAGTTCATTAAGTTGAACCTGAATACCTTCCAAGTTTAGATGTTGCGCACAATGCCCGTAGAAGAGCATTTTCCGTCGAAAAAAAGTATCTTTTTTGTCCAACAGCAAATTGTGTAAACTTACAAAGTAATGTGCTTACCTCCCGTAAAAGGGAAATTACGTTATTCACTGGATGCGATATCTTCAGTAGATAGTAAATGTTTTAACTTCTGCAAGTGGTAATGTGCTATCTATCAAAAATGTTTTGACCCATATGACTGCGTGTAGCAAGGAAAGTTCAACTTAAATTCAAGGCTCACATTATGTTATATATAGAATGCTCATAAGCAAGGAAGTGAATTTTCAAGGAAAAACATAAAAAACCCTTCAAGCTAGATGAGTGTGCTGTGAGACAAGAAAACTAATTACATCTTGCGAAACAATTGAAGGTGACTATAATGTGGCTTTCTCGTTATACAATAGATATATCCCCGAAAACAACCAATTCAAAGGTAACACTCTAGTTAGATTAGGACGTTTTAATATCAAAGGATGGGTACTCCAAATATTCTTGTTTTGCTCTTTTAGTTATGAAAATGCAAAAACAGACTTCGCTATTTGTCACCACATTTAAGAAATTGAGTGGGTTTTAATATCATGACCTTTTCTTAACCACTTCAGGGTAATTGTCTATGTACCAACGAAACCCTGCTCTAATGGTACGAGGGGGCGTCCGTCAGTCCTCTCGACCCCTCAGGGTCGACGACGCCGTGTTACGAATATTTGTCTGACCATGATGGATGTGTTGGTTCCGATATGCGAGATTATGACGGCACAAATTACGCCCACGATGACTGTGATTACGTAAGGAGGACATGTTTAATGAGGATGTTTTTCTTTAAATGGTGTTATCTTAATGTAAATAAACAAAAAATGCGGTAAATCTAGCCAAATAAATGAACATCACAGTGAAATGTGACAACATCTCAGCCTTGAGACGTCAGTTTCAAATCAATTTTTGATGACTTTGAATGTCGTATTATATATGAAAGAACCTATACATTTGATCAATTATCATTATTTTTCAATTTATAACACTATAACATTATATGAATGTCTGAGAATGGAGTTAGCCGACGAATCGATCAAAATGTTCTACATCGGATGTTCCTCTCAGGAAGGGTCGTTTGGTCGGGCGGGTTTGATTGAAATGTTTCTAATTATTTGGGTATATTCAACATATTTTCGAACATTTGCAAATTTATCAAACAATTTCCCCAACATTTTCCCACATTTCTCCCAACAGATTTTTTTGCTTAACATGTTAACATTTCTTTTAAAGAATTCAAAGTTTCAATAATTTCGAGATTGAAAAATAAGTGTCGGAAAATCCCATAGATTCGCTCCGACGTACATGCGTGGGAGTTGTAGACTCGTTCCGCTTATCGGTCAATTATCACACTTGATACTGCGTGTAACTTTTATTAGATTGTTGAAAATCTATACTGAACAATGGATAATATAGTTAAACCTGTCAACTATTTTTGGAAACGGCAAGTGTAAGAAATGCATAGCAAGCTATAGAAATGATTAATAAATGGAAATAACGGCTGTATAGACTAGTGGATAATAAACTTTTGTCCCTCGGGCTGTCAAAAGATGCTATAATCATCAGTAGACGGTAAATTTGTTCAACCTTTTGTCTTTTGTCTATTGTACTGTCAATAGAAGGTGCTATCTTCAGTAGACAGCAAACCTTAACCTCAGTGGTTAATGGTTAATATTGTGCTCCTCGGTAGATATACCTACTGGATATTAGCAGATCGTATTCTACTCTCTAGATAATACTGTGCAGCCTGTGAAGTAAGTAATCTGTTATCTTCAGTAGATAACAAAATGTAGATACTCATTATCTTCGGAATATAGCAAATTGAGCTATTATAAAAGAGTCATTCCATCGTAAAACGTATAGGAACGTGTGGGCCGCCTGAATTGTCAAAATGTGACTGGAAAGCACAAAATAAGGTAATTATATACAGACACGGGGATATTATCATTCACGCTTATAATTGTGCTATCATCCATATGTACGTTGTAGTACTAATAGTAGTGAGCTATTTTCCAACTGATTACGCCTTATACCATGTATAGATCCAAGATTATTGTTACTGTTAAGCCTCACAACTTAACTACAGATATAAACGTGAGCCTTTATTATCTGCACGTCCATAAAGTTTCCCCCTATACCTATAATTACCCGCCTCCATCATCGGGTCAAAATACATTGCAATGGTCACAACTAGATTAAGTGTCTCAAAGTTACCTTTATTTCAAATGTAATGATTTCAATCACTTCAATACGAACATACGGATACACATTCAAGGTAATTCCACTTTCTGACAGTTCTCTTTAGCCGCTGAAATGTTCGGTCAGTGAGTCCCTCAGGGAACCATTTACCTATATCACAACCTTCATGAAGAAATACGATGGCTTGTTTTGCCGTGTGCAAATTGGACACTATTCCTAGAATACCGACATACAGTCGTCACCATTACTTAACGTCTCATCATTGACAGGTCCCTTATAAAATGCTGTTTATTACGCTATAAATCACAGTACGCTTTATAGTTACATTTCCGGTGAAATCTCTTAAATTCTAAGGGATTTTTGAAATTCACCTTTCCAAGAATTGCCAACTATTTTATCGATGTAACATAACACCTCAGGGTGTATACCTGTAAAACTATCCCTGCTCGAGTGAATCTAAAACGAGATTGGTAAACTGAGTTAGAAAATTTGTCGATGTGAAAAGTTGATTATTTGAATTGTATGTATGCATGAAGTCATGGAGCGGGGAACAAAATAAATAGACACATTAAAGTGTAAAGCGATGTCGAGTGAATATCTATCATCGTCCGGTCACCTGTACTTTAAAGCCTCACGTCATTCACCGCTTTCAAGGTTACGCCCAAAGTCTTAGATCACTTTCTGTCTTAGAGAATACCTTGAGGGACTTTTCTCTTCTCTACCTGTCAAATTGTTTGTATTAAGCCAAGAGACTCGGCTCTTATGGATTAAGATTGTTTTATCTTGATGTGAAATCGGTCATTACTTAATTGCGCACTATTCCCTTCATGCTGTTGACACGGGGAATTATTGAAGAGTATGATTTAAAGCCTCTAATTGACCTTGTTCGTGTATTCCGGTTTTTTTGTGTTAAAAAATCCATAGATAAGTTTGTTATCTACTCATGATAATACATTGATTATTTTAGTATCTGCTGACGATAGCAATCATCAATCAAGATTAATGTGCTATCTACTGAAGATAGCACATTACTAAACCTACAAAATGTGAACTACGAAAGACATCACATAGCTATAATAGCTATTGCTACAAATATAACACAATTTACTATTTTGAAAGGAAATCTCATTACTATTTGTAAATACAATTTGCTTTCTACTGTACGAGGGGCGTTCAATAAATACCTGCAACCACTGTTTTTCTCCACCCATGCGCGACGTATGCCAACTAGAATTAGGGTAATTTGAAATATGGATCTTTATCTTTCCTCGCATGCATGAATGAACAATATCGTTTGTGGGATTACGTAATAGCACATGCGTACAATCAATACTCTCTGGACACTGCATGAAAAATAGCTAATCAGGGCGGAGAATATTTGCAAGCAATTTGATGCACAGTTACTTTTTTCAAAATATCTCAAGAACCGATGCATGGAATAAGTTGCCGTTTGAAACAGTGATAGACCAGTACTATGTGCTCAACATTACTTATTTTCAGATGCAAATTATGGAGAAAAAACACTTATTATGTAACATTAAAACGTCATCTTTTTGTCATAGCTTAAAAGAAATTCTTTAATGAATAAACAGTCAAGGTCAAGGTATCCAACCGCGAGATTTGTCTTAAACCTCTTGTTCCTCATTGTTACATGTCATAGATTTAAATGGGAGATTACAAAGACAATATCTGAAACCGTTTTCTGCAGAGAACATTTTTATACAATGAAGCTCTTTTTACCCAATTTGAGTAAATTCACTATACTGACCATAACATTAAATTGAATTGTATTTTCAAATAGATGTTTACATTTTTGAACTTTGTATATGTATTGAAGTTCACCATAGTTCTTGTTTTCTTAAATTAAATTCCTTATCTGTAACTTTTACGTTGGTTGCAGTGATTGTTTAACATTTCTACTCATTATGAGCGCTTTCTGACTACCGTGCGTTCTACGCATGCGCATATTTTTATTCCAAGTTCAACAATTCTCGATGTATTTATTTGTACCCTGTCATCTATACAATAACGAATCCTGCATTTGCTGTGGTATTTCAGGAAATCCCAATTGTTTGCTATAACTATCATTTTCATTTCTTTGGATTTTCAGCATTTTGGGGCTCACTGTCAAAGCCTAATGTTGACCAAGATAAGATGCAGTGTATTTACAAAAGTTGTCGTTGACAGAACCTCTCCATTTAGGACCTTGTTGTACATGGTCTCTGGTTTCCTGATGCAAAATGTTAGACTTGCACACTAATCCGGAACAAAGTTCTGCTCATTTCAATACACGTGCTATCAAGCAAATTCAAAATTCCTGCCAAAGTGGCATGTTTTTCAGTGTCCAAATATAGGTATTTTATGCTAATGCTATTACGTAATTATGAATATTCAGTAAATCCAGATTGTGTTAAATGATAGATTAAGGTTCATACTTTATAATGTACCCACTTAGATTTCACAGAATCACTCAGGTGTGGAGAACAACAATGGTTGCGGGTATTTATTGAATGCCCCTCGTATATAGCACATTACTTTGCTACCTACAAAGACATCTCATTCCCTATGTTTAACTTAATACTGAAGATAGCATATTTATATTTAATAATGTTTACCATAAATCTGTTGCTATAATTAATGAAGGTTATTAATTTCTTCAAACAGTGGCGTAATCTAGCGTAACAAGGATGTTCTCGGGGTATGATAGTTGGGAAGGCGATTATATTGATACTGGCTAGCAGGTGCCATATACATACCGCGTCGAAATTCTATCATCACCTTTCAATATTTTATTCAGTTTCAAAGTTCTTATACTACTAATTTTGCCATGAGGCGACGAAAAAAACACCCTATTTTACGGGCGGACGGACCTGTCAAGTTAGGTCGGTCGGTCGTTTTTTTTTCTTCTTTTTTTTAAATAATTTTTTTTACCTAAAATGTCACCAAAATGTGCAAAAATTTGTGAAACATTTTTTGGGACAGTTTTTCGGCCTAGAACGGCTGATTTTACATGATTTGAGAATTTTTTTTATTGAAAAACGTAAAAAGTGGGTCGATCTGGCCCGTAGAACAGAAGTGTTTTTCCCTCGCCTATACAGATTGATATGAGAGTTTACTATGTTGAATAGTTACAGCAAATTGACAGCTAAGTGGATGATAACAAGTTGTTTTTCACAAAACATAAGCACATTACTATTATATCTACTTACGGACTCACTAACTGCTCAATATACTAAACGTAGCAAATTATTTGTCAATAAAATTGTCATTTAAGATCATGAAATATGATAACGCTGACAGGTTGTACATGGCTAAGATTACATCAGATGTTGTTTTGTACTAAGATAAACACTTTTTTGCAAAGCTTGTTATCCATTACAATAAGCAAATTTTTATTTTTCTGATGATTCAAGATAGCGCATTACTCATGATAACAAACTTTGCCATACTTTATTGTCGACCGATTCAATAGAACTCAAAAAGTATTTACTAACAGAATGGACTTAACTTTCGGATTCCGATTTAATTTTATTAAGTGAAAAAAGCGTCAATTAATCGTTTGTGTCATTTTATTCATTCATGCAATATATACATGTATTATTTTATCTGAAAGGCTAGCATTACCAAAGTATTAATATTACCTATTATAGCCATATCGCGCCCACCTTCGTGTCAATGCGGTAGTCTTTTAGTTGATCTTAAAATTACATGCGTCGTAAAAAACCTGCCCGTGGCTAAATACCGTCCAGTCTTTAATTGTTTCACCTCATTTCCATCTGATATTTTGCGAGGCGCTAATATGGTTTTGGCTCTGCCTACTTCCAATTATCTACACAAATTGTCAGGTGTTATAATTACGTACTTCGGATGTGTCGCCCTCACGATGGACGTGGCGGTCTCGTTTGTTACTTTCTAAAATAAACATCCTTGGTAAAGGCCCTCTTGGCTGTCAAAACGTTGAACTAAACATTAAAATCACAATGTATTTACCATGTAGATTTTATGTGTGGTTGATATATGATCCGAAGATTGCTGCTACACAGTAATGATTTGATTTATTTTTGTCCGAACCACACTTCATCAGGGAATTGGAGTAATATAAATCATCTTATCAATAAAGAGGATAATTTGCTATCTTCCGAAGATAGCACATATTCCTTTACAGAAAAATTAAAGCCCTTTTGCTATCTACTGAAGATAGTATTACTTGGATAGCAAAATTTGATATATATATACAGATGATACCACATCACCATTTCCCGAGGTTTACACATTCCTTTTGCTTTCTGCTGAAGATAGCACATTTCTATAATACAGTGCAAATATATATAGCTTGTTCTGAAGGCACAACACTGTTGAAACTTTTTCACAATCATGTAATGAAGACTTGCACCCACATTATGTATCATGACTGTCTATACAGAACTTAGTCAAAGGTTTGATATCTACTACTGTAGTCAGCACATTTAGTCAGCACATGGCATTAACACTTTTCTCTATTAGTGCAGAGCGTATCATTTCAAAAAAGAGGAGATGGCAACATAAATCCTGTCCCCCCAAAATAGGCTCTATAAAATACTCTTGAACAAAATTTAATTGATGAAATAGATTTTTATATGCATATTGAATAATTAATTATCTTTTTTCATTACATTCATTATAATCACGTAAAGGCTATACAGCAGCTCAATCCTTCGTGTTACGCAGTAGTCTTTTTGTTGGTCTTATAAAAACATGGGTGGTGGGAATGCCGTTAGCAGATTATATTTCCAAAATTGTTGTACAAAAGAAAAGGCGTGAAATATTGCGAACTCATCAGATTGTAGGATTCTTATATGTGCCCTTTATTAATTACCTACAAATTATAAGGTGTTACAATTACCCACACTGGATATGTCTCACCCACGATGGACGTTGCGGCTTCCTTTGTTTCTGTCTAAGATAAATATCCGCGAGGAAGATTTTCCCTGGCTACCCTAAATATTCGATAATTGTAACTGTCAACCTTTGAAACGGAGATTCATGTGTCGTCTGAAATGTTTAATACTATAGTTGCCTAGGGAATGCTTCAATTTCAGTCACGTTTGCCTTTGGCTTTACTCCCATATAGCTCCAATAAACCAGATCATAATTATGTATTAAAATATTGACGAGAACAAATTATTTAGAAGATAAACAAAATAAAACGAGCAAAAAGGAAACAGGGGGAGGGAGACAGTTTATACAACATTTGTTTGTTCAATTTGAACCGATAACTATCATTACTTTCAACAGATGTGACATTTTGATGTAGACGACTATACACCATTACCTATTCCAGACATATATATGCAACTAACATGGGCATCAATTCCTGGGGACCATGTGAATAATAACTACAGTTTGTTCTTAATAACCGTTTTTGACAATTCAGGCTGAATGTCCTTCCCCTTTTAAAACGGATTGATGCCTAAAAGGGGCCTTCCCCCTCTTATACATCACATAATGTATATTGGAACTCCAGACATTTCAAGCATCCTGAGATAGAACTCCAGACATATCAGTTCGTCCACAAGGAGTTCCAACAAAATGTAAACATGGTTCCTAGACATTTCCTGACCAATTTGGTTTGAATTGCATTCGGACCTCGGAATTTCACATTTTTAGCTCATAATTGTCAAGGGGAAAAAATCAGGATAACTAGATGTTTACTGACAAATTACAAATGTTGGAATCCATTTGGCTTATTCAGAATAGACAGTTTACAAATACTGTCTTAAAATTCCAGATTATTAAGAGTAGATTTTTGAAAATCTATACAAGGAATAGTACCATCGATATTTTCTGTGCCATTAGAGAGTATTAGTGCAGGGGGAATAAACTGCGCTTGCCTTTAAAGCGTACTTTAGATTCAAGGTTGGTTATTTGACTTTAATTAGAATGTCGTATTGACCGTGATTACATATTTCATATAATTGGATCCGTCATTAAATTATGCTCAGTAATATTTGTATCATTATTAACTCGGTCAGACACATATCATGGTCATACATGTATAACAACCTTTATCGTGTTGTATCTAGATAGTATCTATGTATATTAATAGTATATTCAAGGTTGTCTCCTATCCGTCATCTTGTAAATTGATATCTCTATCATGATGCGTGCAACCCTGGACAATTGAATATAAATGAAGTATTAGGTAAAAGTTGTTGGCGAAAACTCCTTAACACTTTCCACGCGGCAGGCGTCTGCAGACGACATTCCAAAATGGCACAAAATGTTTCAAAAATGTCACAATTATTGTATTTCATTACCATATTTGGAATCACCATGAGAAATGTATTGCAATAAATATAAACATGCCTAGTATTGGTTCAGTAATTCTAGAGATAAGACTTTGAAAGTTGGGAAAGGTTTTTGACTAATCTGATTTGTATTCGGCAAAACTAACAGCCGCGTGGAAAGTGTTAAACATGACAATTAAATGAACAGTGAAATAAGTTCCATTGTAGCTATGTGGAGCTGAATATTTTACATATTTGGCACCATTTTCGATTAATACAATTTATGAAACCCTATTAAAGGGTTTGTTAGAGAACCATGAGCTATCAACATTTACCGAAGATAGCACATTTACAGAGGAGGAGTACATACTGTTCGCTAGCTATTTTTATACTGAAAATAGAACATCCCCATTTGCGGTGGATAACACAGTTTGTTACGCAGTGTTTATACCTACTGAGGATATAACGATATCATGAATCCTGATAATAACTTGGTGTTCAGTGAAGATGGTATTAAACTATACCTAAAACACATAATTTAAATTCCGATGAAGTTACATGACAGAACACCCTATAACAATTAAGATGACATATCACTTGCAAAAAGAGGGCGAAACGTTTACTATCTACAGAAGATATTTCAGCAGATGATCTATAACAACACAAATCCTTGCTCCCATTATGCCTAAATAGGTTTCATAGATCGGAAAAAAATCGTTTTGAAAAATATTTTTTTATGTCCTATCAATTGATTTAACAGATTTGAATTACCTATTTCAATTATAACATGTACGTTCAATTGCTTCCTCGTTTTAACGCGGTAGTCTTTTTGTTGGTCTTATAAAAACATGGCTGGTTAGAACGCCTTAAGGACACGGATTCTCTTTCTGAAATTATTTTACAAAATTAAAAAAGGGCCCGAAATGCTGCGAAAACTCATCGGGTGCGTACAGTTTGTTATTTGCCTCATTTATAATCACCTGAAAATTATAAGGTGTTACAATTACCCACATCGGAAGTGTCTCATCCAAGATGGGCTTCGCGGCCTTCTTTGTTTCTGTGTAAAGCAAACATCTGTGGGTAAAAAGTCCTCTTGGCTACCTTAAAATTCGATTAGGATAATTGTCATTTTTTTAAACTGGATTCATGTATCGTCTGAAATATTAAATACTGTTGCTTTAGGGAACGCTTCAACTTTGAGTGACGTTTGCCTTAGGGATTCTCCTTATGGTACAAATAAACCAGATCATGAACTTTCATTTTATATTAAAATATTAACGAGCACAATTAGTTAGAAAAAAAGGAAAACGAAAAGCAGAAAATGCGAGTAATAAGTAAACCTATAAAACATTCAATGTGTTCATATGAACCCAAAGCTATTATTACTTTATTGGAAATCTGATGTAGGCTCCACTAAATACCTATTCAAGATAATTAACATATCATCGTCCCGGAGATTAGGTGACTTGCTCCCTTTTAGTTTTAGTAAATGACCAATTATTTTCTTTATTTCAGACCGTTTTTGTTTGTTTTTACAATTCAGACTGGACGCCCTTCCCCTCCACATTTAATTCCTGTATAGAGCGTATTTACCCGCCTCCTACACTGTCCTACACATACGATATTGTAACTCACGACATTTTACGCATCATTCCAGACGTTTTATGTAAATCCACAAACATTTTCTTCATATTAATGAAGATAGCACATAATCTATACAGAGGATAACAGGGTTTTCAAATTCAATTCTAAAGACAGCAATATAACACGATACTGTCTGTATAGATAGGATAACACTATTGCTATCTACTGAAGATAACACGTCACTCTCTATACAAGGATAACACTATTGCTATCTACTGAAGATAACACACCACTCTCTATACAAGGATAACACTATTGCTATCTACTGAAGATAACACGTCACTCTCTATACAAGGATAACACTATTGCTATCTATATACTGAAGATAACACGCCACTCTCTATACAAGGATAACACTATTGCTATCTACTGAAGATAACACGCCACTCTCTATACAAGGATAACACTATTGCTATCTACTGAAGATAACACGCCACTCTCTATACAAGGATAACACTATTGCTATCTACTGAAGATAACACGTCACTCTCTATACAAGGATAACACTATTGCTATCTACTGAAGATAACACGTCACTCTCTATACAAGGATAACACTATTGCTATCTACTGAAGATAACACGTCACTCTCTATACAAGGATAACACTATTGCTATCTACTGAAGATAACACGTCACTCTCTATACAAGGATAACACTATTGCTATCTACTGAAGATAACACGTCACTCTCTATACAAGGATAACCCTATTGCTATCTACTGAAGATAACACGTCACTCTCTATACAAGGATAACACTATTGCTATCTACTGAAGATAACACGTCACTCTCTATACAAGGATAACACTATTGCTATCTACTGAAGATAACACGTCACTCTCTATACAAGGATAACACTATTGCTATCTACTCTCTATACAAGGATAACACTATTGCTATCTACTGAAGATAACACGTCACTCTCTATACAAGGATAACACTATTGCTATCTACTGAAGATAACACGTCACTCTCTATACAAGGATAACACTATTGCTATCTACTGAAGATAACACGTCACTCTCTATACAAGGATAACACTATTGCTATCTACTGAAGATAACACGTCACTCTCTATACAAGGATAACCCTATTGCTATCTACTGAAGATAACACGTCACTCTCTATACAAGGATAACACTATTGCTATCTACTGAAGATAACACGTCACTCTCTATACAAGGATAACACTATTGCTATCTACTGAAGATAACACGCCACTCTCTATACAAGGATAACACTATTGCTATCTACTGAAGATAACACGTCACTCTCTATACAAGGATAACACTATTGCTATCTACTGAAGATAACACGTCACTCTCTATACAAGGATAACACTATTGCTATCTACTGAAGATAACACGCCACTCTCTATACAAGGATAACACTATTGCTATCTACTGAAGATAACACGTCACTCTCTATACAAGGATAACACTATTGCTATCTACTGAAGATAACACGTCACTCTCTATACAAGGATAACACTATTGCTATCTACTGAAGATAACACGTCACTCTCTATACAAGGATAACACTATTGCTATCTACTGAAGATAACACGTCACTCTCTATACAAGGATAACACTATTGCTATCTACTGAAGATAACACGTCACTCTCTATACAAGGATAACCCTATTGCTATCTACTGAAGATAACACGTCACTCTCTATACAAAGATAACACTATTGCTATCTACTGAAGATAACACGTCACTCTCTATACAAGGATAACACTATTGCTATCTACTGAAGATAACACGCCACTCTCTATACAAGGATAACACTATTGCTATCTACTGAAGATAACACGTCACTCTCTATACAAGGATAACACTATTGCTATCTACTGAAGATAACACGTCACTCTCTATACAAGGATAACACTATTGCTATCTACTGAAGATAACACGCCACTCTCTATACAAGGATAACACTATTGCTATCTACTGAAGATAACACGTCACTCTCTATACAAGGATAACACTATTGCTATCTACTGTAGATAACACGCCACTCTCTATACAAGGATAACACTATTGCTATCTACTGAAGATAACACGCCACTCTCTATACAAGGATAACACTATTGCTATCTACTGAAGATAACACGTCACTCTCTATACAAGGATAACGCTATTGCTATCTACTGAAGATAACACGTCACTCTCTATACAAGGATAACACTATTGCTATCTACTGAAGATAACACGTCACTCTCTATACAAGGATAACACTATTGCTATCTACTGAAGATAACACGTCACTCTCTATACAAGGATAACACTATTGCTATCTACTGAAGATAACACGCCACTCTCTATACAAGGATAACACTATTGCTATCTACTGAATATAACACATCACTCTCTATACAAGGATAGCACTATTGCTATCTACTGAAGATAACACGTCACTCTCTATACAAGGATAACACTATTGCTATCTACTGAAGATAACACGTCACTCTCTATACAAGGATAATACTATTGCTATCTACTGAAGATAACACACCACTCTCTATACAAGGATAACACTATTGCTATCTACTGAAGATAACACATCACTCTCTAGACAAGGATAACACTATTGCTATCTACTGAAGATAACACATCACTCTCTATACAAGGATAGCACTATTGCTATCTACTGAAGATAACACACCACTCTCTATACAAGGATAACACTATTGCTATCTACTGAATATAACACGCCACTCTCTATACAAGGATAACACTATTGCTATCTACTGAAGATAACACATCACTCTCTATACAAGGATAGCACTATTGCTATCTACTGAAGATAACACGTCACTCTCTATACAAGGATAACACTATTGCTATCTACTGAAGATAACACACCACTCTCTATAGAAGGATAACACTATTGCTATCTACTGAAGATAACACGTCACTCTCTATACAAGGATAACACTATTGCTATCTACTGAAGATAAAACATCACTCTCTATACAAGGATAACACTATTGCTATCTACTGAAGATAACACGCCACTCTCTATACAAGGATAACACTATTGCTATCTACTGAAGATAACACGTCACTCTCTATACAAGGATAACACTATTGCTATCTACTCAAGATAACACGCCACTATCTATACAAGGATAATACTATTGCTATCTACTGAAGATAACACGCCACTCTCTATACAAGGATAACACTATTGCTATCTACTGAAGATAACACGTCACTCTCTATACAAGGATAACACTATTGCTATCTACTGAAGATAACACGCCACTCTCTATACAAGGATAACACTATTGCTATCTACTGAAGATAAAACATCACTCTCTATACAAGGATAACACTATTGCTATCTACTGAAGATAACACGTCACTCTCTATACAAGGATAACACTATTGCTATCTACTGAAGATAACACGCCACTCTCTATACAAGGATAACACTATTGCTATCTACTGAAGATAACACGTCACTCTCTACACAAGGATAACACTATTGCTATCTACTGAAGATAACACGGCACTCTCTATACAAGGATAACACTATTGCTATCTACTGAAGATAACACGTCACTCTCTATACAAGGATAACACTATTGCTATCTACTGAAGATAACACGTCACTCTCTATACAAGGATAACACTATTGCTATCTACTGAAGATAACACGTCACTCTCTATACAAGGATAACACTATTGCTATCTACTGAAGATAACACGTCACTCTCTATACAAGGATAACACTATTGCTATCTACTGAAGATAACACGCCACTCTCTATACAAGGATAACACTATTGCTATCTACTGAATATAACACATCACTCTCTATACAAGGATAGCACTATTGCTATCTACTGAAGATAACACATCACTCTCTATACAAGGATAACACTATTGCTATCTACTGAAGATAACACGTCACTCTCTATACAAGGATAACACCATTGCTATCTACTGAAGATAACACGTCACTCTCTATACAAGAATAACAACATGATTTGCGATCTATTAAAAATAGCAATTTATCATCTACAAATTTAACCGCCGCCCCTAAGATAATTGTGTATAGTAAATAGACAATTTCCATTTTGGTATTGATTTAAGTCACCAGGTATTCCAAACAATTTACTAATAGTTAATAAATTTCCGATAGTGTGGGATATATAGTTTAGGTCTATCCCGTAATAGGAGAGGGGACAGCCAGAGCCAGCTATAGGAAAATGAACTACAATTGCCTTTAAACTGTACTTTTAGAATTAAGGTCGTTGTTGTGGTCTTGATGATTAGAACTTGACATCAATCATAATTGAATCCAAAGAAAGGAAGGGTCCCGCAAGCACAACATTGAGCATTATTTGTTAGAAAAATAATTATCGAGCCGAAATTACGTAATTGTATAGAACAAAACATCATACTAGTCACAAAAATGAATAAACACTGCTATCACTCAACATGCCATTTTTAAAATTCGCGGCGATCGAAAGTCCCGGTGTCGATGACGTCATGGGTATTGGTGCTCAAATTTGCACATGTGCATTGTATAACTATGACTTCATCGACACCGGGACTTTGAATCGCCGCGAATTTTAAAAATTGCATGTTGAAAGATGGCGGTTTTTATTTGTTTTTGTCACAAGTGTGGTGTTTTGTTCTATATAATTACAAAAGTTGGGCTCGATAGTTATGTTTCTAACATAAATGCACAATTTTATGCTTGCGGGACACCTCCTTTAATAGTAGGCCTATATCAAGTAACGGTAATATAATAACTTACTGTTACGGCCGGCAAATGCGAACCCTGTACCTGCACCTATGGATAAGTTGGCCCGAGGATCCAGGGTGCAGGGAACCAGCATAAGCCAGAGCCAGCTATAGGAAAATGAACTACAATTGCCTTTAAACTGTACTTTTATAATTAAGGTTGTTGTTGCGGTTTTGATGATTAGAACTTCACATCATAATTGAATCCATTAATAGTAGGCCTATATCAAGTAACGTTAATGTTGTAATATAAGTTAACTCGGTCAGACACATATCATGGTCATCCATCATAGAGAACAGGCCTTGATCATGATTATATTATGTAATATTATGTAGAGTACATTCAAGGTTACCATCATTATATTGTAAATTTATATCTCTTTCATCACGCGCGCTATTAAATGGCCATTGATAATCGAATTTAAATAAAGTTAAGGATGATGCTATGGATGATACTTAACACTTTCAACGCGGCAGGCAGCTGCAGACAACATTCTAAAATGTCACAAAATGTTTCAAAAATGTCAAAAATGTTGAATATCAATACCATATTTGGAATCACCATGAGAAATGCATTGAAATAAGTACAAACATGCCTATTATTTGCTCAGTAATCCTTGAGATAGACTTTGGAAATTGGGAAAGGTATGTTATGGAGACTCGAATATAAATTAATGAGTGCATAAATAAAGTTGTTACTGAAAACCGTGACATTGAAATGGAGTGTGCGAAACGCTTGCGATTGTATTAGCTGAATATTTAAAAACTCGTGTCCATTGAGAACCAAAATAGGTTTGTACCACTATTCCTTACGATTCTCCTCTGCGACTGTAAAAGAGACTAATGCGCTAAAGTACATGGACTCTTTGAGAGACAGCCATCGGTCAGGTGCATTGTTCTAATTCGTCTTTGCAATTTCTTTAACTCAATTTCTTTACACTATATTCTCAAGTGTAGTATTGTATTTCTTGTGTCCGGGTATTTTAGAGGTTGGTTTTCAGGTCGTGTTTGCATTAACTCGAAATTAGATGTTGAGTGATTGGGGAATATTCCCTCGATAGATAAAGTATTAAAGCCTTGAACGTCATACCAACATTAATCGGAATTTGTTTAGGCTTATTGTATATATTTAACTAAACTTATACTAAACGTCATACAAACTGAATGATGTTTAGATGGATTGTTAATGTTTGAAAATTTAAATGTTTTAAATATTTGACAGGCCTACATATTTAAGAAATTGACATGTTAATTGATATGAAATGTGACATAGAAACGTTGTTCGAAATTATGTTAGAGTCTTATTGTAATAAATGTGTGCCAATATTCCAAACGCTATGTTAATATGATTAGGTGTTAAAACGGTAAACCACTTATCGAGTAGTATTTTTGTAGTTCACAGTATTTTAATATTATTATTATACGCATTATTATGCGATCTTTTCCATGGGACGCCATCTATCCTCGATTTTTTTTTTGAAAGCAGATTTTCTTGCAGATTTACATTTCTGATCATATATAATAAATATATTCTGAGTTACAGAGCGATACGATTCCAAATTACTTCAAAATCATGGTTTAAAGAGGTTGAAAATAGATTGTCCTGCTCAGGGCAGTTTATTTTCATTTTAAATTCACTCTAAAACCATGATTTTGAAGTAATTAGGAATCGTATCATCCTGTGACTCAGAATGTATTTATGATTTATGATCAGAAATGTAAATCTGCATGAAAATCTGCTTTAAAAAAAAAAAGCAAGGATAGAGGGCGTCCCATGGAAAAGATCGCATCATATGCCTTTAATAAGTACTTTGAACTGATCCCGAGTGTGTTGGTCAAGAGATGTGCACAATTTAACCAGCAACTTGTAAACGCGATCTTTATCACCAGTCATATTTCCCTAATGAACTCAAACAGGCATTAGCGAAATCGCGAGGTATTAAAGCATTAAAGGCATGATATGGAAAAACAATTGTATTTAGATTAGAGGCAAGTCTGTATTATATTATTCAACAAATCTCATGGGTGTCAGTCTGACCTTCTTATACAGATTGGAAAGTAATTGGTTTAAGATTAAATTTCAATACAAATCAATAATACCGTTATACCATAAATAAGTTACAAATCAATGTAATTAATTAAAGCAATTGATGAAAAGTATTGCTTTCGTTCACGATGTCACGCGCTAATTAGGTTTTAATGTGTGTCACGCGCTAATTAGGTTTTAATGTGTGTAACTGTATAAGGTTAGCCCCACAGTTTCCCTTTTTAACTATCAACAACAACAATTTGCGTGAAATCGTTTCACATCGATGAAGTAATAATAACATACGTTTTGTGTTTGTTCTCGTTTCCTTTTTTGGTTTTTTTTGTGGGTTTTCGAGGTGTGTTTGTGTATATATTTTTTATCGTTTCCTTTTTTGTTCTATAGTGGGTATTTTTGGGTGCTTTTTGTTATCTACTGATGAAAAAACAATCAACAATAATCATCATTGCTATCTTAATTAATATGCCATATCACATTTAATTTGATTTAAATTAATTAAATTTAAGATAGCACGTACGTTAGAAAAGTAATCGACTCATTCATTACTGAACACTAACCTTTAGTCTGCGATGCTATCTACTGAAGATAGCAAGTGTTTCAAAACAACAATCAGTTCATATCAAACGTCATCAAAGAATGTTTTGTTGTACTTGCAACCAAATCATCCGTACTGGTTGGTAGTTCTCTACTGGTATATCAAAGAGGCAAAGAGGGTACAATTTTCCTGGAAATGCCCAATAGCTTTATTCCCCACATTCTGAGAAAAGAAATTCAACTTGTTTGATCTTTAACCCAAAAAATATAAAATTTATCAAGCGTTGTAACTTTTGAACTATTTATGTGATGTAGGCTTATATTAAAGGATAATTTGTTGGAAAGAAAATGAGTCAGAGAATTTTAAAGTTCGCACTTTGTTATATATTAAATGCTCATAAGCAAGAAATTGAATTTTCATGGAAAAACAAAAAGCCCTTCAAGCTAGATGAGTGCGCTGGAGACAAGAACCGAAAACACCCAATTTAAAGGTAACACTCTAGTAAGATTAGGACGTTTTAATATCAAATGGTTGGTACTCCAAATATTCTTATTTTGCTCTTTCAGTTTGAAAATGCAAATACATGTACAGACTTCGCTATTTGTCACCACATTTAAAATATTGAGTGGGTTTTAATATCATGACCTTTTCTTAACCACTTCAGGGTAATTGTCTATGTACCAATAAGACCCTGCTCTAATGGTACGAGGGGCGTCTGACAGTCCTCTCGACCCCTCAGGGTCGACGACGCCCTTGTTACGAATATTTTCTGACCAAGTGATGAACGTGTTATTTCGAATTAAGAAAAATATGCGTCGGAATATCCAATAGATGCGCTCCGACGTACATCCATGTGTGGGAGTAGTAGACTCATTCCGCTTATCGGTCAATTGTTACATGATACACTTGATACTGCGTATAACTTTTATTAGTTTGTTGGAAAATCTATACTGAACAATGGATAATATAGTTAAACCTGTCAACTATTTTTGGAAACGGCAAGTGTAGGAAATGCTTAGCAAGCTAGAGAAATGATTAACCCTTACAGCCCCACACCCCATGAAATCCCATTTCCCAGCCTGTCGGTTCCACCTGCCGCTGAGGCTTTTGGGTGAAATAATGGCCCCGGGCTACATAGCTGGGCGAATACACTCGCCCAGCATAGCTCCCCCCCCCCCCCCCCCCCCCCCCGTGGCTCACTTGGTAGAGCGTTGGACTTGTAACCGAGAGGTCGTGGGTTCAAACCCCGGGGCGTGGCACCTCTTGTTGTGTGTGTTTTTTTTGCGTGAAAAAAATTTCGTTGGAAAATCCACCGGGAGTGTTAGGGTTATTGAACGATTTTTTTTCTTCTTTTTAATTTTCACTTTTTTTCTCTAATTTCACCTTGATTAACCCTTACAGCCCCACACCCCATGAAATCCCATTTCCCAGCCTGTCGGTTCCACCTGCCGCTGAGGCTTTTGGGTGAAATAATGGCCCCGGGCTACATAGCTCCCCCCGTGGCTCACTTGGTAGAGCGTTGGACTTGTAACCGAGAGGTCGTGGGTTCAAACCCCGGGGCGTGGCACCTCTTGTTGTGTGTGTTTTTTTTGCTTGAAAAAATTTTCGTTGGAAAATCCACCGGGAGTGTTAGGGTTATTAAATGGAAATAACGACTGTATAGACTAGTGGATAATAAACTTTTGTCAAAAGATATATGCTATAATTATCAGTAGACAGTAAACTTGTTCAACCTTTTGTCTTTTGTACTGTCAATAGAAATGTGCTATCTTCAGTAGACAGCAAACCTTAACCTCAGTGGTTAATGGTTAATATTGTGCTCCTCGGTAGATATACCTACTGTATATTAGCAGATTGTATTCTACTTTCTATATAATACTGTGCAGCCTGTGAATTAAGTAATCTGCTATCTTCAGTAAATAACAAAATGTAGTACTCGTTATCTTCGGAATATAGCAAATTGTGCTATTATAAAAGCGTCCCTCCATCGTAAACGTATAGGAACGTGTGGGCCGCCTGAATTGTCAAAATGTGACTGGAAAGCACAAACTAAGGTAATTATATACAAACACGGGGGATGTTATCATTCACGCTTATGATTGTGCTATCGTCCGTATACGTCGTAGTACTACAGTAGTGAGCTATTTTCCAACTGATTACGCCTTATACCATGTATAGATCCAAGATTATTGTTACTGTTAAGCCTCACAACTTAACTACAGATATAAACGTGAGCCTTTATTATCTGCACGTCCATAAAGTTCCTCCCTATACCTATAATTACCCGCCTCCAGCATCGCCGGGTCAAAATACATTGCAATGGTCACAACTAGATTAAGTGTCTCTGAGTTACCTTTACCTCAAATGTAATGATTTCAATACGACCATACGGATACACATTCAAGGTGATTCTACTTTCTGACAGTTCTCTTTAGCCGGTGAAATGTTCGGTCAGTCAGTCCCTCAGGGAACCATTTACCTATATCACAACCTTCACGAAGAAATACGATGGCTTGTTTTGCCGCGTGCAAATTGGACACTATTCCTAGAATACCGACATACAGTCGTCACCATTACTTAACGTCTCATCATTGACAGGTCCCTTATAAAAAGCTGTTTATTACGCTATGAATCACAGTCTGCTTTATAGTTACATTTCCGGTGAAATCTCTTAAATTCTAAGGGATTGTTGAAATTCACCTTTCCAAGAATTGCCACTATTTTATCGATGCAACATAGCACCTCAAGGTGTATACCTGTAAAACTATCCCTGCCCGAGTGAATCTAAAACGAGATTGGTAAACTGAGTTAGAAAATCTGTCGATGTGAAAAGTTGATTATTTGAATTGTATGTATGCTTGAAGTCATGGAGCGGGGAACAAAATAAATAGACACATTAAAGTGTAAAGCGATGTCGAGTGAATATCTATCATCGTCCGGTCACCTGTACTTTACAGCCTCACGTCATTCACCGCTTTCAAGGTTACGCCCAAAGTCTTAGATCACTTTCTGTCTTACTCTTAGAGAATACCTTGAGGGATTTTTCTCTTGCAATTCTTCTACCTGTCAAATTGTTTGTATCGCGCGAAGAGACTCGGCTCTTATGGATTAAGATTGTTTTATCTTGATGTGAAATCGGTCATTACTTAATTGCGCACTATTTCCTTCATGCTGTTGACACCGGGAATTATTGAAGAGTATGATTTGAAGCCGCAAATTGACCTTGATCGTGTATTTCGTTTTTATTGTTGTTAAAATATCCGTAGATAAGTTCGCTATTATACTCATGATAATACATTGAATTTTTTAGTATCTGCTGACAATAGCAATCATCAATCAAGATTAATGTGCTATCTACTGAAGATAGCAAATTACTAAACATACAAATGTGAACTACGAAAGACAACACATAGCTATTGCTACAAATATAACACAATTTACTATCTTGAAAGGAAATCTCATTAGGCCTACTATTTGTAAATACAATTTGCTATCTACTGTATATAGCACATTACGTTGCTACCTACAAAAACATCATATTTCCTATTTTTAACTGTATACTGAAGATAGCATATTTCTCTTTCATGATGTTTGCCATTATATCTGTTGCTCTAATGAATTATTGTCTTCAAACAGTACCGTAAGCATGGTAAGCTAGCGTAACAAGGATTTTTTCGGGGTATGACAGTTGGGAAGGTGATTATATTGAGAGTGGCTAGCAGGTGTCATATACATACCGTGTCAAAATTCTCTCATCACCTTTCAATATTTTATTCAGTTTCAAAGTTTTTATAGTACTTATTTTGCCACGAGGTCAAAGTTTTCTATTACGCCATAATCTAAACAGATTGATATTGAATATAGTTACAGCAAACTGGTAACTAAGTGGATGATGACAAATTGTTTGTCACAAAACATAAGCACATTACTATACTATTGTATCTACATAAGGACTCACAAACTGCTCAATGAACTAAGTGAGTAGCAAATTATTTGTTAATAAAATTGTCATTTAAGATGATGAAATATGATAAAGCTGACAAGTTGGATATGCTAAGATTACATCAGAAGTTGTTTTGTACTATTAAGATAAACACTTCTTTTTCTGTAAAGCTTGTTATCCATTACAATAAGCAAATTTTTCCTTTTTTCTAATGATTCAGTATGGCGCATTACCCATGATAACAAACTTTGCTATACTTCATTGTCGACCGATTCAAAATAGAACTCAAAAAGTACTTACAAACAAAATGGACTTAACTTTCGGATTCCGATTTAATTTAGTAAGTGAAAATTCGTCAATCGTTTGTGTCATTTTATCCATGCAATATGTACATGTTTTATTTATCTGAAAGGCTAGCATTACCAAAGTATTATTATTACCTATTATAGCCATATCGCGCCCCACCTTCGTGTTAATGCGTTAGTCTTTAGTTGCCCGTGGCTAAATACCGTCCAGTCTTTAATTGTTTCAATTACTTCCATCTGATTTTTTTGCGAGGCGCTTATGGTTTTGGCTCTGCCTACTTCCAATTATCTACGCAAATCGTCAGGTGTTATAATTACGTACTTCGGATGTGTCTCACCCACGATGGACATCGCGGCCTCGTTTGTTATGTTCTAAAATACACACCCTAAAGGTCCTCTTAGCTATCAGAACTTTAAACTAAACATTAACATCACACTGTATTTACAGTTAAGTTTTCATGTGTGGTTGATATAGGATCAGAAGATTGCTGCCACAGTAATGATTTGATTGATTTCAGGTCCAAACCACTCTTCATCAGAGAATTGGAGTAATTTTACTGATATATCATCTTATCAATACAGAGGATAATTCGCTATCTTCTGAAGATAGCACATATTCATTTACAGACAATATAAGCCCTTTGCTATCTACTGAAGATACAATTACTTAGATAACAAATTTGCTATCTATATACTGAAGATACCACATCATCATATCCCGAGAATTACCCATTTAGTTTGCTATCTACTGAAGATAGCATATTTCTATTTACAGTGTAAAATATAGCTTGTTCTGAAGGCACAACACTGTTGAAACATTTTTCACAATCATTTAATGAAGACTTGCACCCACATTTATGTATCATAACTGTGTACTTAATCAAAGGTTTGATATCTACTACTGTAGTCAGAACATTTAGTCAGCACATTAGGCATTATTATAACTTTTCTCTTAGTGCTGAGCATATCATTTAAAAAAGAGGAGATAGCAACATAAATCCTGCCTCCCAAAATAGGCTCTATAAAATACTCTTAAACAAAATTTAATTGATGAAATTGATTTTTATATGCATATTGAATAATTAATTACCTTTTTCATTATAATCACGTAGGCTACAGCAGCTCGATCTCTCGTGTTACGCGGTAGTCTTTTTGTTGGTCTTATAAAAACATGGGTGGTGGGAATGCCGTTAGCAGATTCTATTTCCAAAATTGTTGTACAAAAGAAAAGGCGTGACGTATTGCGAACTCATCAGATCGTAGGGTTCTTATATATGCCCTTTATTAATTACCTACAAATTATAAGGTGTTATAATTACCCACACTGGATATGTCTCACCCACGATGGACGTCGCGGCTTCCTTTGTTTCTGTCAAGATAAATATCCGCGAGGAAGCTTTTCCCTGTCTACCCTAAATATTCGATAATTGTAACTGTCAACTTTTGGAACGGGGATTCATGTGTCGTCTAAAATGTTGAATACTATATATGTTGCCTAGGGAACGCTTCAATTTCAACCACGTTTGCCTTTGCCTACTCCCATATAGTTCAAATAAACCAGATCATAATTCGGTATTTAAATATTAACGAGAACAAATTATTTAGAAGTAAAACAAAATAAAACGAGCAAAAAGGAAACAGGGGGAGACAGTTTATGCAACATTAAAAATGTATTTGATCAATTTGAACCGATAACTATCATTACTATCAACAGATGTGAAATATTGATGTATAAGACTATAAACCATTACCTATTCCAGACATATATATGCTACCAACATGGGCATTAATTCCCGGGGACCATGTGAATAAATAACTATTGTTCTTTATAACCTTTTTGACAATTCAGGCTGAATGTCCTTCCCCTTTTAAAACGAATTGATGCCTAAAAGGGGCCTTCCCACTCTTATACATCACATAATGTATATTGGAACTCCAGACATTTCAAGCATCCTGAGATAGAACTCCAGACATATCAGTTCGTCCACAAGGAGTTCCAACAAAATGTAAACATGGTTCCTAGACATTTCCTGACCAATTTGGTTTGAATTGCATTCGGACCACGGAATTTCACATTTTTAACTCATAATTGTCAAGGGAAAAAAATCAGGATAACTAGATGTTTACTGATAAATTACAAATGTTGGAATCCATTTGGCTTATTCAGAATAGACAGTTTACAAATACTGTCTTAAAATTCCAGATTATTAAGAGTAGATTTTTGAAAATCTATACAGGGAATAGTACCATCGATATTTTCTGTGCCATTAGAGAGTATTAGTGCAGGGGGAATAAACTGCGCTTGCCTTTAAAGCGTACTTAAGATTCAAGGTTGGTTATTTGACTTTAATTAGAATGTCGTATTGACCGTGGTTACATATGTCTTATAATTGGATCCATCATTAAATTATGCTCAGTAATATTTGTATCATTATTAACTCGGTCAGACACATATCATGGTCATACATGTATAACAACCGTTATCGTGTTGTATCTAGATAGTATCTATGTATATTAATAGTATATTCAAGGTTGTCTCCTATCCGTCATCTTGTAAATTGATATCTCTATCATGATGCGTGCAACCCTGGACAATTGAATATAAATGAAGTATTAGGTAAAAGTTGTTGGCGAAAAATCCTTAACACTTTCCACGCGGCAGGCGTCTGCAGACGACATTCCAAAATGGCACAAAATGTTTCAAAAATGTCACAACTATTGTATTTCATTACCATATTTGGAATCACCATGAGAAATGCATTGCAATAAGTACAAACATGTCTAGTATTGATTCAGTAATTCTAGAGATAAGACTTTGAAAGTTGGGAAAGGTTTTTGACTAATCTGATTTGTATTCGGCAAAACTAACAGCCGCGTGGAAAGTGTTAAGCATGACAATTAAATGAATAGTGAATTAACTTCGATTGTGGCTATGTGGAGCTGAATATTTTACATATTTGGCACCATTTTCGATTAATACAATTTATGAAACCCTATTAAAGGGTTTGTTAGAGAACCATGAGCTATCAACATTTACCGAAGATAGCACATTTACAGAGGAGGAGTACATACTGTTCGCTAGCTATTTTTATACTGAAAATAGAACATCCCCATTTGCGGTGGATAACACAGTTTGTTACACAGTGTTTGTACCTACTGAGGATATAACGATATCATGAATCCTGATAATAACTTGGTGTTCAGTGAATATGGTATTAAGCTATACCTAGAACACATAATTTAAATTCCGATGAAATTACATGACAGAGCACCCTATATAACAATTAAGATAACACATCACTTGCAAAAAGTGGGCGAATTGTAAACTATCTACAGAAGATATCTCAGCAGATGATAATAACACAAATCCTTCCTCCCATATATGCCTAAATAGGTTTTATAGATCGGAAAAATCGTTTTGAAAAATTATTTCTTATGTCCTATTAATTGATTTAACAGATTTGAATTACCTATTTCAATTATAACATGTACGTTCAATTGCTCCCTCGTTTTAACGCGGTAGTCTTTTTGTTGGTCTTATAAAAACATGGCTGGTTAGAACACCTTGAGGACTCGGATTCAAATTTAAAAAAGGGCGCGAAATGCTGCGAAAGCTCATCGGGCGCGTACAGTTTGTTCTCTGTCTCATTTATAATCACCTGAAAATTATAAGGTGTTAAAATTACCAACATCGGAAGTGTCTCATCCAAGATGGGATTCGCGGCCTTCTTTGTTTCTGTGTAAAGCAAACATCTGTGGGTAAAAAGTCCTCCTGGCTACCTTAAAATTCGATTAGGATAATTGTCATTTTTTAAACCTGGATTCATGTATCGTCTGAAATATTAAATACTGTTGCTTTAGGGAACGCTTCAACTTTGAGTGACGTTTGCCTTAGGCTTTCTCCCATGGTACAAATAAACCAGATCATGAACTTTCATTTTATACTAAAATATTAACGAGTACAATTAGTTATAAAAAAGGAAAACGAAAAGCAAAGGAAAATGCGAATAACAAGTAAAGCTATAAACATTCAATGTGTTTATATGAACCCAAAGCTATTATTACTTTATTGGAAATCTGATGTAGACTCCACTAAATACATATTCCAGACAATTAACATAATCATCACCTCCCACGTGCGTCTGTCACAGAGGTTAGGTGACTTGCTCCCTTTATAGTTTTAGTAAATGACCAATTATTTTTCTTTATTTCAGACCGTTTTTGTTTGTTTTTTCAATACAGACTGGACGCCCCTTCCCTCCATAGAGCGTATTACCCGCCTCCTACACTGTCCTACACATACGATATTGCAACTCACGACATTTTACGCATCATGGAATTTCAGACGTTTTATGTAAGTCCACAAACATTTTCTTCATATTAAGGGTAGTGTCAACCTTTTTTTATGAAATTTATGAAGCGCTGTAACTTTTGAACTATTAATGTGATGTATGTAAAAGTATAGGCCTACATTTTTGTTAATGAAAGGAGTCAGAGTAACCATTTTTGGATAACAAAATACCAAAAATTCTGATTTGTAAAAAAAAAATATTGACCCTTTTTTTTTTTTTTTGGCTCAATTAACAAAATCATTTTTGGGGGTAAAATATATCCAAATTGCACCATAATCCTTTAAAGACACTTCTCTAGGAACGCATCTTTTTGTTTTACATCAAAATCTTTAATTAGTTTTGAAAATATTAACCAAAAAGTGCCAAAAATTGATTCTCTGACTCATTTCATTAACAAAAATGTATACTTTTATATACAACACATTAAAAGTTACAGTGCTTGATACATTTCATAAAAAAGGGTTGACACCTCCCTTAATGAAGATAGCCCATAATCTATACAGAGTATAACAGGGTTTTCAAACTCAATATACTAAAGACAGCAAAATAACACGGTACTGTCTAGATAGGATAATGCTATTGCTATCTACTGAAGATAACACGTCACTCTCTAGGCCTATACAAGAATAACAACATGATTTGCGATCTATTAAAAATAGCAATTTATCATATACAAATTTAACCGCCGCCCCTAAGATAATTGTGTAATAAATAGACAATTTCTATTTTGGTATCCATTTAAGTCACCAGGTATTCCAAACAATTTACTAATAGTTAATAAATTTCCGATAGTGTGGGATATATAGTTTAGGCCTATCTCGTAATAGGAGAGGGGACAGCCAGAGCCAGCTATAGGAAAATGAACTACAATTGCCTTTAAACTGTACTTTTAGAATTAAGGTTGTTGTTGCGGTCTTGATGATTAGAATGAATCCATTAATAGTAGGCCTATATCAAGTAACGTTAATATTGTAATATAAGTTAACTCGGTCAGACACATATCATGTCATCCATCATAGAGAACAGGCCTTGATCATGATTATATTATGTAATGTATGTAGAGTATAGTCAAGGTTACCTTCGTTATATTGTAAATTTGCATCTCTTTCATCACGCGCGCTATTAAATGGCCATTGATAATCGAATTTAAATGAAGTATATATAAATCAATCTTTAAGGATGATGCTATGGATGATAATTAACACTTTCCACGCGGCAGGCGTGCAGACAACATTCTAAAATTTCACAAAATGTTTCAAAAATGTCAAAATTGTTGAATTTCATTACCATATTTGGAATCACCATGAGAAATGCATTGAAATAAGTACAAACATGTCTATTATGGAATGCGCGAAACGCCTAGATTTATGGAAACCTATTAAGCATAGAATTTATTATTAAGAACCAAAAAAGTTTGTACCACTATTCCTTACGATTCTCCTCTGCGACTGTAAAAGAGACTAATGCGCTAAAAAGTACATGGACTCTTTGAGAGATAGCCATCGGTCAGGTGCATTGTTCTAATTCGTCTTTCCAATTTCTTTAACTCAATTTCTTTACACTTTATTCTCAAGTGTAGTATTGTATTTCTCGTGTCCGGGTATTTTAGAGGTTGGTTTTCAGGACGTGTTTGCATTGACTCGAAATTAGATGTTGAGTAATTGGGGAATATTCCCTCGATAGATAAAGTATTAAAGCCTGGATCGTCATACCAACACTAATCGGGATTTGTTTTAGGCTTATTGTATATATTTAACTAAACTTATACTAAGGCGTGAAAAAAAGAAAACGTCCGCCCGTAAAACAGGATTTTTTTTTGTCTCGTCGCAACGTCATACAAACTGAATGATGTTTAGATGGATTGTTAACGTTTGAAAATTTAAATGTTTTAACTATTTGTCATACAGGGTGAGTCAAAAAAGTCCGGTCCCGTTTTCAAAAAATCAGGGAAAATACTTTTTGTACAAAATTTGTAATTTTTGTCATTGTTTATGAGAGAAGACATACTTCTTCATACTTGGTGATATTTTCACGACAATATCATATTCCGCGCCAGATTTACAACATATTTACGAAAAGTCGCGAAATCCAAAGTGTTCCAAGTTTGGTGGTGGATGTTAATACTACTGTAATATTAGTTATTCATACAACACAACACACTGTGTAACTGTTGTAATTTATACCAAAATAACATGTTTTTTTGTTGAATCTCTGATAAATATTGCATGCAAAGTATTTAAATATATCATAATATAACTCAGTATTGCACAAATATATTCATAAAAATGAACTATGCACTTTGCCTGGTAAGTTGCCAAAGCCCAAACTGTTTAAAGATATAAGATCTGTTTTCTCTCAGACTTCTCTCATATCAGGTCGATTAAAATAACAAGTTTCAAAGTACTTTGGTCAACATTTTGATAAAACTCAATAATGTTTGTCATAGGATATCTCTGATTGCACGAAAACTATTAAAAACATAACCGCAAAGACAATAGAATCTCTTTTCATATGGTAATTGCTGTGAATACCAACACGCCTTTGATTGACTTATTCAAAAGGCGCGCGTTAAACGTTAACATCCATAGGGATCCCTTAGATAAGTTGGAACAGATTTTATTTCACAGAATTTAGAAAAATGATCATATCTCCCGTTTCGAATAACCAATTTGAATGAAATAAAATTTAGGTTATAGTTAGTAATGCCGCCTTGCTAGGCAAGTCATTAAATATATTAATTTTAGCATTTTAACTGGTTTAAAAAATCGGTGAAATCGGGACCGGACTTTTTTGACTCACCCTGTATGCCTGTATTTAAGAAATTTACATGTTAATTGATATGAAACGTGACATAGAAACGTTGTTCGAAATGATATTAGAGTCTCATTCTAATAAATGTGTGCCAACATTCCAAACGTTGTGTTAAATAGTAAGATTAGGTGTAAAAACGTTGAGTAGTTTTTTCGTTGTTAACACTATTCTAATATTATTAAATAGTTTGAACAAATTCCGAGAGTGATCGTCAAGAGATGTGCACAATCAAATTAAACCATCAACTTGTAAACGCGATCTTTATCACCAGTCATATTTCCCTAATGAACTCAAATAGGCATTAGCGAAATCGCGAGGTATTCAACGCATTATGTGCGCTGATATATGGAAATATACAATAACTGTATTTAGATTTATGCAAGTCTGTCTGTGTATTATATTATACAACACATCTCACGGGTGTTAGTCTGACCTTCTTATACAGATTGGAAAGTAATTGGTTTCAGATTTTCCTTTAAGATTCAATTTCAATTTCAATACAATTAAATAATACCGTTATACCATAAATAAGTTACAAATCAATCTGATTTATTAAACCAATCGATTAATAAGTATTGCGTTTTTTCACGATATCACGCGCTAATTAGGTTTTCTGTATTTAATGTATATATGTAATATTAAGGTTAACCAACTCGCTCACAGTCAACATTTAAAGGTTGATATTAGGAATTTTATCGGGAAAACAACACAATTACACTTTCGATTTTGATTGCGAATTTATTTGAAACTAATAATTGATGTAGAAAACAATCGTTAATAATTGTCATTGCTATCTTAAATAATATGTCATCTCCCATTTTATTTTATTGAGCAGAGATTATAATTAAATGTCACTGATTTAAGATAGCACACACGATAGAAAGGTGATAGAGTCACCCATCACTGTAACACTTACCTTCAGTCTTGGATGCTATCTACTGAAGATAGCACGTATTTACTATTATATACGTATCATACGTCATCAAGATGAACACAATCAAATTCAGTCAGCACTTGAAAACGCGATCTGTATCACCATTTCTATTTCTCTAATGAACTCAAATAGGCATTAGCGAAATCGCGAGGTATTAAAATGCATGATATAGGCTGTTAATGGAACTACAGTTGTATTTAGATTACAGGCAAGTCTGTATTGTATTATTCAACAAATCTAATGGGTGTCAGTCTGACCTTTCTATACAGATGGGAAAGTAATTGGTTTAAGATTTAATTTCAGTACAACTAAATAATATCATTATACCATAAATAAGTTACAAATCAATCTAATTAATTAAAGCAATTGATAATAAGTATTGCTATCGTTCACGATGTCACACGCTAATTAGGTTTTCTGGATTTAATGTATGTAATAAGGTTAGCCCTCTCGCTCACAGTCAACATTTAAAGGTTGATATTAGGAATTACACAAATTTCGATTTTGCTTGCGAATTTACTCGAAACTAAGAATTGATATAGAAAACGATCAGTAATAATCATCATTGTTATCTTAAATAATATGTCATCTCACATTTAATGGAAATTAAGCAAATGTCACTGATTTAAGATAGCACATACGATAGAAAAGTGATAGAGTCACCCAATACTGTAACACACTGCAGTCTTGGATGCTATATCTACTGAAGATAGCACTGTTTACTATACGTATCATACCATCGATCTGTATCACCATTCCTATTTCCCTAATGAACTCAAATGGCATTAACGAAACGCGAAGTATTAAAATGCATGATATAGGCTGATATGTGGAAATATACAATAATTGTATTTAGATTTATGCAAGTCTGTCTGTGTATTATATTATACAACACATCTCACGGGTGTCAGTCTGACCTTCTTATACAGATTGGAAAGTAATTAGTTTCAGATTCAATTTCAAAACAAATAAATAATATCATTATACCATAAATAAGTTACAAATCAATCTATATAATTAATTAAAGCAATTGATGAAAAGTATATCGTTCACGATGCCACGCGCTAATTTGGTTTTAATATGTGTAGCTGTATAAGGTTAGCCCCAACTATCAACAACAACAAACTTGCGTGATCGTTTCACATCGTTGAAGTAATAATAACACACTTTTTGTGTATATGTGTTTGTTCTCGTTTCCTTTTTTGTTTTTGGTGCGTTTTGGGGGTGTTTTTGTATATATTATTTTCTCGTTTCCTTTTGTTCTTTAGCGGGGTTCTTTGGGTGCTTTTTGTTATATCTACTGATGAAAAAACAATCAACAATAATCATCATTAATATATCTTAATTAATATGCCATCTCACATTTAATTTGATTTAAACTAATTAAATTTAAGATAGCACGTACGTTAGAAAAGTGCTCGACTCATTCATTACTGAACACTAATCTTTAGTCTTTGATGCTATCTACTGAAGATAGCACGTGTATCAAAACAACGATCAGTACGTATCAAACGTCATAATGCTATGTTGTATACTGTAATATGGTGTCTTACAGAACCATGTAGGACAGGTCTTGGCAATAGGCATGTCTTCAATAATATATACATGTCTTCAATAATAGATAACAAGAAAACAAAAAACAAGTGTCTTGCCTGAAGACACATTGTAAGACATGAAGCCAGAAGACACGAAGACACAAGTCATGTCTCTATGCAAGTCATGTCTAACCAGCAGACACCAGATGCACAAGTGTCTTGCATGGAGACATGTCTTCTTGCGAGATGTCTTGTATAAATACATGACTTGTGTCTTATTGAAGACATCTGACAACCGACTTAATTGAGTCATGTCTTACAGTGTCTACAGGCAAGACACTTGTTTTTGTTTTCTTTGTTATCTATTGTTGAAGACATGTCTTTTGCCAAGACGTGTCTTACATGGTTCTGTAATACACCATTTTTACAGTGTACTTACAACCAAATTAACCGTACTGGTTGGTAGTTCTCTACTGGTATATCGAAGAAGCAAAGATGGTACAATTTTCCTGGAAAAACCAAATAGTTTTATTCCCCACATTCTGAGCAAAAATTGTTCAAATTTCAACTTGTTTGTCCTTTATATGGATCCTTAGTTACGAGGGGTGTTAACCCAACAAACATCAAGCGCTGTAACTTTTGAACTATTGATGTGGTGTAGGCTTATATTAAAGGATACATTTTTTGGACGAAAATGAGTCGGATAATCTATTTTTGGTATCAAATTTCATGAAAAATTGATGAATGTGGCTCAAAGATTTCGGACAACGTATCAAAATCAGTTTTTTTGTAAAAAAACCTGACATTGCACCACAATCATCTATTTGCATTTTTGAGGTAACAAAATTTAAAAACTACCGCTCCTACAGGAGTGTTTTTAGATGATTTTGGTGCAGTTTTGGCATCTGTTACAAAAAACTTATTTTGTTACGTTGTCCGAAATTTGTTGAGCCAAAAATTGACATTTGATACCAGATATGGATTCTCCGACTCATTTCCTTCCAAAAATGTATACTTTTATATGCATCACATTAATAATTATAGTTCGTTACAGCGCTTGATACATTTCATATTTTTGGGTTGATGTGACACCCCCCTTTAAAATTGAAGCACCCCAAAAGGTTCTAAAAGAACCAAAATGATTCTTTGCAACCAATTTTGTAGTTCTATGGATAACCTATACAAGTTTCAAATAGAGGGCACTTTTAGAACCCTATAGAGCCATTTTCGCTGAGAGTGCACGTATCATCAAAGATTATAAAAATAAAAAAGTCTATCTCATGTTTTAATAATTCAGCATTTCTATTTCCCGAGCATGCTGTGTCAGTTTGTCCCCTGTATTAATTCAAGGTCTGTCGCATCAAACCGTTACGCAATATATTAAATACAAAATGATGTCGGTCTTTTTGTGAAGACCGATCCAAACTAAATGCTGTAACGTTACTCTAATTGGAAATGAAGGCTTGGATTATTGTAAAGGAATAACACGTTCCAGAGTAATATGACAAAATTGAATGATCTTTAAGAGCATCATGCAGTTGTGGTAGTCTCATAAACGATAATTATAAAGTTTTAAAGGTAAAGTTTAAACCAATGCACTTATCTGAAACAGTTAAATTTGACCCCTTTTTCATGTTTTTAGGTAACTAAGGGAGTGTTCATAAATACTTTAGTGGGGTAGGGGGTTTGAAATTTTTGAGCCTCGGACATTTTTTCTTCTTCTTGATCCCCCCAAACACCGTTAATTTTTTTCTTGATCTCCCCTTTTATGGTGATTTTTTTCTTGATCCCCCTGTATGTCTAAGTTATCGAGCATTATTAGATTCGACCGGGCATGTAAAGAACGGAAACAATGTAAAGCCTTTTTTGTATGCGCGAAGCCCCCCCCCCCCTCCATTTTTTCCACTCCCCACCAAGGTATTTATGAACACTCGCTAACAGCAGCGTAGCCAGCATGTCATTCCGGGGGGGGGGGCAAGCATCAATATCGTCCCTATTTTTTTTTTATGTCCCTAAAAATTGTTCGTAAAAGGTTGCCCCAATTTTTTTTCTAGTCACTTACCTCGTGAATTTCACGAAAGTGGGGGGGGGGGGGGGGGGGGGGGGGGGGGGGGGGGGGGGGGCGGGGGTCAAAATTTTTCGCACAGTCCAAAAAAAATCGCACAGTAAATGTACTACATGAACAAATTCTCGTCCCCATTTCTCTTCTCTTTCCCCTCTCCTTCCCCTTTCCCTTCTCTTTCTCCCTCTCCTTCCCCTTTCTCTTCTCTTTCTCCCTCTCCTCCCCCTTTCTCTTCTCTTTCTCCCTCTCCTTCCCCCTTCTTTCTCTCTTTTCTCCCCTTCTTCTCGTCCCCATTTTCCCGCTTCGCCGTCCCAGCCAGGGGGGGGGGGGGGGTGGGGCGACTCGCCCCCCGGCCCCCCCCCCCCCCCCCTGGCTACGCCACTGCTCGCTAATATGTTTGGCATAATTCTACACACCTCCATCGGTAGTATGCGTCGTTCTTAAAAATCATGCACTATGAATACCTCTGTGAAGGGTATAACAGAATTACTCCATATGTTTTAAGCATTTTGTATTAATTGGGAAATTCCATAATTATCTGTACAGTTTTGACATATAGTGTGATTAATATGCTAGATATCCAAACGACCACTAACCAAACCGCTTATATCTAGGTTTCGATAATAAATCGCGTTATTGCGCCCATTACATTCTCGCGTAACGATGGCGGCGCTTGATCTAATTATCTTTTTCAGCATAAACAACGCAAATTGACCAAGTATAGTTACTGCTGTAATATAAAAGGTACAATCCATCAATCAATATCTTGCGCGCGTTCATAAGAAAGCTTATTAGATTATTTTAACCTAAAAATACAGTGACATAGAAAATAAGAAATTACTTCAAGGAATTGATCATACAACTAGGGCAACTTATGCCGAGAAATCAACTTTGAGCTCAAAGTGCGGCAGCACACTTTTTTACATTATGTCTCCGTTTAGATAACGAGCTCATTACCTATTTCATGAAGAAAGTAGTTATGAGTGTGTAGATTACACACTTAAAATAACGGGGTCAAATGTATCCCTTGACAATATTAGCAGGTGTATGTAAATAGCTGATATAAACAGTGTTCAATTATTTACATTAAGGGTAAAAGTTCGACCATCTTTTTCCATATTACACCCTCTCAGGGTTTGAATTATTATCTTTATTTATCACCCGATCAAGCGGGTCAAATATGACTTCGACGTTTTAAGAGTGTAAAACACGTGACTTTGAATATGGGTTTAACACATTTTTTCCCAACTTATTTTGATAACATAGTCGTCAGAGACTACTAAAGTAAGCAAACTTGTATAAACAATGCAAAACGTTTACATTGTACAATGTTTACTTCAATGAATCTGTTAATAAAAATTGAATAAAACGCCATAACCATGCTAACATATATTCCCTTATACACCACTGGAACGTTCGATTGACATTATTTGTAAAAACAACAACAAATATGTGGATTTTTTCAATACATCGGGCATAACAAAATACACCCGCTCTTCTTATTTGCTGGCAGTCTTACAGATTCCTTAATTTAATGAGCATACGGCAGATGTGTACAACCAATCAAAAACGCGCTTACTCGACAAGGTCTTTGTCTCTGGGTAAAGATACGACTCAATCCAACCGTATGCAAATGCGTTTTATAAATATCGCCCAATTATACGCTAGCTTGGAGATGAAACGGGTTGTTCACAAGCAATATCAACCTGCGGGCGAGGAGATGAAATAAATGCACGCGGCCGAGGAAGATGATTGGGGTAATATCCCGAGTAAGTTGTAATTTGCTGCTTCGTGTGAAATCCGACTTATAAAGAGTTGCGGTTGTTCAGTATACAAATTATTGTTATAGTAGGGTGTGCCGCAATTAGTGGTAGTTATTGGGCGTAAAAATCAAACACCGTTTTCGATACCTACATTTTACTTTGGCATTTGACATCCATGGAAGACTTATAAATGATTTCATCTTCATATGCGTAATTATCGCTCTAACATGGCTGATTTATTTAGACCTTATATAGGCCTAAATAATTATTGATTTAATTTAGACTTTATATACTTGCAATATTCAATGAGTCATGTTATCACACACTCAACCAAATTATCGTTTTTTACCGGACTAACTTGCTATATATATATTTAGGCCTACTGACAATAGCAGTAAATTGCCCTTGACTTAATTATTCACAGCGCTCGTATTTCAATTTTTAATCAGGAATTTATAATTTGCTATCTACTGAAGATAGCACGTTTGTCATCACTGTATTGGGCTGTCATTCAAGCAATTATATAGACCAACAAATAGTCTACCTTTTACCCCTGCCGTTTCTTATCAATCAATACAATTTGCATTGAATCATAGTAAAAGTAAAATAAAGAGTTTGTTCTTAACGACTCCCGATGGGCGAGATTTTCCCCGTACAAAATTAAACACTGAGTCAACATGCTCATAAAAGGTCACCACTTACAGTTTTTGAGAGAAAAAAATGGGGGGAAAATGAAAAAAGAACAAGAAAAGACAGAAAAAACCAACCACATGGCAGCTCAATTTTTCTCCCATACAAAGGATTATTAGCTAGGGAATTGACGAGAGATCTTAGAAGATTCTAGGGCTGATAAAAACCGCAGATGATTTTCTTTTTCATTGTCACTTTTCATTTACGGTAGAATTGGTGACGACAAGAAAAGCTTTAATTTGCGAGCTAATGCACTCGGCTGCGTAAAATTGACAGCAAGCCGCGGGGAAAGTTACCGCGGATATAAGTACCTGGGTTTATATAAATTCAATATTTTGTTGATTATCTCGGAGACTATTTTGTACCAGTTGGGCTTGTTGATTGCATTTGAGTAGATATAGCGCGGTATCACAAAAAAGGCGAATGTCCAATGCCGTGGTAATTGGGCGTTATTATTTTTGTTATCTTTTTTTTCTTTCTAAAATTTTCCGCTATTTGATTGTGAATACACTCGTTAACAAGCGCAAATTGAGTGCGGGAATTAGCAGCGCGCGCTTTCAATCGATAAATACAGTGGTATGTTTATATCGTCGTACACTCAATTCAAATAATGATTGTTATGACAAGTCTAAATGTTATTTCAAGGTCCGGATATTGGGGTTCAGATTAATGGCTGATTATGCAACCGTGATACTCTCAAAATGTTAAAGAATAGCCTATAATAACCCACTCTTTTGAGAAATATAGTAAGGCCTGTAAGTTGGGTAAAAATCATTCCAAAGTGTGTTTTATCTAGGATGATTAAAAAATGGCTTCAAACTGGATTTAGTTTTATTAGTTTTATTTGGCATATCAAGACACAGAGATACGTACAATACATCAGATCAAATATACAAATCTTAAAAAAATTACAACAATTAACATTAACTTAGTTTGTGCTTTCTAAACACACTTGTGTCTGTAAATTATAGAGGACGTACGCATAGTCCTGGTAAAGACTTTACTTTTTTAGCTACATTTGCGATAAAGAAGACAGCTTTGAAATCTAATCGCTTTTATTACTGACTCTAAATGTTAATGATTTTATCAACCTATAGCCTAATTACCAAGTGGTCTCAAATCAGCGTCACTTAATGATTTTATTCAAAAACAACACCAAACACGGTGAGTATACCTTAATACCAACAATTATTGATCTAAATCTCCCGGAGTATTACCCTTGAGATTTGCCGCTATCTACCGAAGATACTTACAAAACCCACATGTGATATGTGGCTAAAATGGCTCAACGTAAAACAAAGACATTACGACTATTGAAAGTAATTACCTCTGAATGGTTGATTACACGTGTTGGCAGATTCTTTATCTGGTTTTTTTTATAGTGTTATAAAAACGCTTCAGGTATCGATTTGACGACCAAGCGATTTCCGTACATTTTGGTGAGACAGAGAGCATCAATTTAACGGGAACAGTGTTTCCACCCCGGTTTCCACTTATATATTTATAAGGCCTTCCTAATAAGTAGTATTTCTTCGACTTGCCTAGGGGTTGCTTCGGATCAGAGCAGCTCTTCTCCTTGATTTAAAGCTCAAAAGGCATATTTTCTTCCCCCCTCCCCGGGCATTGGTCCAAGCCCTGTGACCCATTGGTTTAATTTAATCAACCCCTCTTGCCCTGAGTCGAAGGGTTCCTGGGTTTGCTTCTGTTTACTCCCAAACCGTACTATTAAAGATGCCGTTCCAGATTGTCAATTATGGATAATAGTCGGAAAGGTGTTATATCTATCTATTATTTTGGAGTTATGAGGTATTTAGGAGGAATTAATTTCAAGAGGAAATTAAACATATTGCGGGAATTCAACGCTTAACCACACGACGATGGACATAGTTTGAACAAATCTGCAATTTGCATTGTTTCACAAGTGTTTTCATATTCCCTTAAATAATTACATGGCGTATTAAAACTGAATTATTTGACTCCTAAAAACCTTTTATAAAGTTGGAAAACCAACTTCACGGTACTACCACCGCCCATGAATAACGCGCCAATTCGTGTATTTTACAAAAGTTAAACGAAAAATTAGGCTCGTACGTATATCTGATGTCATTTTTAATCCCTAGCCATCATGTCGTCTGCCCGCACCAATTGCCCACTGGCGTCACCATTCCACCCGAAGGATGTCATGTTCTAGATTACAAGAAGATCATCTGTCTTCGGATGTGCATATCATTTTGTTTAAGGCTCATGTTACCATGCCAATATAAAACTTACCAATGTATGTGTAATGACTCATTATTTGATGTCACTTCCTTATCCGATCCGGGAAATGTTGATCAAAAATTCAAAAGGTATAATTTGCTTCCCGCCAAAATTCTTCGTAAGTGGGTCATTCAATGCGATGCTGTCACACTTAACACATACTTAAGTAACAACACTGGTATACATTGCGGTTTTGTCACGGGTATGTAGGTTTATTTAGCACACCAGATGTATATAAATATATCGGATAGATATCAGATATGTTTGTAATCAACCCAAATATAACACATGAAAGTAATTTAACAAATATTCGAAGTTGCGTTACAAAACTAGGTCTAAGACAACATCATTTTATAGCTGATACACTTGAGCTCCTATTATTGTGTATTGTCCTAATTGCTGTTAACGTCAATTTCAAAAGATGTTTAAAGTACTTTGAGCTTGGTTGAAAAAATAGCGTTTGAAACAACCTCGAAGTGTATGGTTGATAACTGATTCGCTAACCGCGCATTTTATCCAGCTTGTGAATGGCTCTTTGTATATGTGCACCCGTCGTCCTCATGCAGATCGGGAGCGAATATCAAGCTGCAACAATGTACTGTATAGCCTAAACACTCATCAATTATCCATTTCAAAATCCTCACTTTGTATGATGGATAATTGATTCGCTAATAAGTGCATTCTAAAGTCCATAATGGTTCGTCGAGTCCTTGTATTCGTGTTCTCGTCGTAGATAAAGGGCTAACGCGTTTATCATGCCATGAGAATACCTTGTTACTCATAATTATCCTTATCATAACCTTTTATAATGCTTGAAGGATTGTATTATGTGTTTTAGAATTTTTATTTCGTGCTTTACTATTAATCAATGGCTCTCTAACTAGTACTATACTAGTGCAGCAGATCTAACGAGGTCGAACTCATCTGCTGAAACGCTTTGCAAAGTAATATTTGAATATTTTTGATAGTAAAAATAAATTTCTTTTTCATCTTGCTGCTGGTTTACAGTGTCCCCACATGGCGTTTCGAACAGGCTGATGCAATACCATAATGCAACTGGTATGTTATTGTACTAAACATAAATCTATTACAATGAATGACAATTTAAATTGAGTTTGAGTAGGCTCCTGTTTTCAAAATAACGTAAAACAATGCATTATAGTACCTGTATAGTATAATTTATAGTACATTAAACACCAGGGCGTATTTATTTCGTTTCCGGTGCATGCATGCATAACCCGCATTTTATCAGGTTTCTTTTTGTCCTTTCCTCATAAAATTCGATGATCATAATCGACTTTAAAGGCTTATTCAGTGTTGTCAAAATATTTCTTCAAACAAAATCATTATACCGGTGTTCATTTCTGTCAATTGCAGAAGAAATATTCTGAAAATATCAACATAATGTTTAATGGATAGATAACATTTTGAAAATTCCCGCGAATCCACATAAAGCGCGTAGCGTGAATAACATAGCGATTAATTGGGTTAGGTATGACAACCGATTGTCTATACCTGTTAGAAATGTGTTGGAAATTATCTGGCAGGCTGCGCACAATTGAACATGATACAAACCCGTTAAGACGTAAGGCTTCTTCGGATCCTTTTAGTTGTGAATAAGTTTACATGCAGAGGGAAGCATCACAAGAGCTACAACGACCCAGAATTTAACAAATGCAGAGATTATATAGGACGCTTCTCTTCTCTCCCTGCATAAAACCAGACTGTATTAAACAATGTGCTCTGACCAGATTGCCTGAAAGGGTCTTTAACCGACCTGATATCTGATCATAAATACAAGGCTATGAAAGATTATAGCCTGTCTGTACTCCATAGCAACAGAGCGATATTAGTAAACATCAGATTGAGCATCTTGCTCTGCGCAATTATGTCATTGCTATATATTTAAAACATTATGTCATTGCTATATTTATAATATGATGTCATGGATATATATAGCAATGAGGTAATGGCTAGCCTATTAACACCGCCGTAAGTGTTTGCCCGTCAATTGGATGGATGTGGGCACGCCCTGGATACGCAAGCCGGTGGGTATTATATTATGTGTGTGTAAATAAGCAATCCTTGTGAATTTGTCAAATGTAATGCAAGCGGCAGCGTTAACGGTCATTTGACTCTGCTTTATATTGCACTGACACCTACCTATACTATAAGCTAGGCATTTTGTGCAACACATGATAGTGTCACTTGTTATATGTTGCTTCATGCGACCTATATTTAACCAGAGATAGCACTCGATTTCCAGAATAAATAGCTGTCTGTGCAAGACAGAAGTGAATTGTTACCTACTGAATATAGCATTTGATTGTTATCTACTGAAGATAGCATTAGATTGTTATCTACTGAAGATCCCATTTGATTGTTATCTACTGAAGAAAGCATTTGATTGTTATCTACTGAAGATAGCATTTGATTGTTATCTACTGAAGATAGCATTTGATTGTTATCTACTGAAGATAGTATTTGACTGTTATTTACTGAAGATAGCATTTGATTGTTATCTACTGAAGATAGCATTTGATTGTTATCTACTGAAGATAGCATTTGACTGTTATTTACTGAAGATAGCATTTGATTGTTATCTACTGAAGATAGCATTTGACTGTTATTTACTGAAGAAAGCATTTGATTGTTATCTACTGAAGATCCCATTTGATTGTTATCTACTGAAGATAGCATTTGATTGTTATCTACTGAAGAAAGCATTTGACTGTTATCTACTGAAGATAGCATTTGATTGTTATCTACTGAAGATAGCATTAGATTGTTATCTACTGAAGATCCCATTTGATTGTTATCTACTGAAGATAGCATTTGATTGTTATCTACTGAAGAAAGCATTTGACTGTTATTTACTGAAGATAGCATTAGATTGTTATCTACTGAAGATCCCATTTGATTGTTATCTACTGAAGATAGCATTTGATTGTTATCTACTGAAGAAAGCATTTGACTGTTATTTACTGAAGATAGCATTAGATTGTTATCTACTGAAGATCCCATTTGATTGTTATCTACTGAAGATAGCATTTGATTGTTATTTACTGAAGATAGCATTAGATTGTTATCTACTGAAGATCCCATTTGATTGTTATCTACTGAAGATAGCATTTGATTGTTATTTACTGAAGATAGCATTTGATTGTTATCTACTGAAGATAGCATTTGATTGTTATTTACTGAAGATAGCATTTGATTGTTATCTACTGAATATAGCATTTGATTGTTATCTACTGAAGATAGCATTTGATTGTTATCTACTGAAGATAGCATTTGATTGTTATCTACTGAAGATAGCATTAGATTGTTATCTACTGAAGATAGCATTTGATCGTTATCTACTGAAGATAGCATTTGATTATCATCTACTGAAGATAGCATTTGATTGTTATCTACTGAAGATAGCATTAGATTGTTATCTACTGAAGATCCCATTTGATTGTTATCTACTGAAGATAGCATTTGATTGTTATCTACTGAAGATAGCATTAGATTGTTATCTACTGAAGATAGCATTTGATTGTTATCTACTGAAGATATCATTTGATTGTTATCTACTGAAGATCCCATTTGATTGTTATCTACTGAAGATAGCATTTGATTGTTATCTACTGAAGATAGCATTTGATTGTTATCTACTGAAGATAGCATTTGATTGTTATCTACTGAAGATCCCATTTGATTGTTATCTACTGAAGATCCCATTTGATTGTTATCTACTGAATATATCATCTGATTGTTATCTACTTAAGATCCCATTTGATTGTTATCTACTGAAGATAGCATTTGATTGTTTTTTACTGGAGATAGCATTTGACTATTATCTACTGAATATAGCATTTGATTGTTATCTACTGAAGATCCCATTTGATTGTTATCTACTGAAGATAGCATTTGATTGTTATCTACTGAAGATAGCATTTGATTGTTATCTACTGAAGATAGCATTTGATTGTTATCTACTTAAGATAGCATTTGATTGTTACCTACTGAATATAGCATTTGATCGTTATCTACTGTAGATAGAATATGATTGTTATCTACTGAAGATAGCATTTGATTGTTATCTACTGAAGATAGCATTTGATTGTTATCTACTGAAGATCCCATTTGATTGTTATCTACTGAAGATCCCATTTGATTGTTATCTACTGAATATAGCATTTGGACTGTTATCTACTGAAGATAGCATTTGATTGTTATCTACTGAAGACCGCATTTGATCGTTATCTACTGGAGATAGCATTTTATTTTTATCTACGGAAGATAGCATTTTATTTTTATCTACTGAAGATAGCATTAGAGTGTTATCTACTGAAGATCCCATTTGATTGTTATCTACTGAATATAGCATTTGGACTGTTATCTACTGAAGATAGCATTTGATTGTTATCTACTGAAGACCGCATTTGATCGTTATCTACTGGAGATAGCATTTTATTTTTATCTACGGAAGATAGCATTTTATTTTTATCTACTGAAGATAGCATTAGAGTGTTATCTACTGAAGATCCCATTTGATTGTTATCTACTGAAGATAGCATTTGACTGTTATCTACTGAAGATAGCATTTGATCGTTATCTACTGAAGATAGCATTTGATAGTTATCCACTAAAGATGTCAGTTGATCGTTATCTACTAAAGATGGCAGTTGATTGCTATCGCTTCAAGTTAGCAATGGATTGCTATCCACTAAAATAACAATTGATTGCTATCTACTGAATATTAAGATCTGCTAAAGATATAGCAATGCATAGCTAAAATATGCTGACAATATATAACAGCAGCATATTGTGATTTACTGAAGAAAGCAATCAACTGCCATTTACAAAAGGATTATAGTGGGCTTCAATACAACCGGGGTTGTGAAGAGGTTTCCCCCAACACTTGTGTCATTTTGGTACACATAAATTTGGTCAATTTTCTTTACCTAATAGTGCCAACTTAAAAATAGCCTTAGATTTCTTATCTGTAGAATATATAGCTGGTTTAATCGGTACATCAATCATAGAAATATGCTGCTATCTACTGACGATAGCATTGGATTGCTATATATTGAAGATAGCATGAGATTGCTGTATATACTGAAGATAGCCCTGCCTTGGCTGCTTGTTTACAGAAGTTAGCACTGGATTGACTGGCACATCGATGACAGCAATCCACTGCTATCTACTATAAAGAGCAGTAAGTACGAGGGGCATTCAATAAATACCTGCAACCATTGAAAATCTAAAATGTAATGATAAAAATGACCTACGTGTTCGAAATTTTGTCTGAGAAAAGAGTAAGACTTACAGTTTAAGTATCATAAGTTTATTTTATTGACACATGTCACGGTTCAGAAATTTTCAATGGTTGCAGGTATTTATGGAATGCCCCTCGTATCTTCTTTTAACCCCCTGGGGACTACTCTTACAGTCTCTCTGATTGGTTCATTGCATGATATATATAACCCTCTGAGTAACCAATCAAAATAGTGCGTCTATTTCTCTGTATGTTGACCCGCTGTAGCACTGGTACCTTTCTTACAGCATCCCATATTGGCTCATTAGATGATATAATGTTATGAGTAACCAATCAAAATACTGCTTTGAAGCCAAATCGGCCGGTAGACTCCAGGGGGTTAAACTACCTAAAGGGTCATGAGATACATCAATAAAGTGAAACACTCGTTACAAACGTTAAATCATACCATTCAAATGTTTTTAAAACATCTCTCTTTTGTGACAATTTAATTGCACACCAAAAGTTACCGCTAATATCATGCAGTCAATACCCCACCAATTAGTTTGATAATATACCAACTTCATTAACAAAAGACCTCAGTAACAAAAGTCACTCTAACAAACAGCTTTTAAATTATTATCACTACTTTTTTATTGCTAAAATGTCCAAAATAGCTTCCGGATGGTTGAAAAATGCGAGTTTTTAATTTCTTTTCCCCTATCAATTATACCCGCTATTGTACTCTGATATAACTTCGGTTTATTGCACGGTTTGACGCGCTCAATAAAGTGAAAGGTTCAACATTTTCCAGCAATTTATGATGAATTTTTGTACTGGATGGAAACCCGTGTGCGCTGGGTCGGAAAATGATAAGATCAGAATGAAGATTATGGGTGAGAAGTGTGAATTCATCTAGGGATCTTTCATGCAGTTTTTTCCCTGTGGAATTTCTTCACTTTGAGTCGTGACAAGCGTATGGCTTAAACCTATCCCTATCATACGCACACAAAAAAACAGGTTTGTCTCAGAAAAAAACATGAAAAAAAGCTATGCGAAATGCAATTTCTTTTTTTTTTTAGTAAAAAAAGCTATGAGAAATGCGGTGTCTTTTTTTTAAAACATGAGACGGGCTCTGGCTCTGTGAAATGTTTATTTTAACACTATACCATAGAAGAAATGAATCACATTTCGTTGAACTGTATTTAACTTCTTGTACGTGGCAATTTTACTCTTGTAAGCAAGAAAACGAAGCTGATATGGTACTTCACAATGTGAAATTAACATTTGAAGAAGCATCATTTTTAAAAGTTCAAGAAAAAATGGGGAAGGTTGAAATGCGAATATTAAAAGCTAACGGGCGCGCGATCTTCTGAAACAAACGTGTGTTTAGCCTATGAGGTCCATCGCGCTATCTCGAAAACAGAAAGAATGTGTAGGTATTTATGCATAACATTATACTCCCTATTCAGAATTGACTTTAAAATCCTTTTTGTGTTTCCAAATTAAAATGAAGCGAGTAAAAATATTGCTATTGTATGTAAATTACTAGAAATGTTTTGATCTATCTGAAAAAGAGGATATTGATGCTTGAGGCGACGACGAATAGGCATGCATTGTCCAACGAAAATTCTTGAAAAACGCGGAATTAGTTTAAAAATGGGATACTTTCCCCCCTTCAAAATCTATAAACATAAATATGTGTACACAAACACTGTACTCAGTGTCCTTTCCAAAAGGGGTTCAATGTTCTTCGCTATACATAGATACTATAAATGACATTTATCTGTCTAGAATCGTATTATTTATTGTCGTACGATCATACCATTGGGAATTTCTTCAGATGAATGAAGGGAAAGGATTGGAATTATATCATGGGGTGATGAGAGTACAGTTTGATTGTGCGTTTACAGCTAAGTTTTGATGATAAAATCACTCAGTCCCACAATACGAAATACAAAGCTGTTTTATCGGGGAATCCAGATTCGTGGTAATCCACTTGGACTTTCAACAGCCCAAATAAAAAAAGTACATACACAAAGTGTGGCTTACATAGTATGTCCTCAGATGACCGTGTACATGAGGGAATTCCGCCTTTGATTTAGTTCTCAGACAGACTAAAAAAAGAATAACGTAAGCTATAAGGGTATCACACCTTTCATTTCCTAATAGATTTTCATCTTTTTCAAATGAAAAGATGTTTCATCTTATAGAAAAAACATCATCGCTAGAATCTTACAATGAATAATCACAATTTAGTCGATTTTAAAGGGGAAATACAAACGAATTAGTTGATGAATACCAATGAAAAGGTGTAGGATTACACTCCTTTCATTCTAAAAGCTGTGATATTTCACTCTTTTTTAAATTGTTAATTCACTCCTTGAAAATGATGATTTTTTCGCACTTCTGTAATTATGGAACATTTCGCGGACGGCATTTCGACGTTTTATTCTCCCAGAAGATCAGAAACTGTTAATAAAACATTTTGACATCTTTAGAAAACTAGAGCAAATCCAGCCAATTCATCTTAATTCAGACGGATTGTGAATCGGGCGACAAAATGTAATTTTCTTGAAGCAAATCTCTTCTGGTAGATTTGTTATCATAATAATCAAGCGGGTCAATTAAAGATTATCTTATTTTAGTGTTACATAAAGGTGGGACCTTCATAGATAATCTATTTAGAAAATAATTAATTAATCTATCTTAAATCAAAGGGCTGATATATATTTTGGTCAAGGTTGTCTAAAATTATAAGTTGTGTCTAATCCGATTAAAATTGAGGATACTTCAGGAGGAGCAATGAAAGGATTAATTTCCGGGGGTACTCACCTATTTGTTAACAGGGTGTGTAAATCTTCTGGGTCGGATAAAAAGGGCTAAAGTACACACATTTTCAAAAGCTGTAATTGTTTTCAAATTTGTGCGTTAAATGGAACATTTGTCGGTGAAATTGGAGATCTAACTGAAAACTGAAACCCATGCCAGTTTGTCTATATTTGAGATTCATCACTTTCATGTTGGTTGTTGTTTGCATGTTGTTTAATAACAATATCCATTGAAAACATGGTTAGAGTATGCTAAGGAAATTCCACAAGCTGAAAAGGGAGATCTTGGGAATTGGCTGAAGAGGCTCAACCATAATACCAGTGTCCCCAGGGTTTGCAGGCGCATAAGGTTAGCATGATTCTGCATGAAAACAAAATACCATATCAATATTACTTTATGTCGGCTTTTAATGTAATACTCTTTCAAAAATAAAGATAAAGATCGCTCTAATTTGTAATCTTTTAGCCGTATTATATTAGCGATAACATCAAAGGGACGGCATATCGTTCGCTGTTTATATGTCCTGCCCTGAATTTCCGGGTGTGCTTTAAGATGTGGCACCGATGCCATTTTATCTAGTGAGGAGATCTGTAAGATCTGAAATACGTGATGAGATGAAAATCTTTTAAGAGATGAAAATCTGAAATCTGGTGGAGATAACACGAGCTATGATCTAGAGATATGAATGAATTTGAGGGCCTGAAAGTTAGTTATAAAAATTGACATTTTGTGGACTTGATATCCACGTTATAAAGAGACGTAAGATTCAATAACCATATCTGGCTTAACGCTTTCCATGCGGCAGGTGGCTGCAGACGACATTCCAATTTTTGGAATCACCATGAGAAATGCATTGAAATGAGTACAAACATGCTTAGTATTGGTTCAGTAATCGTTGAGGTAGACCTTGAAAGTTGGGAAAGGTTTCTGAAAAATCTGTTTTGTATATGGCAAAGCTAATAGCCGCGTGGAAAGTGTTAAGTTTTAGTTTACCATCTTTGGTTTTAGTTAGGACTAAGACTTACTGTAAAGGACTTTTTTAGACTTTCGTTTCCGTAAATGTCCTAATGTCCGTCTTATTAGGACTTAGAACAGGATTGAATTGAAAGTTAAGTCAGGACTAAATGCTTTTGTGAATACGAGCCAATGGGGATATCTACAATATACTGCTATCTACAGAAGATAACATACCACGTACGTTGCTATTAAACACATACAACTAGAATATTATTGAATATCTAATTGCCTAAAAAGAACCTTCTAGTTTTGAAGTGACTTTTGTTTTAAAACAAAAAGTCAAATACACTTTTTGTGTGTAACAGACGAATGCATTTAATGCAGTTTTGTTTCTCGTACTTTGTCTTTACTAAACAAAATAAATTAGTATTCTGATCAACTCATCAAATAGTGATATACTGGCTAACTTGTGAAATGTTTGGCTCTCTGTCTGTTTATCTATCTCTTAAACATGCTTAAGCTTGAATATTGTTTAGTTTGCTCAGCGGAAGTTATGAAGCTTTTATAATATTACGCATTCAGCCAGTGGACGGTGCAGCGCTATTCCCATTCGTTCTCCTAACACAGTACTCGCTTAACAAACATATCGTCAAGTAGGCAACCTGGTCTTATGATGTAGGCATACTCCAATACCCGGTTGGATATTTGAGTGTAATTTGTGAGTGCAGAAAAAACAAAGTGTGTCGGCTTCAAGTGCAAGTTAAAGTTAAATTCTATTTGAACGCATGACCATTTTAAGATTTCTTACGTGACGTGAAAGCAAGTTTTCGCGCGCAAATCTGTATTTCCCGCGCATTTCTGATATTGCACTCTTATAAATTGAAATATTTAGCTTTTAGACCCGATTTGTATTCTAGAAACGTGCCATAATCTAATGTGTTCTTGAAGAAAATACTTATCGTATTTCAGGTGATGCCTGTTGACTGAACCCTTATATATAGTATATTGCGTTTTCATGAAGGTTTCCTGGGTATGCGAGGTTCGCCCCAAGGGTTACTCTTCCAAAGGCCGCGGATCCAGAGGGGCTACTTCTGGGTTGCAATCAAAATAATGGTGAATTTGTAAGAGCCATTTGTGTTATCATCAATAAATCTAGAGCGGGTTTCTTGATAGATAGATGGTAACTCATGATCGCTCTGTGGGTGGGTAATGCGTTGTTTTGAACTTCATGCTATCTTCTGAAGATAGCAACCTAAAGACTTTAAGTGGTAGCGATGATGTGATGTATTCGTTTAAGACAATTTTCTAACATTTTTGATAATTTTTAAAAATAAAAAATGATTAAAATATTCACATTTAAGAAAAAAATAAGTAGGCTTATACAGGTCGGCCCGGAATGACGTCTCATACCGTTTGCTAATGTAACAAACAGTCGCTTACACGGCCTCATGTGATCACTTAGGAACGATAGTGTATGGTTGAGTAGAGCGTCAAAAATGATGTTAAAACGTTTTGCTTTGTTGTCAACGGCAAATGACAAAGATACCTGGATGACCGGGGCGTTCCTATAATAGATTATTGAAAGATCGATTTTTAGAGTTGATGAAAACTGTCAAATTAACTAATTGAAATTCTGAGTCGGCCAGACCCGTAAAACAGGTTCACCCCCTCCCCCTTGGTAAAAGATACGTTTTCAAACCGTAGCTCTTATTATTGATCAATATTACTCATGTCACTTTCTTCTCAGCATATATATTTATCTAAACCAGGCAAATATTAATAAAACATCCTCACGACTACTTCGCATACTTTGTTCTAAGTAAGTATTTACAGAATAAGCGCTTTTCCTCTTCTTTCTCCGTTTGTATACGGACTGCAAACACGGTTGATATGGAGAGCTGACCCGCTGTCAAAGATAAACATTTCATAAGATATGTCATATTATTCATCATAACATTCTTAGAAAATACAACCTTGTTTAGTTCTTGTGCGATTTTGGAAATTTGGAGAGAGGGGAATTTGAAGGATTCTTAACCAATAGATATATATCTACTACAGAATAAACATTTACGTAATAGTTTATACTATAGACTAGAAAACTGTGTAAATTAAATTAACAAAGACCTTAAAAATACACTGTCTCCAACCCGTCCTTCTCACATTCGCGGCGATCGGATAACCTATACACTACAGGGGACTATGTTCATGGCCTAACATTAACACCGGATGAACGAGTGTTTATGTATGCAAAGTCTATGTTGAGAGTCTCAAGCGGCCGAAATACATGTAATAAACAAAACAAAAAGTTGACTTGCCCTTGCCGACTGACTCTAAAATCTGAAAATCTATGGTCGTTTTTGATTTTTTGATTTTGATTTTTGTTTTAAAACAATTTTCCAATTTCTTTTTATATAGCCTATATATTTTTAAAAACAATTTTTGATATTTCTAAACTATTTCAAATATCATTCTATTTATGTTTAACTGCAACTTAAAGGTATATAATTATCAGTTGTGTTTGTTAAATATTTAAAGTTATCTGTGTTCTTGCGTAAGTATATGTTTGGGCATCTAAAAAAATCGACCGAGCGACCCAGATGTCAGCATTAAAAAGGGCAAGTCAACCTTTTGTTGGGGGCCTAATTGCGAACCACCCATAAACTGATCAATTTTGAATAAAAACAGACAGCTTAAGATGTTGCGTTACCCCTCTCCGAATATATCCCAATATTCATTTTATTCAAACCGTAAGCTTGCATTGCATTGTGTCAAACGTTTGTTATATGTTCCGCAAGTTAAGAAAAAAGGGGAAACGAACATGTTTAAACGTGTTTGGGGTTACATCGTCGAAACATTGAAGACTTGTTTGATCAGATGGCGTATTCTTGCTCGCTGTAGCATTTTGTTATTAGCCACAGTTATCTCAAAAAATCCTTTCAATTGATTTTATGTCAAAAACATCGCTATTCTCAACTCTGAAGAGCTGGGAATATCAAATGAAAGAATAATGTAAAGCTATCAGATTACAATAGTTTGTTTCGCAAGTATAACCGCTCCCGTATAATTTCTCGAATTATGATGGAGATGTGTTCACTATGATTTTGGTTATAGATAGAATGGTGGAATGCATTAATTTAGACTGAAATTCAATTTTTGATTTTATTTACGCGAACAACACGCGCATACTCTTACTATTATAGGGGGCGGCCGTTTATTCAGCTTACTGAAACAAGCAAATACCTGAAAGCTCATTAATTCGTGTTTAAACAAAACCCCATGGAAACTGCAAGACTTGACTTGTACTCGCGGATGTATTTTGTTGGGTTGGGTGGGGGTGTGTGGGGGGTGGGGGAGGGGTGGGGCGGGGGGGGGGGGGCTAGGGATGAATCGTCAATAGCAGTACCAGGAAAGTTGATATTTACAGGATGTTAGGTATAGACCCGTATGACTTTTAAAAACACATTTTTATTAGTCGATGCAAAAGCTCTATTAATCATGCTATTGAAAAGTACATTTTAATATCCGTATGAATTTCAATTGACAATTTTAAAAGAGTACCACAAACAAACAAACAAACAAACAAACAAACAAACACCCCAACAAACACCTCAACAAACAGATACAAAACAACAAACAAACAAACAAACAAAAACAAAAACAAAAACAAAACAAAACAAAACAAAACAAAACAAAACAAAACAAAACAAAACAAAACAAAACAAAGCAAAACAAAACATTACACAACAAAACAAACAAAGCGAAGCAGAGCAGAGCAGAGCAAAAAAACCAAAACAAAGCAAAGCAAAGCAAAGCAAAGCAAAGCAAAGCAAAGCAAAGCAAAGCAAAGCAAAGCAAAGCAAAGCAAAGCAAAGCAAAGCAAAGCAAAGCAAAGCAAAGCAAAGCAAAGCAAAGCAAAGCAAAGCAAAGCAAAGCAAAGCAAAGCAAAGCAAAGCAAAGCAAAGCAAAGCAAAGCAAAGCAAAGCAAAGCAAAGCAAAGCAAAGCAAAGCAAAGCAAAGCAAAGCAAAGCAAAGCAAAGCAAAGCAAAGCAAAGCAAAACAAAACAAAACAAAACAAAACAAAACAAAACAAAACAAAACAAAACAAAGCGAAAACAACAGCAACAGCAACAGCAACAAATTATTTATAATATCGACCATAATATTTTGTCATTGTTTCCAAAAACATATGGCAATCGGATCACTCACATTGATAATGACACATGACTATTAATCAACTGAACTATGAAGACATGCTCTAAAGACCAATTTATTTGGCATCAAATAATTACGATATGACAACACCCATATGCACGGTCGCCCCAGAGTATTGGTTGGTTTTGATTACATCTATAGTGGTATTGATGGTTTAAAGGACTAAGTATTAAGATAGACAAGCACAAACGAAAATACAATAGTAAATTCAAACACATGGCATTGACAGAAAGTTCATACAATACCGTAGGTTCGGTGGAAAACGATATAAAGGATAAAACATGATTTGCTATGTTCTGTTTCAGCAATAGATGAACACGTCCATTTCATGAACTCTCGAATCGGTTAACATCATAAGCAATTTCAAAATTATCATATGGATGCAAGGTATCGGCCCAACCTGGACGCCGAGAATGTTGTGTAAAGGGGATTTAGTGCTTTACGGACGATGCTATATACGTGGTATATCAAATGACCAGAAATATACATCAATTATATAAAACAAATTTAAACTGGCTTTAAACCCCGTGGGATGGTATAAATATGGCGATTTTGTGACAACATGATATATTATTACATATAACTCGAAAACAAGCTCTACAGATCACAGCATATAGTTATTTGTGATTCAGTTTTAGCCTATTTGTTATACAAGTAAGGTCTTCCGTGCAGCGTTCGCGTTAAGTGGTTGCCCGGTTGCCCGGGACACCCAAAATTAGCACCGGGCAACCAACATGTACTTATTTGGTTGCCCGGTTGGCAACCAATTTTTTTACAAGAAGTGAAACACTTAACACATGCATTTAAATATTTTACAGAACGGGCAACCAAAAAATCTGCCGGGCAACCTTAATTTCCTGCTTGGTTGCCCGGCGGGCAACCAGATTTTTTTCCTTAATTCGGACGCTGCTTCCGTGTATTAGTAATGTTAACGTTTTCCCCTGTAATACTGAACATGCTATCTTCAGTCGATAGCAAACGTTTCTAACATCAGTATTGATTAGATAGGCCTATATAGCCAATCCTTCCGATTCACTGTAGAAGTATGCGTTATCTTTAGTAGAGAGCAGATGTGCTTTCTTCAGTAGATAGCAGGAAACATTTTAAATTATCTGTAGATAGTGATGGACTATCTTTAGAAGATAACGGACATTTATATCATCTGTAGAAAGTGATGTGTCATCTTCAGTATAGCTAATGTTTTCTATAATTTGTAGATAGTGGTGGGATATCTTCAGTGGTGGGATATCTTCAGTAGATAGCAGCAATAATTTTCAATTCTCTGAAGATAGTGATGGACTTTCTTCAGAAGATAACAGACGTTTATATCATCTGTAGATAGTGATGTGTCATCTTCAGTAGATAGCAAATGTTTTCTATGCTTTGTAGATAGTTTTAGGGATATCTTCAGTGGTGGGATATCTTCAGTAGATATCAGCAAACATTTTCAATTCTCTTTAGATAGTGATGGACTTTCTTCAGAAGATAACAGACGTTTATATCATCTGTAGATAGAGGTGGGCTATCTTCAGTAGATATCAGCAAACATTTTCAATTCTTTGTAGATAGTGATGGACTACTTCAGTAGATAACAGACATTTATATCATCTGTAGATAATGATGTGTCATCTTCAGTAGATAGCAAATGTTTTTTATTCTCTGTGGCTAATGATGTGCTACTTCAGTAGATATCAAACTATTGAATCCAAATACTAAGGAACTTCATTCTAATTAGGACTATGCTGTGGAGTGCTGAGAAAATCAGGTGGGGTGATTGTCAAAACGTAAACCAGGCTTTATCAATCAATAAATAAATAAATAAATAAGGGTGTAAGTCATCAGGACGAAACATACATAAAAGGTGTAACACAAAAAGTCGAAAGAAAAAAATAAGAGTGAGAAAAATACAACTTGAATGGTATCAATTGTAAACTAAATTAAACTCTAATTAAATGATGGATGACCTGCAGATATTATTTCCAATTTATGGGATATCTAATGGCTATCCCATAAAGGCCGATAAAACCACCACCACCGTCACACAGCAGTGCATCTGTGTTATTATGAAGACATTAATTATTGAGATACACTATCATATTCCTAAAAAGCTTCAATACATGCATAAACACGTGTTAACGCTATAACGGCAATAATTACAGCGCTGTCATACGCTCGTGTCATAAATCACAATGCTTACAGAATATTGATATCGATGTTGGCATTACTGTGTATGCCAAAAGATCCTTTGTTCCTGATATAGCGCTAGTAGTCGTGATACGAGATCTTTTTATGCGCTGGGTGGGAAATTACACATCGTTTTGCAGACGACAATTTAGTGGACCACAATATCCTTTTTCTACATTTTGTGAATATTCTGTCGGAAGTTCAAATTTTAAAGATGATAACGATTACGGATACAGTAGTAATACGTTTTAAAACGAGTAACAAAATGCTTAGTCTTAGGCAAAGTATTTTTAGAGATGCTCCCGGGAGCCTTGTAATCTTATTGTCCCCAGGGTGATACAATTAAGAGTGTCTTACACGGAAGACTGTGAGTTCATTGCTCTTATTGTATTGATTTTAAGATTGGCTTACTATAACTCTGCGCCACCGTTTCTTGATAGTGCACTATGTACCGCGATAGTTATGGTATCCCGGGGTCTTGCCCTCAGCCACCTCAGGTGTAGGTCCGGGGTAAAGTCTGGTTGAAAAGTACGCCTCGGTGTTGAACACAATTGTGTAAATTTGATAAGAATGTAATAAGTACAGTCTATACGTGTCGTGTTTTTCGAGTCATTTGTTTCTTTGCTGATATTAAACCATTATCGAATTTCACTTTCTATTAACCCGTCTTCCGAATTTGGATACGGACGAGTTGGTAACAGGGCTTATGACCTGGAGTCACATCATGGTCTGTTAATATAAGAATGATATGAGCGGAAGGGGGCAATTTATATTGGGAGGATCTTTATCTTCTGTATATAGCTAATGTGCTATCTTCAGAAGACAGCAAACTTTGTAGTGTTCTTTGTACTATGTGTAGATATCAAACGCATGTTATCCGATGAAGATACTGATTGATGTGTTTCCAAGCTGTAAACTATGTTTATAGTTGTGTGCTATCTTTAGATGATAGCAAAGTTCTCTGTAATGTGCTATCTTTAGATGATAGCAAAGTTCTCTGTAATTTACTATCTTCAGTAGATAGCAAAGTTCTCTGTAATGTGCTATCTTCAGTAGATAGCAAAGTTCTCCGTAATGTCCTATCTTCAGTAGATAGCAAAGTTTTCTGTAATGTGCTATCTCCAGTAGATAGCAAAGTTTTCTGTAATGTGCTATTTTCAATAGATAGCCAAGTTCTCTGTAATGTGCTATCTTCAGTAAATAGCAAAGTTCTCTGTAATGTGCTATTTTCAATAGATAGCAGCAAAGTTCTCTGTAATGTGCTATCTTCAGTAGATAGCAAAGTTATCTGTAAAGTCCTCCGTAATGTGCTATCTTCAGTAGATAGCAAAGTTCTCTGTAAAGTTCTCTGTAATGTGCTATCTTCAGTAGATAGCAAAGTTCTCTGTATTGTTTTATTCCCTGTAGATAGCAAAGTTCTCTGTAATGTGCTATCTTCAGTAGATAGCAAAGTTTTCTGTAATGTGCTATCTCCAGTAGATAGCAAAGTTTTCTGTAATGTGCTATTTTCAATAGATAGCCAAGTTCTCTGTAATGTGCTATCTTCAGTAAATAGCAAAGTTCTCTGTAATGTGCTATTTTCAATAGATAGCAGCAAAGTTCTCTGTAATGTGCTATCTTCAGTAGATAGCAAAGTTCTCTGTAAAGTCCTATGTAATGTGCTATCTTCAGTAGATAGCAAAGTTCTCTGTAAAGTTCTCTGTAATGTGCTATCTTCAGTAGATAGCAAAGTTCTCTGTAAAGTTCTCTGTAATGTGCTATCTTCAGTAGATAGCAAAGTTCTCTGTATTGTTTTATTCACTGTAGATAGCAAAGTTCTCTGTAATGTGCTATCTTCAGTAGATAGCAAAGTTCTCTGTAATGTGCTATCTTCAATATATAGTAAAGTTGTCTGTAATGTGCTTTCTTCAATTGATATCAAACTGTAACTATATTTGAAACATAAATGCTGTAGATAGTGATGTGCTATCTTCAGTAGATGGCAAACTGTAACTATATTTGAAACATAAATGCTGTAGATAGTGATGTGCTATCTTCAGTAGATGGCAAACTGTAACTATATTTGAAACATAAATGCTGTAGATAGTGATGTGCTATCTTCAGTAGATGGCAAACTGTAACTATATTTGAAACATAAATGCTGTAGATAGTGATGTGCTATCTTCAGTAGATGGCAAACTGTGTTAACGTTACCCGAATGTGATTCCTTTATTCTATTACATAGAAACGCTCATAACATTTAGATATTGTTATTAGTTGACGAATATGATTATGATTTACGGAAGTAGACGAAACTGTTTATCATCTAATAATGCATTCAAAATTTATTTTGCATTTTGAAATTATGGACGAATACTAACTGAAACATCTGCTTTTCGTCAAGCATCGATACATTCAAGAAGGGGGAAATGAACCAAGAAACAATAATGTAGTATTAATACTGGTAATAACAAGGGATTCTATCATGATCATGTTTATACTTGCCTGACCGACAAAATGATATTAAATAACCATAAAATATCAATCATAAGACAATGAGACGAAACAATTGCAAATTATGCCTTTGAAAAACATCTGTCCCATGAAACAATAACAATACATGCACTTACGACTTTTTGCAATGTTTTTTTACCGGCAATATTTTTCCCCATCCAAAACAATATTATCTCATCACCAAAACATCTTTAGACTAAGTCTAGCTATTTCCACCCTAGGGATGCTATACGCTCCACCTCTTCTTACCCATCAGCCCACTGACTGAAGTTCTTAGGCTGCGGCGGCGGTGTTGGATTTCATTCATGCTCAAATATCGTAGAATCTCCTCAGCGAGAGTTGAAGCTATACTATGAATGAACACGGATCTCAGGCCAAAGCGAAATATATAACTTGGTTGTCATTACATAAATCTCATTACAATTAATATTTTCTTTTTGACAGGTCATTATGGAATTCTATTAACAACTGTAAACAACATGAGCATACAGTCATGTATCATATCATACCAATTTGTTTTTGCTGCAAGAATGATAGTAAGCCCATATTAAGCATAAGATTTGTCATTTTCCATCTGATCCGTATTGTTGTGAGTATAACGTATAGACAACAAAATATATTCTTGATTCGACCTTATCTTCAGGGTAGATAAAATCAGCTGTACTGCAGATCTCAATCGAGCTCTTTGTGGTTTCAAGTGTTGAATTATAAATGTGTAATAAAGTAGTTGCTGCTTATAGCGGGTATAACAAAAATAGAGTAACATAGAAGGCAGTGCGTCATATTTTTAAAGAAAACAAAACTTGCGTGTTGGTGGTCAAGCTTTAGGGATTTTCCCAATCCCAATCAATGACGGAGCAATCTTCTAATTACATTGTGATAAGTGATGAATATAGCTCTGATTGTTTTGAGAGCACGGGATTAGGATGGTTTTATTTTTCTAAATGAAACATTATTGTTGCTGCATGGTTTGCTTCTGGCTATAACGTCGTAAATATTATTACATTTTATTTCAAACTAATTCAAATTCATATATATATAAGTTATTTGAACAGTCAGTATTCCTCTCTAAATAAAAAAAACACACTACACGTTTATATCAATATCATGATCAACTGTAATCAGTATTCACAGTTAATTTGTTCAAATATCACAAATGTATAAATAACAATTTCAATTTAGATTACCATAGCCTTAAAAAAATTAAACTGATTACAAATAATTGTTAAACAATTTCAGCGCTTTTGATAACTATTTTTTTGGTTAATCAAAATAAATAATTTAAAGTACATTCACATTCGCATTTTATACAATATTACAATTACACGGTCCACAGCAATAGGCAGTAATGAAAACACTCAGAAGAATTTGCAATCAAATTATTGCACAATTTGAACAAATAAACACACATACACACCGTTTTCATCATGACTCGAAATTAAATTCGCCGTGCGCGCAGATGTCTAATGCTCCACATGGATTTCCGCCAAAAGGCTCTAGTGCATGTATTATGTAAGAGTGGTTTATTTTCACGCGCATAATTGTTCGCGCTATGACAACAAAATACACCATTTTATGTTTTCGCGATTTTGCGTTCTTGTACATAGACCTTATATACCTTTATTCACGTGTTGAGATTTTTGTTTCCATGCTAAAAGCGTGAAATTAATACAGCGCGAAATTAATGCAACGCGAAATATTTCCACCTTTACATGATATCGTCAGTTTAGTCTACATACTATGCATAAGTTCATTTATATTGCGCTGCATAAATAGCCCCGAAGAGATGAATTCGTTTTATAAAAGCCCGACGAAATCGTTTTGACGTATCAAATGTTCAGTTATAATGTACTCTGATATTGAAAGAAATGTCATGCATATTTCAATGCTCATCCGTCATCTAGGGGATGTACAATAAAGAACAGAGCATTAGGTATTATATTATTCATGATGCGCCGAATACATAGAGCTCTGCTGCAGCTAGAGCTTGTTGATAACAAAGGAACCAGGTATATAAATTGCAGATTAATCTATTTCTCTTTTTTATTAACCAGATTGCTTTTTCTTGTGCTGCTCTCAAGTTGGATTTTATTTAGGGTTTGTTTTGTAATAATCGGTTTACGTTATTTTAATGCTTTTAAAGAAGTACATAATAAGAATGAGCAATATGAAAAAGTGCGTATGTAGAAACTCTTGTTGCAGCCATATTACTTCTAAGGTCTTGTCCATCAGTTTTCGAAAGTCAATTTGGAATGAACAGTTTCGAGGTATGGTTTTACGGCATTCAATCGTTTGTTTGCAAAGTCAGTTAACCGAATTTTGGACAAATATATAAAATACAAAATGTTAGTATATTATAGGGCTTTATGCATTTAAATAAATATGCCATCTCCAGTAGATAGCAACTACAATGTGGTATTCGTGGATGTGCCATAGATGTACTATTTGGTATATATGAAATTATTTAAAGTGCTATATTCAGTAGATAGCATGCAAACTGCGTTATCCTCTGTAGATATCGGGATGCGATATCTTTATACGATTGCAAACTGTTGTATTATTTTATTATTTTTATAGAGAGTAATTTGATATCCTTCAACCTTTCTGTTATGTCTGTATACAAATTCTTGCCGGAACAATATCCTTTCACCAGCTCATCTGATTCCCATGATATTTCGAAGGACATCGATAGTTACTAAAAAAAAGTATGTTATAATCAAAAATATGGGCCATATACTACATTGTACGTAGTAGTATAAGATGGAACAGAAATATTTAGGTGCGCCGTGCGAGGCGTACTGCACACACGCTGCAAACTCTAAGCAGTAGGATCGGAGCACGGGGAGAAGTCAATCGCTTTTAAAATATCACCCGACATTCTGAAATTTAAGATAAGTTTGTTTGTGTGGTTTGTTTTCATTACATGTTTGTCCAAAATTGCCAACATTTCAATTATAAGATCTGAATTAACAGAGCTGAGCATGTTTGTCATCATTAGAATGCATTTTCGGACATATTCTATATGTATAGCCATCAATAGGCCTACTCCATGTAAAAAGTTACATGAAGATCCTAAACTGATTCTTGAAATGTCTTGGACGCAGAACCTTTTAAAGTTCCAAATAGAATTAACAAAACACCAAAATAGAGTTTATAATTGAAATTGATAGAGATGATTTTGTAACTTTAAAGGTTCTTGATAATCCCAAAGTGGGTTTTCAAGAACTCTTTTTTCATTGATGTTACAGGACAACCAATAATCCTCTCTTTCAAAAGTATACATTCCAGAGATATTATCTACACAATTCGTGGTAAACAAAATATTTCCTCCAATTGTGGTATTGGTATGGATGATATCGGATCTATTTTACCACGAAAAGTGTTTACAAAATCTAACCTTGCATTTTGTGTGTGTAAATCTTACCAAATTCGCCTAATTTGATCAAATTTAAATTTCTTTGCAATCTATAGGCCTATATTATACTACTCACACCAAAATTGTGTATAATTGTGAAGATTTTGAAATGTGTGATATTTCGTTATATTATAGCAAACATCTTTAAAACGAGTGATAATAGGCTTACAGCATATTTGTCTCATTGTTTTAGGAAATTATCATACAATGTATAATTTGAATGTTTATTCCAATTCATGGTAGGCCTATATAGGTATATTTGATGCTCTGTTTGTTTATTTAATTGCTTGTTTGTTTATTCGTGTGTTTTGTTTCTATTTGTTTGTTTGTTCGTTTATTTTTATTTGTTTGTTTGTTTTCGTGTCTGGGTGTTTGTTGGGGTGTTTTTGTGATTGTTTATTTAAAACGTCGATGGACACTCATTTCGGTCATAATTATGGGTACCATACACTCAGGGGCGGACTGGCCACTGTGGCGTTGTGGCGATCGCCACATGGGCCGCTTTGTTTTGGGCCTCTCAGGGCCGGTTACTCAAATTTTGTGACCGTGCGAAAATGTGTGACTGTGCGAAATTTTGTGACCGTGCGAAATTTTGTGACCGTGCGAAATTTTGTGGCCGTGCGAAATTTTGTGACCGTGCGAAATTTTGTGACCGTCCCCCCCCCCCCCCCCCCCCCCCCCCCCCCCCCCCCCCCCCCCCCCCCACACTTACGTTACGTGAAATTCACGAGGTGACTAACTGGGAAAAAATTGGGGCAACCTTTTACGAAAATTTACGGGACGACATACGGGACGACATGGTCAAAAAGGGCCGCTTTAATAATTTTGCCACGGCCGCTTTCAGGTCCCAGTCCGCCCCTGCATACACTCATGTTAATATAAACAATAAATAGACATGAAGGAATCAGTAACAGAAAAGATAAACAAAGTCATCAACACTTTTCTTTATATTAGCCTATTAGAGAGCTAGAGAGAGACAATGAATCCGGTCTCATCGTAAATCTGAGATAATAATGTTTAGGTATTTGAAGTATAAATGTAAAGATCTGATTAAGACCGTTCAACATAGCTCATTAAAAGCTCTGAAGAATGAGACACTTGCATACCGATACGAGAATTTAACCCGTAATTCTGTCTTTTCCAGAAAGCAAATTGCTGAAATTTCATGGAATCTTTGAAAAAAATCTCAGCTATCTCAACACCGTGGTTGGTCTCATGGCGTTGGCGATTGGGAACCGAAACTGCACGCAGAGATATCGGTAAAGAACAAGGCGGAGATATGTACGCCCAATTAGCCTGGCTGATAGGCAAGGGAGTGATGCGAGCTGCAGCCACTGCTAAGGCATGCTTGGAGTTACCACTATCCGCTAGAAAGATCCATTCTGAGTTAAGTATCTGTATTTCCACTCAATTTTGTGACCAAAAAGGTCACAAAAAGTTGATACATGTGGCCATCATCATTATTTTGAAAAGGATATTGGTACAAAACAAATTGAAAATGAAGAAAGATCGTTCATTGAAATGGTTTCTCAGTATGTTCTTTATTTATTCGACTAATATAGGCCCAAATCTAAATAATGTTATAATCAATGTTGAGTATAGGCTATGTAGATAATAGACAAAACAGCACTATCATGCTTATAACAAAATGTTTCAGAAGATAAATCTACGAAATAAATAAACAACAAGAAAATTACCGAGTAGGCCTAAGCTATATGAGCTCTTGGTGTTTAGCATAGGCCTATACCATATTTGTATACATTTGAGGGGAAAACCCCACCATTTTATGGCAAAAATACTTCCTAGATCTCCACCGGCAAGCTTACGTTACAAAAAGGATTACATCGTTTTGGATCCTTTTGAAAATATGTCATATTTTGCCTAAATGTTGATGATCTATGTGACACAATAATAGCTAATGAGATTGTTTTTTATGGCACGTAACTTATGAAAGAACACCAGATAATTTTTTTCTTTCTACAACATGGAATGGTCTGTTTTGAGGTAGGGAACTTATAAATCTTATATTTATAAAACCAGGAAACAGAATCGGTTAATACAACAAGGCTTAATGAATCCCAAACACTAATGTGTTAATAAGGTTTATAAAAGGTTTCGGAAATGTTAACCTTTAAAAACTATATCTAAACATACATTAACACATATTAAACTTTGACGTTATGGTCCTGGTAAAGCGAATATAGATAGGCCTAAGTCCATCTCAAGTAGATTATCAATCGCATTTTAGAAATTGGGAACAGATACATTTTTCGAAATTTAAATGTGTGACTGTTAAATCTTGAATGTGTAGATCCTACAATGTTAATGAAATGTATTAAAAAATAAACATTAAAGTGTTACGTTGATATTTGACGTTTAAAGTGTTACATCCATAGTTGACGTTATAACGTTGTGACGTTCACTTCTTTTGCACTCCCGTTGTAGAATTATATAGTTTATGCATTACATTTGTAGATCATGTACTATGTTATCTTCTGGAAATTGAATATGTTACCTAAACCAAACTTATTTGTAAATATCTTCCAGTAAGGTACGTAACCAGAGCACACACATCATAGACTTTATAAAGTAAAAGAGTCAACAGAGAGAAATATAGAAGAAGAAAAAAAAGAAAAAAAGAAAGAAGAAACTTAAGTAATTAATGTACGTGAAGAGAGTAAACGAGAGGAAAGGGAGAAGAAGTAGGTAATAACCCACTTTCTGCTCGCGATTTGTTGCAAAATGCGTTAATCCAACGCCATAACAGTCCGCGTATTTCATTTTCAGCCGGCTGCTACGGGTACACTGATCAAAGCATCTTCCATGAACAGCGTTTGGCTACATGCTTGTTTCAGTAGATAGTAAACAGGGTAAACAGTGTTATTTGTTGGAAATAGGAATATGCTTTCTTCAGTAGATAGCAAATTGCCTTTTCATTTCTTTTTTTTCTTTTTTCTTTTTTTACTTTTTTTTTTCCTATTCCTTTTTTCATCCATATATGTTCAATACAAAGTATAAAATAGATCACATTTCTTCATAATGTTATTAGTACAATATACAGACGATAATGAGCATTAAAAAAATGCTATAACACGGTCATTTGCTGATATATACTACACATCCCATAATGTTAAGAGGGAATACCATTTTTTGTTAAAACTCGCAATGGTCCCGTTTTTTACGGCGATATATTTTTCAAGGGAGAAGGACCGCTTTGCATCCTTCCCGGAACAAAGCGAAAAATGGTAGCCCCTATTTCATTTTGATCTTATATAAAAGCGACATAGTAGAAAAATTACATTGAAAGCACTCTTTTCATTTCTGGTTATCAAATATTTCCAATGTTGTGTCCAACTACCGCTGAAGTGATGATGTCAAAGATAGGGAGCTCAACCTGACAATTTGCCATACCCGAATGTCCTTGCTGTATATTACGCCTACATGGACAAATTAACCAAATGAAATATATTAATCTTTCCGAGTTTGAGTGGGTAATCAATCAAAAACGATTGAGAAAAAGAATTTTTGATTTAATCTTACTCTTTTTGTAGATCAACTTTACCTCCAATTAGATCTACCTCCAATCAAATATAATCCTATTTTACTATCAAATGCCGTGTTTTGCATATGGCGGGAATGAGATTTCAACCTTTTTATGGAGAAAATGTGCATTTTTTTCAACTGGAAAGGGTTTGTTCCTAAATTGCAAGATTACAAATGAGGAAAACCAATCCTTTCATTGAAATATCCAATCGCAAAGATTTGTACTTCACTTTAAAGATTTAAAATTACTCTTGATTGAAAATTAATCCTTTCATCCGAATTTTCAGTCAACGGTTTGTTGTCTCTAAGCCTATACTACTTGCAGTAGGCATAAGATTGAATATTTAAATGATTGCATATATTGATGTTTCAATCTTTTTAATTTCAGAGAGTAATACAATGTTTATATACCGTTTTATATTACTGAAAATAAATCGCCTCTCCGAGACATATCAAAGAAAATAATGGTGGAATTGAGTTTGCCTAAAATAATAGTATTAAAATAATCCATCTTTATACTTGACATTGGACAATAATAAACAAATATTTAAATATTTAGTATACCAAGACATCGCATGCATAAAAAACAATCTACTCATAAAACTTATCCCAGTCAAAAGAGGCGATCTCCAGACTAAAAAAACCCGCATTTATGTAATAAATAGAGAGTTACTCAAAATCCTATAAATAAAGGAGATTATATCAATCAGGTAGGTGTGTGCCAAAAATAATGTTTACACAATGGTCCGCATATATTGTAATATGTTCCACACATTTCAAATAGCGTTGTTCTTGATAATATAATGAGATTGAGATTTTGTTGATACAATCGCCACCTGTCTTCCCAGATCCTGGACCCGATTAATGATATATTTATTTTGAATTTGGAAGTGGAAAGTACACTATTAGTGAATCGGAAAGTAGTTTAACGTGGTTGTATACTTTCAACAACAACAACAACAAGATTCAGTTAAACAAAGTGCTTATAGATAGTATGGTTTCCAATGAATAAGTTGACAAAAATATAAATACTTATTGCCTTTGGATGGTCTGTAGTGCAACTAACCAGTGTTATGAATTCATACCTGATGCCTAAGTTTGAATACCGTTAAACTTCATCTATAAGCACTCATTGACTAATAGTTAATAAGCAGAGAATAGATAAAAAGGTATGAGCGCCCTCTTTTGATTATAATTGAATGGCTATTATTAAATCAATTTATTTCCAATAAGATAGAGGGCCGTCCATTTATACCGACCCATCAATCATACATGTAGTTATAAAACAGTATCTGACATAGCAGTCCCGTTTAGATCAATTGGTAAAGCCGACAGTTTGGGCTACATGTAGGGCAATTGTGATTGCAGGTTCCAGATGACAATTCCTGGTTCGAATCTCACTTCAAGACTTCTTCTTTTGGAAAGGTCATAATTTTCAAATTCTTGACAGTGTTTTATTTTTATCATGAATGAACAAGGAATCTATCTTTTTCGTAACCAAATTTAATCAAACTGGACACGCAAGCCATGGCCAGTCAAAAACGTTTTGACTGTTTGCCTGTTGTCCTCATTGATTCGAAACGCGATATTACACGTTTGTGCCATACCTATTCTTGGAGAAACACAAAGCACAAAACAAATAAAACAAAACTGAGTGGAAATAATAAAAGAAATCACGCGAAGGACTGATTTACGGCACCATCCATCTTTTTAAGTCTGTTTAAGTTTTTCGGAACTATAATACACACGTTTGACGGATTGCACGCCTAATGAACATGTCGTAGTTTGAGCAGCTCACGTGGTATTGAAGGTCATGCATTACATTCATGTAAATGGTAGTATAGTGGCCACGTGTTATTGATTTATAACGGATTAGTTTTAGGATTACGAAACTGTGTCTATATCACTAAAGAAGTCCTCTGCACTTATAAAACTCGCCCATTGCTTGTGTGTTGGATTTCGATCACGACAGGAGTATGCGCAGATGCGATTTTTGTGTAAGTGGTCTGTGATTTTGTCAACATTAAATTTTTACTGTGATGTGATTTGTCGATCTGCATTAAATGCAAAAAGAAACAACGCCCCCGGCTGGCCTCGAACCACCAACCTTTCGGTTAACAGCCGAACGCGCTTACCAATTGCGCCACGGAGGCGGTTACTTACTAGACTGTTTTGGTTTGTCATGTTCACCCGTACACTTCCCCGTACACTTTCTTGCAAAGTCGGGCATCGTTTTTTCTCAAATGTTGCCTGCATATTGCAGTTGTCAGTTGAACTTGGAACCAACGTTTAATTTGAACTGTCTATTTTCAATAAAAAAATATTCCAATACGGGAAAAAATTCACAAAAGCTCACATCATTTTACTCGACCTAGAATTTCAACCCTACAATTTTGGCGTTACGAAAATATCGATGATGTGAGTGACGTCATTTAATGAGCTCATTAGCATAATTTATGTCCGTGAAATGTACAAAGCAGTTTGATAAGTGCTCTGCCCCAAATTCTACAGACATGCTACATGCTTGTATCGATCAACTGTGAACCATATACATGTACATGTACATGTATACATGGTGTCTCTAAAAACTCGAATCAGGAATTGTCATCTAGAACCAACAATGGCCAACTACTCACAAAAACCACAACTTAACAAAAGACCATAAGTAGCAGAACTGAAAAGCAGTGAATTGTATAATCAACGTATTGTCTCATTGTACTCCATCCATGCATGTCTTCACAAAAATACTAAGTCGTTGAGGTTGATTTAAATGTTTGTACTATTTATAAACGATTGTGATTTAAAACATTAAAATTAAAATTAAAAATAGTAGAAAGAGAGAAAAAAAGAGGGAAAACCCACATTAAAGACAAAGATAGATTCACTATTTATTCATGGTAAAAACAAAGTTAAGAATTTGATATACACCGTAAATATTTATAAACTTTCCAAAAGAAGAAGTCAGCAAGTGAGATTCGAACCAGGTATTGTCATCTGGAACCTGCGATCACAATTGCCCTAGCCAAACTTCGGCTTTACCAATTGATCTAAACGGGACTGCTATGTCAGATACTGTTTTATAACTACATGTATGATTGATGGGTCGGTATAAATGGACGGCCCTCTATCTTATTGGAAATAAATTGATTTAATAATAGCCATTCAATTATAATCAAAAGAGGGCGCTCATACCTTTTTATCTATTCTCTGCTTATTAACTATTAGTCAATGAGTGCTTATAGATGAAGTTTAACGGTATATTGTATTTTTTAGTAATGAATGATACCATTGTTCATCGGTTTGTATTATATTTTCTGATGTTAGCGTTCCGCAAGATTCCATCCCCAGCCCTACTCCGTTATATTACATTCATTTCATCATTCAAACCTCATACACGCTATAACTTATAAGTGATAAGTGACAGGAAGTTTATTAATGTGAATTTATGTGTTTGAATTGAAAGCTATTATCTTAATGTTAACACTTTCCACGCGGATATTAGTTTAATGACCATATCGAAACAGATTTTTCAGAAATCTCTCCCAACCTTCAAAGTCTCATCTCAATAATTACTGAACCAATACTATAGGCATGTCTGTACTTATTTTAATGCATTTTTCATGATGACTCCAAATATGGTGATGAAATTCAATAATTTTGACATGTTTGTGACATTTTGGAACTGTCGTCTGCAGATGACTGCCGCGTGGAAAGTGTATCCTTAGTAACCTTATGGTTCTAATAACATGAATAATGATTGTCGATGAGCCAATTTACCTACTAGTAACTTCCGGCCCTGTAGTTTGCATGTTTATAGGCTGTACAGTGTGAGTCAAAATACCTCTTCAAAAATCTGTTACATTATATTTGGGTTAAGCTATGTCGATATTTTGGATAGAATAATATAATAGTGCAAACACGTTTACATACTTGATGAGACCTTCATAACAATACACAATTTGCATGCCAAAATTACGACGTACGAGTATACAAAAACGTACAAATCTTAACCGTGGACACTTTTTGAACTCTTCTTCAGTCTTGTTCAGAAGAGTATTAAATATTTCAGTTTATCCTAAGTTGAGCTTTATGGGGTTGAACCAGGTCTAAAGCTTGACGTGACATGGGTCCAATTTCACTAAAACCGAATTATGAATGCTTTTACAATCCACTAAAGAAGAGTTGAAAACTTAAGAAGAATCACTCTTCTTTAGATGTATGTAATAGGACCCACTTGTTGATTATATTGCAGAATTAGTTATTTAATTAAATAATATAAATTGCCATCTTTCATTTTTTTTAAATATATATATACAGGCCTAACCAACGGTTAGATATGAACACTCAGCACCACACTGCTCCAGCAAACATATTTCAATTAATTATGTAGAGAACTATTTAAGCATCGTAATTTTGTTGGTAAAACCGTGCGTTAGTTATTTAAAAGTCGGGCTCTTAAATTGCACTTTTACTGTGTTTCCCTGAAATAAGTTGGATTTCATTACTGTTGGGGAAATGCACATGGTATCTCTCATAAGGATCAGGAATAACCGATTTGAACAATAAAAATTAGGTTAAAGCTAACAATATGTACATACATACATACATACATAACATTTCTTATAAGGCGCAATATCCAAATACATGATCAAGGCGCAACAAAACAAAATTATAGCAATGAATGAGAATATGAATATAACAAAATACCAATACAATCAATACAAATATGATTTTAAGAGTTTCTTAAAGATTGCAGTAGAACCGGCATCTCTAATATGGTGTGGAAGTGAGTTCCATAGTGACGGACCTGCAACGGAAAAGGCTCTTTCACCTATACGTTTCCTACTGGAAGGTATTGAGAGTAGAGTCCTGTCCATTGCAGATCTAGTCACCGGGCCTATTGAAGGGATTGAATTGTGAGAAAGTAATATGTAGCTGTCATTCGTTTCATTAAACATATCAATTTCTGTATTCAAATTAATGTTAAAAATGAATGAAATCGGGATCTGATAATTTTGACCAACCCTGCATTTATGGGTTCCAGCTTCATTTATATTATATTGTAACAATACTGATTGTTTGTGTGGTGGAAGTATAAAGAATTTACAGAAATATACGTGTTAATTTATTGCCAAAATGTTATGCATATATCATTTTTACATTGAGTGCATCTTGAATTTAATTGATATGAGAAGACCCCATGTTAGGCACTCGACCGAACCCTAATTTCAGACTAATGATGGGTTTGGTGTGGTGTTTTTTTAGCCAAATAAAAGTTTTTTAGGACAACAGTTTGATTTTAGGTGTATATTGAGAGAAAAAAACGTGTATATCTGGGGCGCCTAATGGATTTTCATTTTAACTCTTTCGATCTAAAACGCCACATGTCCGTAAATGATGGATCATTGTCTCCATACTCCACCTACCTATCAATTGTTCAACTTCCTGTATTATACGAATTTCATTTACAATACCCATCAAATTAACTGAGCTGGGTGGATTTATTCAGCCGCAAACACTCTTGAAAATGATTATTTATGTTTCCTGTTAAGAGAATAAAATATATGTGAAGAAAGATATAAACAGGATATGTATGTAGGTCATAGAATCCATCAAGTAATTTTTATAGCTATCATCCACTCTTCTTATTTGTGACCATTTGCGGACAAGGGAGATCGTGTCACAAAAATGTATACATTATTTCTAATTGATAAATGAACATTTAGAACTAGTATCACCAAATAGGTTCATAAGGATCGTTGATAAGAATCAAGGGCATCTCTTACCAATGTCAACAAATCTGTAATAACGGACCATGTTGTGGACTCTAACCATGTCATCGGATGACACGAGGCAAATGTCATTGGGACGAACCAAGACGCGTCAGATACAAAAGATAGATCAGAGAGGCTATTGATATCAGAAAGAGAGGGACCTATCAAAAGTGGTCAAAGCGCTGTACAAAATAGTAAAATCTAAAGATACACAAAAACACTACATCTTACTGCAACATATACTGTACAAAGTAAGGCCTATACATACACAAAATATGACAGCAAAATATACAAAGCTAAAAACAGGATGGAATCCGTGAGGCGGGGGATAAATGCTTAGGAAACAGATGAAATTTTAGAGCCTTTTTGAACTTATGAATAGTAGAACACTTGCGTAGCGAGGCAGGTAGAACACTTGCGGAGCGAGGCAGGTAGAGAGTTCCATTGAAGTCATACGAGTTTACGAGATTTGTCATCTGGGGATTGTTGAAAACGTGGGTGAGTTTGTATTGCCCCTCGTCTCGGTTCATCGCGGAGGCGCTCAATAAATGCAGCTTTATTATTATTATTCAAGATCATCACTACCAAAAGTATTGACAAATAAAAGGATACAGACGTATCCGAAACGTGAGTACCTTACACTGGATCAGTACAATAGCCATTCCATATCAGATCCAGAGTGTCATAGGTCTTTGTACCTAGACGTGGCAAACCTAAGCATGCAAATATAGGAAAGGTTACACATAAGTGGCGTAACTAGAAGGGGACATCCCCTGCCAGAAGGCTTCTCCCCTGATGCCCCCCGCCCCCCCCCCCCCCCACCCCATGAAAGGTCAATATCTATGTATATATACAAAAAATTGTCAGTTATGCCCCCTGATCACAGGTCTCCCCCTCATGCCCCTCTATTTGAAGACCCTAGTTACGCCACTGTTACACATGTTTAACTGTGATGCGCATAATCGATTCAACATTGCCCAAATGACCCAATTTACAACAATCGAATCAAATAAAGCAGTTAATTTGTCAGCAAATGTACATTAAGATTATAACAAATTACCGTAAACATGGTAAATCATGTCAAGATATGCAAACCGAATCTCGTTAAGAATCATTGACTTCTATTCGGTGTTTCCGCACCATTAACATCCCTTCATAAGAGCTGCATATCATTAACATTAAAGACATGTTTTTTCCCCGAAAAACACAAAATCGAATAACCGTAGATTTCCGGTGTGCTTTAATACTTGACATTTTACACATCAGTTGCAAGAAAAACGTGTTATGTTATTATAGGCCTATATGCTGTTTGCATAACTATCCGGTACAATCATTGAATTCGTACAATAATTCAGAATTGTTTCAATTAAAAAATCCATGTAAAGAAAGAATTTGTTTTCAAATGTTTACCTTACATGGACCATTCTCATGGGTACCGATCTGCGCTGATAGATTGAGCCTCGATTTCCTTACAGAAGAAAATTGCTATAGTGCATCTGGGGCATCCTATAATTCGTAGCCACGCAATTGACCAGAGTTGTTTCATGTCAAAATGCAATGTGAAGTACAAACTTGGGTCTAAGTTTGTTACCTAAACACGAGCTTAAACAAGGACTATATTCTCTGCCGTGTCGATTCGAGCTGAAAAACTGAGCGTCGACTTTCTCACAATAGTAAGAAAATCGTTCATTATATTCTTCTATGCAGGTAGCACAATCTTTGAAGTCGTAGTCACACGACTGATCATAATTGCTTAAACAGGTTCAGGTTTAAAATATGATGTAATTGAAACAAATTGTGTCAACATTTGCTACCTAAACATGGACTACCCCCTTGGTCGTGCCTATCTGCGCTGTATAATTTAGCGTCAACTTTCCAGATCCTGCATATCCTGATAATACAATATCATAAACCGGATGTACATTATGAAGAACATCCATGTTAACATAAGCATCATACTAATCATGTCTACTCTTTCTGAATGATATCTCAAAATGAATTTCTCAAATTTGAAAATGCGCATGATTTCATGCATTAAGTTAAAGTAAGTCACTATTCAGAGAATTGTTATTAATAGTATACATTTATCATTGTTAAACATGTTCGCCGTCTAAATAGTTTGAAATGTTCAAGATTTTGTCACAGCGCTGACTTCTTCAGGACCAACTTATTCTAAGTAAAACATATAGACTGTCCCTTGTCTTTAGAGTATCATCATGTTGTGTCCCTTTACTTAAAAAGTTCCTCATCAACAATCTGCTACTTTAGAAAAATTGCTCGTAAAGAGCACAAAAATATGAAATTTTGACCTTTTTTAGACCACTTAAAAAGTAGTCTAAAAGTGGTCTAAACTACGTCAGCACTTAATGCTTCTACACTAGGCGTTTGCAGACGACATTCCAAAATTTCACAAAATGTTTCAAAAATGTCAAAATAATGGAATTGTATTGCAATATTTGGAATCACCATGAGAAATGCATTAAGATCATACAAACATGCCTAGTATTGGATCAGTAATCCTTGAGAAACACTTTAACAGTTAGGAAAAATTTCTGAAAAATCAGAAAAATATAAACAAATAAATGAAAATGTATTTAAAAATATTTGTTATAATTATCACAAATTACCGTAAAGCATGTCAAGATATACAAACAGAATCACGTTAAGAATCCTGTGTTTCCGCACCATTAACATCCCTTCATAAGAGTTGCATATCATTAGCATTAAAGACATGTTTTTTCCCGAGAAACACAAAATCTGACAACCGTAGATTTCCGGTGTGCTCTAATACTTGAGATTTTACATAGTTGTACGAAAAACGTCTTATGTTCTTATAGGCCTATATGCTCTTTGCAAAACTATCCGGTAAAATCATTGAATTTGTACCTAAAGTTCAAAATTGTTTGAAGTAAAAGCGTCGACTTTCTCACAATAGTAAGAAAATCGTTCATTATATTCTTTTCTGCTGGTAGCACAATCTTTGAATTCGTAATCACACGACTGATCGGAATTGTTTCAATATGTTCAGGTTCCAAATATGATGTAATTGACAAAAAATGTGTCAAAATTTGGTACCCTTGTGTCAAAATTTGGTACCCAAACATAGACTACCTCCATAGCCGTGACTATGCTCTGCCGTGTCGATTCGAGCTGAAAAACTGAGCGTCGACTTTCTTCTCACAATAGTAAGAAAATCGTTCATTATATTCTTCTATGCTGGTAGCACAATCTTTGAATTCGTAGTCACACGACTGATCGGAATTGTTTCAATAGGTTAAGGTTTAAAATATGATGTAATTGACACAAATTGTGTCAAAATTTGGTACCCAAACATAGACTACCTCCATAGCCGTGCCTATCTGCGCTGTACAATTTAGCGTACATTTTCCATATCCTGCATATCCTGATAATACAATATCATAAACCGGATATATGAAGAACATACATGTTAACATATGCATCATACTATTTGATGTCTACTCTTTCTGAATGATGTCTCAAAATGAATCCCTCAAATATGAAAATGCGCATGATTTCATGCATTAAATTCAGGTAAGTCACTCACAACTATTTAGAGAATTGTTATTAATATCATACATTTATCATTGTTAAACATGTTCGCCGTCTCTAAATAGTTTGAAATGTTCAAGATTTTGTCACAGCGCTGACTTCTTCAGGACCAACTTATTTCAAGCAAAACATATAGACTGTCCCTTGTCCATAGAGTATCATCATGTTGTGTCCCTTTACCTACAAAGTGCCTAATCAACAATCTGCTACTTTAGTAGAAAAATTGGTCGTAAAGAGCACAAAATATGACCTTTTTAGACCACTTAAAAAGTAGTCTAAAAGTGATCTAAACTAATTTAGCACTTATTGCTTCTATACCATAAGAATCCGGCCCACATGTTATAAACTTTCCACGCAGCAGGCGTCTGCAGACGACATTCCAACATTTCACAAAATGTTTCAAAAATGTCAAAATAATGGAATTTCATTGACATATTTTTAACCATGATTACCGTAAGAAATGCATTAAGATAAATACAAACATGCCTTATTTTGGATCAGTAATCCTTGAGATAGACTTTGAAAGTTGGGAAAGGTTTCTGAAAAATCTATTTTGTATAAATGGTAATACAATAGCCGCGTGGATAGTGTTAATACTCTATAGACAAATTGGCAATGTATGTATTGCTTGTAATATTTTGATTCTGGTGAAGTCAGAGCTTGATAGTCTCAAACTTGAATTAGTTGGATTTTGATCATAAAATGATGTTGAATTATTGCACTTTTTATACATCATACATATTCATGAAATAATCATGTTATTTCATTCACCAACACAAATAGTACTGCCTATTTCCTACAACCTCATCCCCAGGGTAGCAGTGATGCGTAATGTAAAATATATTTAGTTTATATCAGGTAAATATGGGCACTCTATTTTCCCTCGGTACTGTCTAAGCGCCTATCACCCCTCACCCTGTAGCTTCGGTGTGATGTTGTTAGAATGTAGCCAGTAGTATTTGTATACTGGTGTTTTGGTGCCCGAATAATCATATCACATCAAAACAGCTTAGAAAAATATGTCATCGTGACGATAGTTGACGATATAGTATACCGCAATTTCAAGACAAACTATAAATATGGTTTTTCTGTTTTGTTAAGATCTGCATTAGGGGAATAACTTTCATATTATAGATGATATATATAGGTGACAGTGCACTGAAAACGGTGACGATTGCTGCGTGGGTTGGTTTTGATATCTTCAGGGATTTGGTAAAGTATAGTGCTATCAAATTGACGTCATGTTAATGATGTTCTTTACTATTAACAATGAAGTAGACATTCGATATCTTAGTTTTCTAAAAGAAAAAATTGTAAAAAAATTCGGCTTATGCGTGTAATCTTTCCATCACCGTTGTTTATTAAATTGCTGACTGGTCCCGGTCTACTAAAAGGAAAAAGAAAACATTTACGAGACAATTGACAAACATTCAGAATCACTAAGTTTCCGTATATTGTTTACTCCCGGATGTATATTAAAAGATTCAATAAGAAGTTTTTGAAACCTACCATTTTCTATTTGATCTATTTTGATAAGAGCATAATGGATTATGGAAACAACATTCTAGAACAAACTGTACGCCACCTTTCCTTGTAAGTGGTAAGAGAAAGGAGCCTAGTCATGCTAGTTGTGTTAGAACTACATGTATTATAAATCCTATTTATAAGGCGTTTCCTTCACTGAGCTTAGCGAACAGATCTATTTGAGCCATTTAAAACCCTGTATTTCTGTCGTGATCTCCTTGGAGGATTAAGACCAAATACTAACGTAATTGCGTGTCAGTTTATCAGAAAACTCTTTCCTTCGCAAAAAGTTTGACAAGATTCACAAAGCGGTGACGTGTTGAAAGATTCGTACACGAGTTACGTATTGTACCCAATCAGAACGTTGTATTTCTCACTCAATTTTTTGAAAACAAGATATACATGCTACCAATTAGCCAATGAGACCAATGTATTTCTTTTACAATATGATTCAAGTTTACAGTTTAAAAGTTGATTTGAAACTACTTAGTACTCTAGGTTGATAAACATGATTAGAATTAAGACTAGAGAGGTCCATATCGGAGCGCTTAGCTTTCAAAACTCTAGCAAATGTCACCATCATGTTTGTTCGGAATAATTATTACAGTATTCTTATTTCAATATATGCCCCTACGATAAAATTATGTGTTGTTTCATTCGTCATTGTGTGTCCTTATCACAAAAACCTCTGATTTCTCATCCCTTTTACTTCAATATATGCCCCTACGATAAAATTAAGCGTTGTTTCACTCGTCATTGTGTGTTCTTATCACAAAAACCTCTGATTTCTCATCCCGTTTACTTCAATATATGCCCCTACGATAAAATTATGCGTTGTTTCACTCGTCATTGTGTGTTCTTATCACAAAAACCTCTGATTTCTTATCCCTTTTACTTCAATATATGCCCCTACGATAAAATTAAGCGTTGTTTCACTCGTCATTGTGTGTCCTTATCACAAAAACCTCTGATTTCTCATCCCTTTTACTTCAATATATGCCCCTACGATAAAATTATGCGTTGTTTCACTCATCATTGTGTGTTCTTATCACAAAAACCTCTGATTTTTCATCCCTTTTACTTCAATATATGCCCCTACGATAACATTAAGCGTTGTTTTACTCGTAATTGTGTGTCCTTATCACAAAAACCTCTGATTTCTCATCCCGTTTACTTCAATATATGCCCCTACGATAAAATTATGCGTTGTTTCACTCGTAATTGTGTGTCCTTATCACAAAACCTATGATTTCTCATCCCTTTTACTTCAATATATGCCCCTACGATAAAATTAAGCGTTGTTTCACTCGTAATTGTGTGTCCTTATCAAAAAACCTATGATTTCTCATCCCTTTTACTTCAATATATGCCCCTACGATAAAATTAAGCGTTGTTTCACTCGTAATTGTGTGTCCTTATCACAAAACCTATGATTTCTCATCCCTTTTACTTCAATATATGCCCCTACGATAAAATTAAGCGTTGTTTCACTCGTAATTGTGTGTCCTTATCACAAAACCTATGATTTCTCATCCCTTTTACTTCAATATATGCCCCTACGATAAAATTAAGCGTTGATTCACTCGTCATTGTGTGTCCTTGTTTTAGAAATATACGCTGTAACAATGGCTAATTGTTACTCATATTATTTTGACATTGAAAAGGATAACGCCCATGATTATTTGTATTGATAATAATCTAATATCCTTAATAACACTGTCAATCTGATGATAGTCAAAGCAGAAGATGAATAGCTCTATAGAGGTCTTAATAGCCTCTCAATGGATCTGTCAAGGTTAACAACAAGTCACGACTGATGAGAGAGAGAGCTGTTGTCAGCTCAAACCACACCCTCCAAGGTAAGTCATCATCGCTTTATCATAAGACAACAAAGAGGACAATTCTCCTTGGGTTTCCCTAGAGGCTTAGTATAAAGATGTGTTCATCTCTTCTTTGATCTGTTTAATTCACGGATGCGAGTTTATTTTTGCGCTGCTTGATATAAATAGATGTAGGCCCTGTATACAGTGTAGTTCAATAAAACGTTGACAGTTTTTTTGAAGCCATTTTTTGTTGAAATTCTGTAGATTTAAAACAAAATCTTTTTCAATATTCATCAACTATATGATCTTGACCATCTATGCTGAAAATATCGTTACAAATAACCTTACGGTTGCAAAATAACAGCTATTTGAACAAAGTCTGACCCATTTCACTCTGTCCACGGGTACTGATTTCGAAACGTTACATTGAATAATTGTGAGATAGGCTTTTACGACGGGTATTCATAATATAAGTTAAAAGTTTAACGGGTTCGCCGTCGGACGAGTTTTAATCTGTCAAGCTTTCGTCAGGATTAGCTCTGACTTCTTCAGGACCAAATTATTATAATATTAAACAAAACATAGAGATTGCCACTTCTCTTGTTATCATCCTTTGGAGGTTCTATTAGAACCAAATTTATATATAGTAGGCCAGTGGCAACCTACGTGTTCAGTGGAAGCAATCCAACTGAACGGCTCTTTTCAGAGCCACCAATTCTTTCACAAGTAGGAAAGGGCACCTACTCTCAAATCATCGGGCAAGGGGCAGCCCAAATGATGATAACAAGAGAAGTGGCAATCTCTATGTTTTGTTTAATATTATAATAATTTGGTCCTGAAGAAGTCAGAGCTAATCCTGACGAAAGCTTGACAGATTAAAACTCGTCCGACGGCGAACCCGTTAAACTTTTAACTTATATTATGTTACATTGAATACTGAATGATGGATTGCATGCAAGTAATCTAAGATTTGAAGATCCCTCCAGTGTAATTGTTAACATCTTAACTATCTATTCAGGTGTGAAATCAATACGTAATAATAATACCACAAGTGACCCTAATTAGAATGATTGATTTTCATAGATTGGAAGTGTAATTGTCTATAATCTATGCCTTAAAAGTGACGATGCCATTTAATGTTATCTTGCTACCCGTGGACAAAAATATTTTGGAGAGATTCTATTCAAATAGCTATCATTTTGCCGCCATAACATTATTAACATTGAGATTTTCAGCATAGATGGCCAAGCTGATATTTTTGAGGAATATGTAAAAAAAATTAAACCAAATCCCACAATTTTGAAAAATATGGCTTTCAAAAACTGTCAACGTTTTATTGAACCACACCGAATTTTAAATAACGTAATAATCTGAAACTGTATTACTCTATCCAATTTTGTGTTGAATTAGCAAACTAACAAATGTTACATGTGATGAATGTATAGGTCCAGTATGAACATTTAGCTTCATTAACTTTGTGTATAATTTGTTTTTATTTATTTTACATGTGATGAATGTATAGGTCCAGTATGAACATTTAGCTTCATTAACTTTGTGTATAATTTGTTTTTATTTATTTTACATGTGATGAATGTATAGGTCCAGTATGAACATTTAGCTTCATTAACTTTGTGTATAATTTGTTTTTATTTATTTTACATGTGATGAATGTATAGGTCCAGTATGAACATTTAGCTTCATTAACTTTGTGTATAATTTGTTTTTATTTGTTTTACATGTGATGAATGTATAGGTCCAGTATGAACATTTATCTTCATTAACTTTGTGTATAATTTGTTTTTATTTATTTTACATGTGATGAATGTATAGGTCCAGTATGAACATTTAGCTTCATTAACTTTGTGTATAATTTGTTTTTATTTATTTTAAGTTTATGTTTTTGCTAATACCTTTGTTATTGTTTTATCAATAAATATGCATGTGAATCTTGATACGCGAAGAACAACGACAACAATCATTATTGATATCGGTCAGTCCGTATACATGTATATTAGTGAACAAAGCTTATATGATGATGGCCATGTGCGGTGATACCTTTCCTTTGGCGCGCTTTTTACACTTAAGATGTTGCTGACGTGGAGGTAATGACGTGGGATCATCTTTATATATCCATATAGCATACTTATCACACATTTTCATATTTACGTTGTGTGACCCATTTACATAAAACGCTTTCATTATTTTGATGATGGTTTATTTATCATCTAGTTGTGTCTTCTGAAGGGATGTACACAACCTATAAGAAGCCATTATAAAGGCGACAAACAAACACCCCTGTTCTACGGGCAAACGAACTTCTCAGGTCGGATCGGTAGGTAGGTTGTTTTTTATTTCATTTATTTCCCGCCAAAATGACCGTAAAAATAAAATAGAAATCCTGTAAATATGTTTTTCTTTTTTTTACAAGCCAAACATTTTTTTTTTGGGGGGGTAGGGGGAGGTAGGGGGTAGGGGGATAGGGGGTCATTTGAAAGTGAAATATTTTGTCCCAAATTTCTAAAAATATGGGTTGGTTGTGCCCGTATAACAAGGTTATTGTTTACGTCGCCTATATCAATATGTTCCAAGATTCTTGATATCATCCGATGAGATAATTCACAATGAACAGGCGAAAACATTTATGGATTCTCAAGTTTATGCTGACGTCACCATCGCAAGGGAAACAAGAATGCGACCAAGCAAAATGCAGTCTATCATATCACATTGTTAGTTTTCTACTTATCTGTATTGGTCAGTTGTAATGCTACATTTTGCTGAGGGGGGGACTTAAGGAAGTTTTTTTTAGAATTTTGTGAGTGCTGTAATTATTGGACTATGACTCAAATGTATATAAAAGTATACATTTTTGGAAAGTAAATGGATCAGCGAATCCAAATTTGGCATACATTTTGATCGAAAATGTGGATTTTTTGAGAAATTAAAAAAACAAACACCTTTTTTGACCCAATTTTTTTCAGACAAAGCTAACAAAAATAATTTTGAGTAAAAAATGCCCAAATCGCTTGATGATGATGTTAAGATACTAACTTGGACGATTTTTAATTTTTTTTTACCTAATCTAATATTTTTTGAAAAAGTGCCCCAAAAAAAAGTTTCCATTTTTGCGTTTTTTGGCACCTTTTGGTCAAAATGTCAAGATAAGGGTTAAAAATTAAAATAAATCGTTTCTAAGTTAGTGTCTTTACATCATAATCAAGATATTTAGTCATTTTATACTCAATATTATTTTTGTTAGCTTTGTCCAAAAACAATTTGGTCAAAAAAGTGAATTTTGTGATTTGTGATTGTAGTCAAAATTGACGCCAAATTTGGATTCTCTGATCCATTTCCTTCCAAAAATATATATATTTCTATGCACTTGATTAATAGTTCAATGATTACAGCACTCACATAATTCAAAAATCAGATCAAAAACTTCCTTGAGTCCCCCTCCCCCCTTAAGATGAGCACTTAATTCCAAACAATATCAGCAATTGAAGTGCTTTCAAAACAATGAAAAACAAAAGAAATTTGTTTATTTGTATGGCTTTTTATCTCAAATCAATGTTTTGACTTGCGCCGATATGGTGGGGAATCCGTCAAGTATTGCCTCGAGAAATAGTGATGAGAATCCTGGGTAAACTGCCGGTGTAAGAAACTTGACAGTCCGCCATCTCTGAGCGTCCAAGCTTCCATAGAGAATAAGCCACAATTAACAAACCATTGATGCGTGCAGTATTAAACACGTAGTAAAGGTAGGCCAGGGACTGGGTAGGCCTACATTAAGTAATAGGAATCGCTGAATCATGACACCGGCAAAAGGGTAAAGATATGAAAGAAAAACCTGGATATGGATGACCGACCATGAAAAAGAATGAATATAGATAGAAACCACTGGTATAAGAATCTTGGAATCTAACCTCTGAGGTCATCCTCAGTCTGCAATACGAATTCTGAAAACTGAAATAATGATTTACTATTGACAGAAAAAAGGAAACAGTCTCACTTTCTAAAAGTTATATATAGTTGGGACGAAAAAGGTACTCTCATTTCAAATATGTCACATATACAATTCATATAGAGCATTTGTAGATGGCCGGTATAGGATGATAACAGTGGGGATTTCCCCGTTGACTGCTAGGATGACAGTGGTGATAGGATGACAACAGTGGGGAATTTCCTCGTTGTCTGACAACGTTAGACATTGAATCGATTTGCTGTTGCAGTGAACATCACTGAAGCAAACCCTTCGCACACATAAATATTTAGATTTTTCGAATACTGATGTCAAATAATCTGTGCGAAGTAAGCTTAAAGTTCATACTTCGACTAACTCTATTTTAAGTCTTTAATCATACATCACACGCTGTGTCGGCATCATGCGTCAAAACAAAACCTGTCAGATATTCGTTTATCAAGGCACCCGTAATCCACCTAGCGACCATTTATACCGTTTGATGATCTCTGCATTGAATAAATAAAATCTTGAATTTCAAATTTAAGTAAATTTTCGCTTTCGCGCCAAATCTCCCCAATCTAGAAATCGCAGCCTGTTCAATGTGAAGATTTAAGTGACAGAGTGCTTCAATTTCACATCAACACTTACCCTCTGTACTGTTTGTACCGTCTGCTTTATACTTTTACCTATTTAATTGCTATGTTCATTTTCCCTTTCCCGCCAATTCTCCACCTTGTCCAGAATTATCCATCTGATCAATTTGATGATATTAGTGACAGAGCGCTTTTATTTTGTATTCAAGCGCTACTCTTATACATCATCAAATACAAACTTTGGTAACTTTTTTCATTACACATTGTTACATTTCACACGTAATATTTTATGATAAAAATATGTTAATTTGACATGCATTTTCCTACTGATATTGTGGGCCATAATGGTCAGCGGCTATTTATACCCTTTAATTATATTAATACTTGCAAAATAATCTTGTATTCTTCAATTTTAATACATTTTTGCTTTCGCGCCAAATCATCAGCTAATCCAGAATGATCGGCTGGATTGGAAGATTTCAATGACAGGATACTTTTTATCTCGCATTATGGTGTTAGTTAATTTGACATAACTATTTCGTCCACCGTGACTTTGAGCCATTCAGGACGGTGGTTAGTTATACCGTTCAATTATACTAATACTTGCAAATATATCTTGTATTCTGCATTTTTAGTATATTTTTTCGCTTTTGCGCCAAATCTTTTCCTAATCCACAGATTTATCCGTCTGCTCAATGTGATGATTTTAGTGATGGAGTGGATTTTATAAACTCGCAGCGCTAGTCTTGCATCAGATAATTGCTCGGAAAATTTGCCGTATTTCCTTTGTTCAGTTTTCAGATGTTCTTGAACCCAATGTGAAGCTTTTGAAGTATTTATATGATATGTTTATTTGAATGACAATAGTTGTAAATTTTCCCACTTGAGAGTGTCAGCATTATCTGCAATTCGTAAGACATTTACCTTTCACCAGTCTTATCATCCTTGAAAATATCTTTTGTAAATTGATGTAAAGAAATGTGAAAATAAAAAAACACGTTTACAGTCAAGAACTCCTTTTCTTGTACATGCATTCTGAAAATAGTCTATGTAACTCAAACTTGTCGGTATTTCTATGTTCTCTCTCGTAAGACTGTCACGCCTGTAACAAGTTGTCCGTTAAGCCAAATCATTTGCGTACCTCAAAGTAAGCGAGCGACAGGTATTGTTTTAAGAAAATCACAAATGTGTTTTTTCAAAAACCATTCAAGTCATTGAAGATGAAGACTTCATTGTATATATTGATTAAATAAACCTATCAATTTGCATTTGCAGCGATGTTTGCTTTCGCCTGCTCAACATGTTTTCATGGTAATATTGCACCAAAACTACCAGGCTTGCAAATACATCGCAATGACCACAATTAAGTAAATTAGCAAGACCAATTACCTTAACGCTCTGACCGCGGAGGCTACTTTTCTGTTTTAGCCACTTAAAAGTGTGAGATAATTGGAATAAAAGTTCAACTGGAGATACTGGGTGTTAACTGTGGTCGTAATCTGTCAACAACAACAAATATCACTCTGAAGATAGTTATTAATGATCCTTTGTTACGGCGAAGTTGAACACAGCCCAGCCAATCAGAGAAGAGTTTGCTTAAGCCTGAAGAGGATGAGTCATATCGTGGCTCTATATGTTGAGAGCGGGACAAAAGATTTTTTATGTCGTATGCTATTTTATATCGTCTACTAGCAGGGCGCGCGTGTGTGACTGTGAGAGAGAAAGCGGCAGGAAATAAATCATGAAAAACAAACAATCTCCTCAGTGCACAAACTATACTACTTATTAAATCATCGACAAATTTGCCATAAATTGTACAGAATTATCATAAATTGTACAATATGGTTAATGTATATGATAAAAACCCACATATATCATTAAATGTTGTGTCAAATTGTTAATTTTACATATGACGATTGTGTGAGATAAAAACTCGCATAAATCATAAATGTTGTGACAAATTGTTTCAATTTTCCATAAATTTTACAAAATTGTTATAAATTGTTAGGCATCATATTTTGATAAAGATTCGCATAAATCAATAAATGTAATGTCAAAAATCATTTCAATTTACCATCAATTGTACAAAATTATCATAAAATTTGCAGAATGACGAAAATAAATGTTTAGAATTATTTTAAATGTTCATAAATGTAATTATATATTCTGCAAACGCCTTTCATGTTTTCATTTTAGAGTGAGAATAGAAAAAAAAATCGCCGCGGGACATAATCATGAATCTCACAAAAATCTACTTTACAATCACATATCATTAATTTATCGCCAATTTGCTATAAATTGAATGAATTTATCATAAATCATAATGCATGACTAATGTACAAATATGATAATGACTATAAAATTAATAATTAAATGTTGTGTCTAATTATTTAAATTTGCCATATAAATTCTAACAATCCATACAAAATAATCATAAATTGTGTAGAATGACGATTATTGGAGACGCGAATGAATCATTCATACGTTAATATAGAACTATATATTCCAAATGGGTTTAGATATTTTTTAATTTCTGTAATTTTTGTAATCTATCACGCTATCTTTATTGATGTATTTATTTGTGGGTATTTTTTCGTTCATTTCAAATTTCAAGATATGTTATTGACCTCGAAATTTTCAAACTCCGTTAATGATATGCTTAATGTGTTCCTGATTGTTTTTCATTAATTCATTCACTATACGATGATAAAGAAAGAGGTTAAAATGAATTAATAGACGCCGTTGAACCAACGGTAATGTTTCTTATCTTTTCCCCAACCATTTACTTTATTCACGGATAATTTGCCATCCATTTTGGTCCCTAATCATCGTTAACATATTAGCGCTTCACCTCCGTTCCGATCTTCGAAACAATTATGTTTGCTTACCATTGTAAAGTGGCCGCCAACCGTGAGAACACAGTATACTTACGGGAGTTGTTTCTAATCATTTGAAACGATTGACTTTTCATTTTCGTTACACTGGGTGAGCGTATACAGCTCGGCTTTTAACACTTTCCACGCGGCTATTTAGTTTGACCATATATAACAAAACGGATTTTTCAGACACCTTTCCCAACTTTCAAAGTCTATCTTAAGAATTACTGAACCAATACTAGGCATGTTTATACATATTTTAATGCATTTCTCATGATGATTCCAAATATAGTAATGAGATGTAATAACTTTGATATTTTTGAAACATTTTGTAAACATTTGGAACTGTCGTCTGCAGACGTCTGCCGCGTGGAAAGCGTTTTAACATGTCAACATTGAGCATTAGTATAAATGGATATGTAAAAGTGACATGTGCTTGCCATATTGCCTATTTACTTGCTCACTTAACAAACGGACAAATATACATGTAGAATATCGTGAGTAGACGCGGTATAGATATATTGTGCAGTATAACTATATCATGGCAATTCATTTTGTGGGTGATAACGTACTATCTTCATATGGCAACCTGCGCTATCTATCTATAGCACTGTGATATTTGTGATATATTTCGATAGTTTAGGGCAACAAAGTCCTATCTGCAATGGCTGTCATTTATTGAATTGTGTTTTCACAAGGGTATATTGAAAATCACCATTACTTTACAACATGTGGCAGCTTTTGTAGATATTGCCTTTTCACATTTTTCACATAACTAAGAGGTAATTGAAAAAAACAATCTGCTATAGCTGCCCTGTGTTACTTTTAGTTTATATCTGCTGCTGTAGACTACCACACATGATAACACATGGCAGCTGTTGCAGATGAAGCTTTGTTGCATTAAACCCTACTCTCTAAATGTAAAAAGAGTGGAAAGAGTGGAAATTCACTCGAAAAGGAGTGAAGGGAGTGAAACGCAGGATAAACCGTTTTAGAGTGGAAAATGTCCACTCTAAAATGAGTGTGAAAGTTAATTTTTCCCTCTCAATGGAGTGAAACATTGTCATATAAAATCCTCTTTCACTCCTTTTAGAGTGTGTTCCACTCAAAAATATGTTGTCCTGCGTTTAACTCCTTGAAAGAGTGGAAAACCACTCTTTTACATTTAGAGAGTAGATTTGTTGGAGGTTTTTGCTATCTTAAGTAGATATGTTTATCTTCTAAAGAGTATAATGTGCTGTCTTCTGAAGATAGCAAACACACTGTTATCTTTTGAAGATAGTAATCTTTTCCCCCTCCAAGCAAGAGGCTTTATTCAATTCCTCACATTTCAAACAAAGCATATATACATATACGTATAGCTACATATTCATAATTACATAATGTTAGTGTTACAAATTACATAATGAAACAAAACAAAAAAACCAGCAGATAGTAATGGGCCATTTCTTCAGTAGATGGTAAACTATGGGAACCTACATATTTCAGTAATACGCTATCTTCAGTGGATCAATACATAACTGTGTTTTTTCATTATAGACTATAATGTGCTGAGTAATGTGCTATTTCAAGAATATGCATTGTAGGAATAAGTCAATTAACAAAGTAATGTCAACGGTGTCATATAAATTACCTAATAGGAGGATAATGACTTGATTTATTTTAATAATAATATGGTACAAATCGTGTGATCTTCCAACGTTACATGTAGGCCTACATAATACCATAGTGGATAACAAACCACCTAAGGTAGCACAGTGCTATCAATTAGTATCACATTTTGCCATCTATTGAAGGTGGTGCATTATACTATCTACAGAAGATAAACACAAATTGCTATTTATACTGAAGATAAACATAAAATGCTATCTACTGTAAATATACATAGATTGCTATCTACTGAAGATAAACATAAATCGCTATTAATTGATATATAATGAAGAAAAAACATAAATTGCTATCTACTGAAGATATCTTTGCTATCTAATCGTCATTTACAGAAACATAATTGACTATAAGTTAGGGTATATTCATGAGCTATCTTCATAGCAAACTGTGTACGGGAAGTAATGTGTTGCTTTCAGTAGATAGCAAATTCGGTTATCCTCTATAGATAATAGATGCATTATCTGTAGATATCAACCTATGTTAACTTCTCGATATATAATAATATGCAACCTTCAGTAGATTTTTCGTTTTTTAATGTGATATTTTCAGAAGATCGCAAACTGTGTTATCATAATTACATAGTTTGTAGATAGTAAATTAAATGTTATATCTGTAGCAATGTCCACACGGTATGTTCAGACTCCAAATCCAAATCTAGACATGACATCAATCCCCATTACAAGTGACAAATAGCCCATCCATCACGTGTAACCCATCGTCTAACCGTCCTAATTCACCCAGACCTTAGTCATTACCATGATTAAAAGTTAATGTACCATAGATCACATCAAATAGGTTTACTTACTCGGAGACAGAATTCTCAAAACATCCTCTAGTGACAATATGCATATTTATACGATGGTATAAATGGCCAACTGACAAACCCGATTTGCAATTTATCATGTTTATCAGTATTTCTAGTTTTAAAATGTTTAAAATGAACGGTTAAAATTGTATAAATAATATGAAGACTCGGACATATATATATAGGCATCAATTTTCTGATAGAATCATGCTCATAGGCCAACATGTATGTATGTTTGTATGTAGGGGTGTTCATACCTTTCACAAAAGGCATTATATTTGAATATTTGAAGTAGGCCTACTTAATAAATTCTATTTTTTGAGATTATTGTTTCTCACAACAGTAAATAAGCTTACCTCTGGGATAGCTTTCTTGCCTTTCATCAGCCCCAATAAGCCCTAATAAATTCTAATTGTGAAAATATTCAAGATGTTTTAATTAAAAATTGAGGAGGATTAAACATCAAAATTGAATAATTGTAATAATTTGCATTTAAATTTTTGTATATCAATTTCAGATTTCCATTAGTTAACTGCAATACACTATACACACTATATACAAGTTGAAATCCACAAGAATTAAAAAGCTCAGTCGGAATGAACTTGCTGATTGATCATGTTGATAGGTTTCAGTGCTCATTTTAAGAAACATAATTGAAATAGTATAAGTTCAAGGAGAGAGAGATTATTTTGTAACTTTACCACCGAGCTCCGTGACAGATATGAGATGGTGATTCTACAAACAATATTCTAGAGCACAAGTAACATAAGAAGGGATTATGTCTCATACTAGATTCTCCTATCAGCATGGCAATCATCATTATGCCACTCGGAGGCCTTCTGGAATCTCCTTTTCCCGCGATATTCTCCGTGGACGTCGAACTAATACCAGCAGACGACTCCCCTGCGACATTTCCCGCTCTTTTTTCAGTTTTAACCTGATTAAGATATCAATACAATACACGGTGGGTTATTAGGTTTGTTGTATATAATAACAAGACCTACTTATTGCTAAATGTTATTTCTTATACATTTTTATTTGTATAGGCAGATTGTTTTTGGTTGTACAGATATACAAAATAATACACGTGGGGTTGTTATAATTTAAATGGTTTTAGTAATGGTTCTTGTACGTGTGTTTTCAGGTATTTTATTTGAGCAGCGTTGTAATTGTACCTGTATGTAAATTAACGGAAAGTATCAGTTGGAGAATACGCTGGTACCCTGCGCCATGGTGTACGGTAATAATCTTTCTTTGATGATGTATATAGGTTAAAGTTAACGGTAACCAGCGCACAGTAGATGTTAAATATTTAATCTGTGCAATTTTTCCAATTCGGTGTTATTTAATTCCGTTTACAGAATAAAACAAACGAGGTTAACATTGAAGGAGGATCGCGCGGGAATGCAAGTCGATACATTTAGTGTCATATTATGGAGATTACCTATTAAGTATGTACAAAATGCTACTTTAAACCATCAAAAGCAGTAATTTCATTTATAATGTATACTAAAAATAAAGAAGTTGACGCCTATATTATGGATCAGATGTTATCATATAGTTATTGCCGGTGTCATTTGCACACTGCAAAAAGAAACGTTTATATTTCTGATAACACTTAATAAACACTTCAACACGTTTATTTTTGTGTTTATATCAGCAATAAGAAACATGTTGGGGTGTTAATAATTATACAACAAATACCTCTATAAACGTGTTGTAGTGTTTATGCAAACGTTTATCGTATGCAATGCCTCCTATACCTTTATACGTAAAACACAAAAATAAACGTGTTGAAGTGTTTATTAAGTGTTATCAGAAATATAAACGTTTCTTTTTACAGTGCACGTAGCAGTCATTATCCGTTAAGTTTACCGGCACATACCAGGCTGGTTTACTCTAATATAGTACCTCATATTGTATACAATCAAGACACTTTGTGTAACCATGATTGATACATACCTGGGACCTGAACCCCATGAGAACTACCGGCCGATTGGTCAGAAAGATAGATACATCATGTATTGCACCAATGAGAGACATTGTTAGAATAATTGTATCCCTGATAAAGATGGGAGTGAAACATTTTACAAGCTGCATTTGAATTGGCTATTCATATGAGTACATCTTGTAATAAACCAATCAGAACCACTGTAAGATAGACAGGTAGAGTTAAGTTCACTGCATCCCTGCTTTCGATAAAAAATATGCTATTTTCACCAAAGAACCTGTCTTATCTGATGTAGTGGTTGATGGCAAACTGTGGTAACTTGTTGTATGTGTGGGGGTTTTATAGCGAATACTAATAATAATATAATAATAATTAGTATTTATATAGCGCCTTTCCAAAGTGATCAAAGCGCTGTAATTTCGCTGCTGGTGAATCATCAGAATCAGGTCGCATCAACTAGGGTGCTGCCAATTTCTAGCGCAAACCTATCCGCACTTAGATTGTAACATCCACCATTTTTCAATGCAGCTTCCCAAATACCATTGGGTCAAGGAAGTTTTTTTGATAACCGAAACAACTAATCACAGATTTTGAAAGCAGGAGGAAACCGGAGATCCCGGAGAAAACCTGCGAGAGCGTGTATGGATCGTGATAAACCAAATGCACATAAAGCCCGACCGAGCACAGATTTCGAACCCGGGATTCATTGGTGCAAAGCGAGGGTATCTACCGCTGCGCCAACACGCTCTCCCTACTCTGTGGAAATGTATGTGCTATCTTCAGTATAAGCTATTATCTGTATAGTCATGTGCTATCTTGTTAGATAATGTAATAGATAGTACATTTAAAGTGTTTATGTAGATGATAATGTGCTATCGTCAGTAGATAAGCAAAAAATGTTATACTCTTAATGTGTTATATTCAGTAGAAGCAAACTGTAAGATACTGCAAAAACAGTGATTAGAAATAAGGTTATATTATTCGTGTTTAGAAAGTTAAAGTCTAGCATTTGAACCCTTTCCTGTTTAAATCCAACACATATAAACACATCATCATATATTAGAATGAAAGTTCATCTGTGTTGGTGATAAATAATATGAAGTTAAACTTTCGATCTCAACACAAGAAATAATAACCTCATTACATCATATATATTGTGTTCAACATCTAAGCATTAAAGTGTTAAGAGGCTTAACATTTATTTTTCTACTCACTCATCCGTTGCCGATTCTTAAAAAACGATGTAGATTGTACATTAGGCCTGCAATGACAAATGCTATTTCCAGTCGATAACAAAAGTGTGATGTTATACAAATATTGAATGTCTGAGCGTGTGATAGTAAAAACTATATCACAAGGTCAAATTTGGATTTTTCTATTGCACGAGGCAAAGCCGAGTGTAATGGAATAATCCAAATTGGACCGAGTGATATAGTCTTACTATTACACAAACAAAAGGCATTCAATATTTGTTTTATATCATGATATCACATCATTCTTTTCCAGCCATAATGATAGTAAAAACTATCACATGGTTGAAATTTGGCCTATCATGATATAATATATATAATATCTGCAAATAGTAATTGGTTCAATTCAAGGATAGCAAACGAAGCCAATATCTAACACGTAAGAGATTATGGCCCTCTGTCATGCTCATGGAGCAGCTTTACGGTAAATAATGTTGACACCACAGAATTTGGATATACGCGGATATTGGATACATATTAGAGAAATCTGGGGGCTGGTGGACGAAGAGGAAATTCAAGGCCTAACCCATATTGGATAGCTTACTAACTGAGACGCGATTCAGAATAAAGCTATAATCATGATATATATTGCGCTTCGTTCCGTTAAGCTGCTCCAGCAGCATGAACGAGGGTTAGAATATCTTGCGTGCAACTACCGTTAAACTTCATCTATAAGCACCCATTGACTAATAGTTAATAAGCAGAGAATAGATAAAAAGGTATGAGCGCCCTCTTTTGATCTAGAGAAATTAGCACGAATTTGTTTAGTGTATTCGATATTCAATAATATAAAGTTGTATTACTATCTAAATAATTTCATGGACAGACGAATTGCTCAGTTGGTAAAGCGCCCGGTAAAGCGTCAACTTCAGTATCACGAGGTTGGTGGATCAATTCTCAACTACACCTTTTGCAATTTCTTTTGAAATCCAAGTGATATAGAAATTAATGCAAACTTGAAGGTAAAATTATTACTCAATTATACTAGCTTTATTGTTATTTTTCAAAAAACAAGCGCATAATTAATTTGATTGTATAAAGTAATGATCTTAATAGTCCAACCTTTTCATAAGCTAAAACACATCTATACTACAAATTAACCACAGCAAAATGTATTCATTGGCTTATTTTAAATGTTTCACACAGTAATCTTAAACGTTTCCTTCATCATGATTTAAGGGCAAATTATGATGATGCATATTAGGTTGGTAGATCAAGTTAAGCAACAAAATGAAAGTAACTATGCAAACCACTATAATCCTGGTCTCACAGGATTATAATTGAATGGCTATTAAATCAATTTATTTTCAATAAGATAGAGGGCCGTCCATTTATACCGACCCATCAATCATACATGTAGTTATAAAACAGTATCTGACATAGCACTCCCGTTTAGATCAATTGGTAAAGCCAGCGCCAACAGTTTGGGCTAGGGCAATTGTGATCGCAGGTTCCAGATGGCAATACCTGGTTCGAATCTCACTTCAAGACTTCTTCTTTTGGAAAGTTTATAAATATTTACGGTGTATATCAAATTCTTAACTTTGTTTTTACCATGAATAAATAGTGAATCTATCTTCGTCTTTAATGTGGGTTTTCCCTCTTTTTTTCCCTTTCTTTCTACTATTTTTTATTTTAATTTTAATGCTATCACAATCGTTTATAAATAGTACAAACATTTAAATCAACCTCAACGACTTAGTATTTTTGTGAAGACATGCATGGATGGAGTACAATGAGACAATACGTTGATTATAATTCACTGCTTTTCAGTTCAGCTACTTATGGTATTTTGTTAAGTTGTGGTTTTTGTGAGTAGTTGGCCATTGTTGGTTCTAGATGACAATTCCTAATTGAGTTTATAGAGACACATACATGTACATGTACATGTATATTCACAGTTGATCGATACAAGCATTAGCTTCATGATACAAGCATGTAGCATGTCTATCGAATTTGGGGCAGAGGACTTCTTTAGTGATATAGACCATGAAGCTTCATGTATAGACACAGTTTCGTAATTCTAAAACTAATCCGTTATAAATCAATAACACGTGGCCACTATACTACCATTTACATGAATGTAATGCATGACCTTCAATACCACGTGAGCTGCTCAAACTATGACATGTTCATTAGGCGTGCAATTTAAAGGCAATCCGTCAAACGTGTGTATTATAGTTCCGAAAAACTTAAACAGACTTAAAAAGATGGATGGTGCCGTAAATAAGTCCTTCGCGTGATTTCTTTTATTATTTTCCACTCAGTTTTGTTTTATTTGTTTTGTGCTTTGTGTTTCTCCAAGAATAGGTATGGCACAAACGTGTAATATCGCGTTTCGAATCAATGAGAACAACAGGCAAACAGTCAAAACGTTATTGACTGGCCATGGCTTGCGTGTCCAGTTTGATTAAATTTTGTTTCATTTAAAAAATATATATATAAAAAAACCAACGTAAAAGATAGATTCCTTGTTCATTCATGATAAAAATAAAACACTGTCAAGAATTTGAAAATTATGACCTTTCCAAAAGAAGAAGTCTTGAAGTGAGATTCGAACCAGGTATTGCCATCTGGAACCTGCGATCACAATTGCCCTAGCCCAAACTGTTGGCGCTGGCTTTACCAATTGATCTAAACGGGAGTGCTATGTCAGATACTGTTTTATAACTACATGTATGATTGATGGGTCGGTATAAATGGACGGCCCTCTATCTTATTGAAAATAAATTGATTTAATAGCCATTCAATTATAATCCTGTGAGACCAGGATTATAGTGGTTTGCATAGTTACTTTCATTTTGTTGCTTAACTTGATCTACCAACCTAATATGCATCATCATAATTTGCCCTTAAATCATGATGAAGGAAACGTTTAAGATTACTGTGTGAAACATTTAAAATAAGCCAATGAATACATTTTGCTGTGGTTAATTTGTAGTATAAATGTGTTTTAGCTTATAAAAAGGTTGGACTATTAAGATCATTACTTTATACAATCAAATTAATTATGCGCTTGTTTTTTGAAAAATAACAATAAAGCTAGTATAATTGAGTAATAATTTTACATTCAAGTTTGCATTAATTTCTATATCACTTGGATTTCAAAAGAAATTGCAAAAGGTGTAGTTGAGAATTGATCCACCAACCTCGTGATACTGAAGTTGACGCTTTACCGGGCGCTTTACCAACTGAGCAATTCGTCTGTCCATGAAATTATTTAGATAGTAATACAACTTTATATTATTGAATATCGAATACACTAAACAAATTCGTGCTAATTTCTCTAGATCAAAAGAGGGCGCTCATACCTTTTTATCTATTCTCTGCTTATTAACTATTAGTCAATGGGTGCTTATAGATGAAGTTTAACGGTATCTCTAGACCGCCAACTCTGTAATCCTCCATAACTATTTGGAGAGGACTCATAATTCTCTGCACAGGTTATCAGTTTGTATTGTTATGTATTGCGTCATCTCCGTTATTGTGCAAGGAAAAGAAACGGGTGCGTTTTAGTGTTTGTCTACATTTTAGGTGTATTTCTATATGGTGCAATTTGTGTGTGAACATATATATATACTATTTGTTTTGAAGTCTAGACAACTTCCTTTAACATGATTAGGTGCTTAGAACAATCGGTTTAATTCGAGTCAAAATGGGACACTAGTCGTGATTTAGATTTGCAAGTGATTAAAACTCACGTGTAGCGTATAATCTACTCATAAGTGTTTATGCCCAAAGGTATGCACAATAATACAAGAAATAGGAAGAACTAGAAATAAGCAGTCAGTTCAAATCGATCAGTTGTTAAATTGATAGATAGAACTTGTATCGGTTACAACAATTTGAAACTCGCAGCATTTTGAATATTCACATTCCATATAAAAGGCGCCACTAAGGGTCGAACTGTATTTGTCTAGATACGCTTCAAATGTGTTCAATAGCGTTGATGGAAGATGCACCGCATCTCAGCACGGCAATTCAAGTTGGACTTTGTCTGTTCAAATTACAACAGTATCAGCACAAGTAGGTCGCGCTCTGACTCTGTCCGTATCTCGATTTCCTATACCTTCGCTATCTGAGAAGGACTTAAGATGCCCCATATTTCTCCCCTGAATCATGAATATTCATGAATCCACAGTATTATAAGGGCGTCTAGATGTCTGCTGGTGAAATGTATAGCTTCGTCTATTGTGATTGTTCAAAAATTTGTCCAGATTAATGGTGAATCTGCTCCGTCCCATCGCCCGCTTTTTTATCGCTACTCGGCTGATTTACGTCCTATCATAAATGCTACTACGATGCACGGACACACTTCAGTTTGTTTATACTGCCCTTCTACGATATTGAAATACAAGCAAGACACACTTTTGACATTTTTAGCTATATACATAGTATGTGTTTAGTGGTTTAAATGTCATTAGAAAATGGAGGATGAGTTTGGATATGTAAATAGAGGGACCACTCAGACTCGAAGTCAATTAGATTTATTAACATGATTAGAAAATACACTAAAAGAGAGGTGATTTAAAGAATGTCAGAACAACTCACTTGTTTTCATTTAGTATGCTACCTTCCTAATGACGCAACCTGACCCAGGTATTGTGGTGATATGTTTGGTGATATCACACGACGACGACGTAACGCTCTGGATCAAATAGGTCTTGTGTTACTCAGTTGATAGAACCACTCGTCTCCATTCATTGAATCGGTGTTGGTGTATTGTCTTCGAATCTATTAATTCTGAGAGATACTTATCTGTGCGATTTTGATGTCGTCACATACAAGGATTTTAGTTTTGTACCAGTTTATCACTTCTGAATGAAAACAATTTATCTACGTAGCTGCCATAAACAATCTGACAATAATTCCAAATAATATATCTATAACTTGTTCTGGTACACATGGTATGTCTTTATGCTACTAAATAGGCCGACTCGGCTCCTAATGCTGTGACCAAAATTTGATATACATGTGAATACATTTAAGTGACTTATCTACTCTGAAGATCTGAGCTCTGAAAAAGACCAAATTTAAGCTTGGTCACCCACGAGTTAAGTATCAGTGCATAACGAAAAAGACCCCATAAGTGAGTGATTGCGAGCCTTACCACATCCATATCGGGAACATTGTAAAGGTAAAAGGAAACTCGTGTTTCGTTTGTCTTTTAAATGTTCCCGCCTTAAAATGTTGTCATTACTGAACTGGCGTAGTACTGTTCTGAATCATTTGGATCCATCCGCGATACCACTGCCCTTGTTAATTGTTCATAATTTTTCTGCATTTTCATCAAACATTTAAAAGAAAATAGAAACGTGCAATAAGATATAATATCTTGAAGACGATGGATAAATTGATACAGTATCAGTCTTACATCATCATCAATTATCGCAAGCTGTTGATGAAGTATGGACGGCAAAACCTAACAGTACACTGATATACAAAACCAGTTGAGCAATGATTGTCTAAATTTGCATATCACTCGGAAGTCTGTACCTTTTACTGATTTGTTGTTTCTAAGCTTATTAATCTCAATTATACGTGACCATGCGTTGTTCAAAGCGGATTAATTCATATCTTCACTTACTTGGGCAATGGATATCAATTGGCCGCGATAGAAAACTCTGGTTAAGTAGAATGCCTTTCGGCTTGCATAACCAACCAACTAACACCGATTAATTTGTTTATCGATAAATGCTGGTTCTGCAAGTGGTCAGAGGTACTTTTGTTTTATGCATAATTGTCTTTAAGTGCGGCTTGTTGAAGGGAGAATTCATTTTAAAGACCAAAACGCCCATAGTCAAATAAAGTTATGCTAATTCCTAATGTAGATCTCTATGGTGGATTGGCCTCTTATTCTTATATTACATGCAAATTATTGAATTTAATATATAGCTTATATATTGTAAAAACTTTTGGAATAAGTAACAATCATAAGAACTTTAGCAAACCGTGATTTACAGTAGTAGTCAGCAAACTTTGTTGCCCATATGAAAATGTGCAATCTTCTGTCCAGCAAGCACAATTTTGTGCATTATATATTAGAAAGTTAATTATTGAGCCCAAATCACGTAGTTATATAGAACAAAACATTATACTTATCACAAAAACGAATAAAAACTGCCATCTCTCAACATGTCACTTTTAAAATTCGCGGTGATCGAAAGTCCCGGTATCAATGACGTCATGGTTATCAGTGCTCAAATTTTATTGTTCGTCGGATTATAACCAATGTAGATGCACTAGTCTTCCAAATTTGTAGACCTGTTGTTATTTGTCATTAATCCTCCAATTATTGTTAATTTTCTCTTTCAAGAAAGAAATGAGAGTTTTGAAACAAATGTCACATACGCTAGACATTAATTTGTCAAATGACCATATGATATCACCGGAGGGATTACGATCCGGGTTGCGGATTTTGGCGCCAAAAGCGACATAATTGCCCAGGAGATATATCGGCTGACCGAGTATTCTATATACCTCGTATTTCGATTTCGACTTTAGATCGCTGTGAATTTTAAAAATTCCATGTTGAGAGATGGCAGTTTGTATTCGTTTTATAATACGTATAATGTTTTGTTCTATATAATTACGCAATTTGGGCTCAATCATTATTTTTCTAACAAACAATGCACAATGTTCTGCGTGCGGGACACCTCTATTAAAACGTGTTAGCCCCTCCCATATGGCGTATCTATGTTTTCGTATATTACAAGAAAAATATTCATTTAGGCCTAATAGCTAATAAATAGTGTTATCTTCTGAATGTGTAAATTACTAGCATCAGAACAGCAAGCTGTGATTAGTTTAATTTAATTTTTACATAATAATGTGCTATCTTCAGTAGATAGCAAACTTAGTAAACTGTGTTCTACTCTTGTATAAATTAACATTTCTTTGTTTTTTGTACGCGTGGATTGTAATTATAGCAAGCTACATTGGAGTATTCACTTTAGTAATAAGCTATCTTCAGCAAACAGTGTTATTAATTATGGGTTCAATAAGGTTTTGGAGTTGTTTATCTTGAATCTACAACGGTAAGACGGGTTTTATTTTGCGAGGGCAGCTACCGAGCAAAAAACCCGTCTTACCGTTGTCGATTCAAGATAAACAACGACGAAGACCTTGTTGAACCCCGTTCAACAACGACCAAACATATTTACATCGTTCATATGTGAATAGCGTCTTGGATAATTGATGAAAACAAGTAAAAAACGTGTTTTAATAGGCTTAATTTGACATAAAAAAATAGCTGCTCTTTAAAAAACGGGAACAAATGGTTACGTTTTATTATAATTAGGCCCTTATTTGGACATCGTCCGTTCCCTGTAAATGGGCGAGGGAACTTCTGAATGGGCTGGATTACAAAAGGTAAACATTAGAGAAGACAAATTATTTCGCAAGTAATTGTGAAATTTAAAATATTTTGTAAATAGCATTTTATTCACACACCACCTTTAACATTCAGAGAAAATTAAATCAAGAATGCGTTTAATTTACATAACACATTTTGATACATGTTTATAGAATATTTGTATCAAATCAAAACACACCCCTCCATTTCAATAGTGGTACGGTCCATTGGATGAAAGGAATGTCATTTCACCGCGCGATGATGCAAAATGACGATTCTCTTGTGCTGGGTAGCGATCGTTCGGTCTAAAATAGTGGCTTTAGGAGTTGTGACATATGGCTCTCGCCAAAAATATTTTCCTCAGGGATATAGGCCTACATGTAGCTACATTTTGGTATATAAAGCTGGTTGCTAACTTTAAGGATTGCATGGCGAAATGCATTTATACGCCGAAAAAACGGGCAAAAAAATGAACACATTTTGCGAACATTTTTTGTTTGTTTACAATTTTGCATCGATGCTTCCAAATAAGGTTCGCCATCCTAGTAATTTGCATATGAACGGTGGGTTTATCTCAAATCGACAACGCTTTGTTACTGTACTTAAGGTATGGGGGAGTTGTTGAACTGCTAATAATAATTAGCACTAGATTTGTGCCTCCTCGATAGCCCAAAACTGCACTGTGCCCCTCTAAACCTTAGTAGCAAATGGCTCGCAGCTCGGTACCAGAACTATCTTCAGTAAAGTGTTATGTGTTAATCTTTGTAGATAGATATCTTTTTCAGAGGATAGAAACTATGTTATGTATCTGGGTAGCTCAGTGGTTAGAGCATTCGACTTGTGTTCGAAAGGTCACGGGTTCGATTCCCGCACCGGCTCACGTCTTTGCTTTTTAAGTTGGGATATTAGTCGAGGCTTGTTTAATGTTTATTTGAGTTGTGGAACTTGCGGTAGTTATCTGCCTCGCTGTTAAATTTTTTAAATTGTTCAAGTTCCCTATTGAATCGCCTATGCGATCCTCTATATGTTGGTAGTGATGCGTATCCCTTAGTCTCATCTTCGGATGTGGTGTTTGTATGTATGTTATGTAATAAGTTGGTAATTTAGATAGATAGCTAATTGTATTTACCATACGTTTACCGTATTATAGAATCTTGTAAACGTGCCTTAATTGTTTAATGTTAACGTTTGTAGTTATATCTTTATGCTCGACTAGAATTCATCTCCATTCTCTGGATAGAGTAAACAATTTTATTGCTTGTATAGTTTTTGGTGTAAATTACTTTTCCTGAGAGGTAAACATGGGAGAAAGAAGACATGAAAACCTGGCAACTTTCACCTACATATGAAAGGAGGTCGTGTCAACAGTTTATAGTTGGTAATAAAACTTCCCACAGTACACCCCGACTGAATGTATCTGGACAGACATTTTATAGGAAAGTAGTAAAACTAAATGAGTCGGCAGTAAATGTCATGTCTAAAGAACAGTTGTAAAACTGGATCCAAATCTCACAATTTTATGACTGTACATATAATTCCATTATTCGAAGTTGAATTCATGTCAAGGTTATCTCGTAAGTAACAAAGTGTTGCACTTACTAATGACTAATTTCAAACTATGACTAATGTTAAACTAATGACTAATTCTAAACTAATGACGAATTTTAAACTAATGACTAATTTTGAACTAATGACTAATTTTAAACTAATGACTAATTTTAAACTAATGACTAATTTTAAACTAATGACTAATTTTAAACTAATGACTAATTTTAAGTCACATCTAAGAAAATTCAAATTATAAGTTGTAACCAGTTCGCAGTTCGACAACCATGACAATTTCATTGATAATGTCTTGAAGGAAAATAAACTCAAAAGATTTTTAAAAAGTGATAATGTCTTGATAAACATCTAAATATTATACATACAAGGCCACTTTAACTTTTTTATTATTTACAAACAATGTCAGGCTCTGAATTTCTACAAAAGCTATACTGGGTGCATATCTTGAACCAGATCTCACCAAGTGACAGCCTATCTATCCATGTTTGTTGCCACATGTGACACGCCTCAATGATGGATGGAGATAGACTACCCTTGAGTCATAATAACGGTGCACACTATAAGTGTGTTGATAATCGAAGGCATAGGTGTTCTGGTGAGACGACAATGTGATTGAGGGACGCACCATTAGATACTCAGGGGGGGGGGGAGGGGGGGGGGGGAGGGGGGGGGGGGGCATGGAACTTTTCTAAAAAGAAAAACTTTGCCCACTATCCAGGAGAAAAAAAACTTTGCCCACCAACCAGGAAGAAAAAAAATTGACCCACTGCTGAGTAAAAAAAAAATTCTGACTCGCCCAACTCAATGTAAAGAAAAAGCTCATAACGGCCTGTAATGTTAAAGTACTTAAAATAGCGTTTAAGCATTACTCAGATATTACCTGGAGTTATTAAACTGAAAGTTCATATTACGTTTATAATCTTTGCACAATTTCTACATTGCTTATCTCTATTGAGAGAACAGATATTATGACAAGAATAATAAAATAACATATAAAAGATAAAAGAAATACCGTATATGAAACACACCTCTATGACTCGGTATGACTAAGTTATTACGTCTTAAATCTGTTAAATATATTAAGAATGTATAGTCACAACTAGCCTATGACGATAAAATATAGATAATCAAGTTGGAAACTATTTGTTTACCAAAAATAATATCGAAAGTACGACTATGCCCAATAAATTACAAACGCCATGAGGTAACAGCATGAGCCAGTAATCAATCCCAAGTCTGTCAGAAGAATTATGTTCTACAAAAATATACTTAATCACTTTTTGAACGCAATTTGTAAGTGACGATTGCACCTTTTTAGCAAGGACGCGCTCTACCTATCTACCTACCTACGGCGAGGAAATTGGTTGATTTACTTTGACAGAGAATGATGTGGCATGCTTCTTTGGAGCACTAAAACTTAACAATATCTAAAAAGGGTTGTCTTCCCGCCAAAATGGATACTGTGAGTACTTAGCGGTAACATTTCTTATGTTTTTTCGACGCTCATGTCTGTTAGAGGATTTTCATTGTTTTGTGACAACCGGCCGTCCTCCGTGTGCGATTTTTTTCCCGTAGTTGATTTTAGAATATGGGAACGGAAATACATTCCATAGTTAAGCTAGTTTGGCCATATTTTGCTATCCACCCGACCGCGAACTCCGGTTTGTTTTCATTTATCATTATTCACGTATATACTTTCCCTGGTGTCAAAATATTCGACTCCCTTTTCAAATATTGACTACGTAAAAATATCGCCCTGGGCATATGCAACATATTACTTGACTTGACTTACTTGACTTAGGGCGGATGATTTTTCCGAACCACAGTGCCTCTCCAGATCTTCCTTTCCAACATAGCTGTTTTAATTCCTTCCACCTGCAGTCCTGTATCACGTTTTAGTATGGCAATGTAGGTCAGGGCTGGTCTACCACGCTTTCTTACTTCGTGCTTTGAAATCCAATGTATGAGTATGTAGACAAGCTCCTTGGACCTCTGAAGCAGTGTCCAGCAAATCTTGCTCTGCGTTCTCTGATCTTGTCCGAGACTTTTGGCATGTCCCCATACAGGTCCTTATTTGTCACATGCTGACTCCAGTTGATGAACACAGATCTTAGCATCCTAGTGTAGCATCCATCCAGTTGTTTACCAAGCTTTGGGTGACTGTCCATGCCTCACATCCATAAAGGAGGACTGATTCTACTGTAGCTATGAACAGGCTTTCTTTGAGCTTTCTGGATAGTGATTTAGCCTTCCATAACTGAGTAAGTTTGCCACAAGCTCTCCATGCAGCTGCTTTGCGTGTTTTGATGTCCTTTTCAATGCTGTTCATCCAGGCCCCAAGGGATTTGAAGTCCTCCACTTTATCAAGGCGCATGCCTTCCCTTGTGTTGATTACAGGTACTTGCGTCTGGTTGAAGGACATGTACTTCGTCTTTGCAGCGTTCATTTTGAGCCCAACTCTGCCCACTGAAGTCTCGTTGAGTAGTGATTACTTATATACGAGTTTTTCTTATCTTTTAACCTCATAGAGGTAGTATAATCTTTATTTTCATCTAAACAATTGCTATCTTATAATATTACGTCAAATAATAATGAATCCCGTTTCCGGCAGCCTGGTGCTAAGCATTGGTTTCCAGTTTCCAATACGATTTATTCAGTTAAAATATACTACCGGGTTCCAAATTGTCGGTTCCTTTCATCTATGCTTAGCACCAGGCTACTGGAAACGAGATTCAATAATAATACACGATAACCTAACTCTAGTACACCACACGGCAACAGATTTGTTTTCCGACCACCCCCCCCCCCCCCCCCCCCCACCTTGAACCACGGACCTCCAGCACCAGGGCCCAGATCCTAGCCACTACTAACACCACGGCTGTCAGTCACACTCGGCGAAGTATATTCGCCTCGTTATATAGCCTGGGTCCGTTTTGTAGCCCAAAAACCTGCACGCCGGGTTATAAAAACATTTTTTCCACCCTGTTGCCGTGTGGTGTAGTAGAGTAGGGTTATTGAGAAGAAAATTACAAAATGTTGGAATGAAAAATAAAATCTATAAAATGCTGTATAACCCTAACTCTAGTACACCACACGGCAACATATTTGTTTTCCGACCCCCCCCCCCCCCCCCCCCCCCGGGATTTGAACCACGGACCTCCAGCACCAGGGCCCAGATTGTAGCCCAAAAACCTGCACGTCGGGTTATAAAAACATTTTTTCCGCCCAGTTGCCGAGTGGTGTGGTAGAGTAAGGTTATTAAGAAGAAAATTACAAAATTTTGGAATGAAAAATAATATTTCAAAAATACTGTATAACCCCAACTCTAGTACACCACACGGCAAGAGATTTGTTTTCCGACCCCCAAATTCTCCAGAAAGGTCACCCCGGTGTCTTCTGTAATGTTTACTGTTTCCCACCGTCACATTTGGGCTAGTGATCCCATACCTATAGGCCTATACATGTACCGTATATGATACTTTTACATTTTAACACTTCCCTCTTGTATCCCTTTGGGATCTGTTGCGGTTTAGTTTGTGTGTTTGTTGGGGCTCCCCTCTTACCATTGTTATATAAATAGTAATAGTTCACGTACGGTATACCAATCCAAACACCACACACCCCTATCAAAAAAAGAACACTCTCATATACAAGAACTCTTATGTTACGATTGCCCCGAAACCTTAACTTTTCGCCCTATTACAACATACCCTCGAACCTTGTTCTTTATTATGCTAGCCTTTGATTCAACTATATTTTAATCATTTGTGACATAACCCATGCACATGTCTTAGAGATATATACTTATTTCTGACAGAACCTGTCAAGCATTGTCACTTTTATTAACATCGATCCGCTATCATGAAATGACCACTGCTCTATTTTGATCGCTAAAGGGGATAAGGTGTTTGTGGTTTTGGCGCCAAAAGGGACACAATTGCTCAGAAGTTCGTTTTGCTAGACGTATCAATTGTACAATATTTGGTTGTGTTTGTATATTATCTAGTTGAATTATTGTTCTTTCTCATTAATCTCTCGATATGTTGATGATTTCCGCCTTCTACAAAGAAATATGAGTATTAAAACAAATGCAACGTTCGTTAAACATTAATTTACCATTTGCAAATGACCGCATACGTCACCGTAGGGAGAAATATTATAGTTGTTGATGTTGGCGCTAAGAGCGACACAATTTGCCTTGGAGAGATATTGTCTGACCGAGTATTCTATTTCCATTTTCTATTTTGTGAATAATTATCTCATATTGTTTCAATGTTTCGTCTCATTACATCTGTAGATAGTTTTGTTGGTTGAACAGTTTGTTAGATAATATGACGCAATTGCTCAAAGGTTTGGATGACCAGTAATATTGAATTTCTACTTGAATATGTAGGATTATTTAACCCATAGTTGTTTAATTGTTCTTTCTAATGAAATATGTTGACACATTATTCCGGTAAATGGATTTCACTCAGGACAAGAGGAAACTGCTGTACGTCCGGGCCGATCAACCATTAAATACAATTTTCTAACACCACATTTTCGTTTTGACATTATTCGATTTTCTAATTTTATTTGTTTGTCGCATTATAACCAATGTGGATGCACTAGTCTTCCAAAGTTGCAGACTTGTTGTTATTTGTCGTTAATCCTCCAATTATTGTTAATTTTCTCTTTCAAGAAAGAAATGAGAGTTTTGAAACAAATGTCACATATGCTAGACATTAATTTGTCAAATGACCACATGATATCACGATCCGGGTAGCGGATTTTGGCGCCAAGAGCGACATAATTGCCCAGGAGATATATCGGCTGACCGAGTATTCTATTTCCACTCTCTGTTTTGTGAATAATTATTTCGTATTGTTTCACTGTTTCGTCTCATTACATCTGCAGATAGTAGTGTTGATTCAACATGTTTAGTGCAATAGAAGTTTAGATGACCAGTATTGAATTTCTGTTTTTGTATGTTATGATAAATTATATTGTAATTGATCTTACCAATGATATCTCGTGATATGGCGATACATTTCTAGTAAATGAGGTCAGTTTAGGCCAGTTGAAAATGAGCCGGGCCAAGACATTATATTTGCGAATTTGAGATTTTTTATAAGTCTTTTTTAATATTTCTTGAAAAAATACTTTATACCGTTTGAAGATTTTTGAATTTTATTTGCAATATTTAATATCTTTTAGTTGGACATTTTTAGAAAGGTTTGTCCGTCCATAGACCAGCGTCCGAATTAAGGAAAAAAATCTGGTTGCCCGCCGGGCAACCAAGCAGGAAATTATGGTTGCCCGGCAGATTTTTTGGTTGCCCGTTCTGTAAAATATTTAAATGCATGTGTTAAGTGTTGCACTTCTTGTAAAAAAATTGGTTGCCCACCGGGCAACCAAATAAGTACATGTTGGTTGCCCGGTGCTAATTTTGGGTGTCCCGGGCAACCGGGCAACCACTTAACGCGAACGCTGCCATAGACTAGGATTATTTATCGCTTTATTTGCAACGTACCGTCCCATGAAACATTGGATTTACCCGCTATATTAAGCAAATAAATGAGCAACACTTGCACTGTAGACGTTTGAGACCGAGACAATTTATTACAATATTGCTGTCACTTAATTACCACCTATCGGTTTAATTTGTCACCCAACAAATACCCTACAAAATATTTATCACCAGTCACCATCTTTCAACTTTTATTTTCTTCGGCAAATAATCCGACGTGTGCTCGTTATTTGAGCTAAAATGTATGCTGTAATAACAGTATAATTAACAACCTTTTAGTCTTAATGCCATGATATTGATACCGTGAAAAATAATCTTTGTTTTTCTTTAAGACGCCGTAAAAATGAATCCTTTAAGCACGGTATTTAAAAGACAAACACTTGAAACGACGCAATCTACGCTATGTCGTTATGCACGGCATAAATTGAAACAATCATGAGTGCTCAATTTAGTGCTTAATTTATTTGCCATTGAAGGCATGAACCCAGAAGAGACCGGGAAATCTCTTATTTATGTACTTATCGGCTAGTTTAACTACATGTATAACCTTGTATTGTATAGTATTTACATTAAACTAAATAAAATTGACATTTTCAAACTCAAGTCTTCAAGTTCTTAATGACTGTATATATACATTTTATTATTGTTTAAAGACTATTTGTTTGGAATCGTTGAATCGGTATAATTGTTTTATTAAGTACACACAATTGCATTAAGAAAATTAAAATATAATTCTGGCAACAAGGATAATAACATTTTAATGTGGCTAACAGTAATGTTTTAAGATACAAAAGAAATCGAATTTGCCATGAACTATATTCTCTTTGGATTGTTACAGCACTGCAAATGTTACGACAAAATGATGGCATCCTTGGGAAAGGCAGAATAAAATGTTGGCATCCTTGGCAAGGCAGAATAAAATGTTGGCATCCTTGGCAAGGCAGAATAAAATGTTGGCATCCTTGGCAAGGCAGAATAAAATGTTGGCATCCTTGGCAATGCAGAATAAAATGTTTGCATCCTTGGCAAGGCAGAATAAAATGGTGGCATAAGGCAGAATAAAATGGTGGCTTCCTTGGCAAGGCAAAATAAAGTGATATCAACATCATAAGTATTTGGTTTCTTTGAATCAATTAGATCGTGGGTGAATGTAATTTTTCCACAGTTTAGTGGCATTTCCATGGAGCGGGGCTCCATGCCTCTGCATGTTAATGACCGTCTTTTACGATACAATGTACAGATTTTTACAGTGTGATAGGGGAAAACCTATTTTGCGTATTTTTGCGTATATAAATATCAAAACAGTTAACGATGGAGTCATGGAGATAAACTCAAAAACAGGTATGGTATTTTGGATCTTTAAAAGCCGCACATCATGCGTGTGAATGATAAACAACGGGGTCAAATATATAGTATTTGTCCCTTTACGGACACTTCAACAGTGCTGTTGCAGTATAGTAATGGATGTTTTTACCTTTTTACACAAATCTAGGTCGTTCGCAGGGAGCAATCTACATTTATCTTATGCAACCGAGTCTGATCTGATCTGATGATATTAAATAGATTTTATGTTCTCTGTCATACATCTATATGTTGCAATGCTTTATTAGCTTCCGTAACACGACACTGAGGCTAAGCTATTCTTGTGTTGTGTGTTGTATACATTGTACATTGTATTTCTTCTTGTGCTTCCGTCAATGGTTTTTGACATTTCTTTGCCATTAAAGAAAACAAAACAGTCTTATACTGTGTTTGTTAATGTCAGCTATTTCCGACTTATTATCGAGATTGTGCAGCATCACAGCAAAGTAAGTATAGGCTTATAATACCCAACCTATAAATAAAGAAATATATCTTTGCATGGTACTAGGGGTCGATTGCAAACTTGTGGGTTAGACTATAGACGTTGAAACGAAAGGTATCCAATGAATAATAGTAAGATCTCGTTTTCCGTAAGTAAAGTAACTTTTTATTTATTTTCTCTGGAAACAATTTGAATATTTTTGAGTAATTTATTTTCCCCCGATAGAATATGTCAAATGGATGTTGGATTTCGTTGTTGATATATACCTTCATAAATTTGCAAATGCCAAAATGTGTCAAAAGTTTGTCAATTTGTTTCAATTTGAGTTTATTTGTGAAAAATCGATTACGAGACAAAACATCTAAATCACCAGCAAACAACAATACACTATTATTAAATTGGCGTGAAATATTCGGTTTTTATCTATCCGCGCGCAAAAGTAATCCAAGCGTATAAGTGCGATTTTGGCATACGCAAGCGTTACGCATACAATGTCACTGCGCCATTGCGCGCCATATTGCCATGCGAGAGTTTTTCGCGCGACGCTCTTCTGAATTTATTCGCTGCTGTAAACAGGTTTCGGCAATTTGGAACTGATTGAACTATAGATTGCAAAATTCATTGATATATCTATCTATAAATATACACACAAAAAGGAAAGCAATACGAGTGGTTAAAGCAATATTATGCGCTCTTTTTCAAATGTTTACATTTTTTTTTCTCTCTTATAATTAAGTTTGACTATAAGACTTTCCTGGACTCATAAATCTACCTTGAATGCATTTTCCTTTCAAAAAAACCTCACAGAACTTTACTAAATCATAGTGGAAATCTGCTTCCAATTTTATGGAATTTGTCAACATATTATTTGTTTTGATTTTTCATCATAAAGCATTCCGTAGGGGTGTGATCACTTGTGTACAGTAGCAGTCGTAACCGGAAATACCGTAAACGGCGTTAACACAGTGTCAAACCATGGAATTCTATTCATGAACGAAAAAACACTCAGAAAATAAACTGTCCTGGTACCAGGACAACTTAATTCAAATCTGATTTTGAAGTAATATTTTAGATTCATGGTTATAAATGTAATTTGACAAAACAAATGCATTTCTAGGAAAAAAAATCACATAGAGCATGTTCCATGAAAAATATCACATAATAATATGTCTTTAAAGATGGGGTCATGGACATCAATTCGGAAACTTGAAAACAGGTAAGGTATTTTGGGTCTTCAAAAGCCGAAACTCTTGTGGATGGCAGAAAGGTGTGAAAACAATTAGGCCTATTGGTTATGTTATGTCTTCAAAAATTCTGTATGTTGCATACATACTTTCACCTGTTTACACACAAATCCAGATTGTTAGCAGCAGTTGCTATCTACCTATATCTTATGCACCCGAACCTGATCTGATCTGATGATATTAAAATTGATTTTATGTTCTCTGTGAGATACATCTATCTAGTGCAATACTGTATTAGCTTCCGTAACAGGACACCTGAAGCTAAGCTATTCTTGTGTTGTGTCTTGTATACTTCGTACACTGTGTTTCTTCTTGTGCTTCGTCCGTCAATAGTTCTTGACATTTCTTTGCTATTAAGGAAAACAAAACAGTCTTATACTGCGTTTGTTAATGTCAGCTATTTCCGACTTATTATCGAAACTGTACATCATCAAAGTATTGCATTGTATATACCCAACCTATAACACTTGTATAGAGAGAAAACACATTTATTTTAGGGATTGATTGCAAACATGTGGGTGTGTATCTGTTACTGAAAACGAACTCGTGTGTTTCCGTCTTCATATCGTAAATGTCAATTGTTATATCTACATCCGATGAATATATATAATAAGACCTCATTTTCCGTAAAGTAAAGTAAACTCTTTAAAACAAATTGTATTTTTTCTGGAAAATTGAGAAATGTTTTGAAAATCTGTTTTCTTTTCGTTTGCCCGCGGATACAATATGTCAAATTAGTTTTTTTAAACTATAAGAATAAACTTAAATATGCCTTCATAAATTCGAAAACGTCAGCAAGTGTCAAAAGTTTGTCAAATTGTTTCAATTTGATAATTAGAAGATTCATAAAATAATTCCAAAATTGAACTTACTGTGCTGGAACAGTAAGTTCAATTTTGGAATTATTTTATGAATCTTCTAATTATGTTTCCTTGGATTCCTGATGAACCTATTCTCTGTTTCAATTTGAGTTTGATTTTTGAAAAATTGATTTGCAGACAAAACATTCAAACCGCCATCAAACAACAATAAACCACTTTCTGATTTCATTTCGATGCGTCTTTGAAATTAATATATCTATTAAAAGGGATATCAATACTTTGTGGGCAAAACTAGCAAAATGTCGACATCGATCTCCCATCCTGACACGTCTTTTGTTTCGCGATGTCAAAACGCAGCCTTTACGAACAACCATCAGAACTTGACAACCGAGATCTTATCGCGCGCAGTGAGGAAATAATTGATCAAATATCTCGGTATGCACGGTCGCCCGGTGTGCCTGCTGTTTTTTACATTATCATCTTTGCCGCGTCTTTTGTTCTCTAAAATGTCTTATTTCTCTGCGCAGCTGAAGAAGCCTGAAGAATCAGTCCCGGATATTTATGTTGCAAGCGCACATTGATTTATTTTGAATACTCACCCGGAGTAATTATTTTGATTGACTTGTCCATAAAGGATTGAGTGAACATTTGGGCGTTATAAAAACAATTGATAATATCCAAGCGCAGGTATATTAAGAAGTCCATTGTGATTGTAGAAAATGCAATTTAATAAATAATTATTCAAACTCAAAAGGCAACCAAAAAACACCGGATGGACATGGCAAGGGTCGGTCAGGCGTTCTTTATTTCAAGAAAAATATTTTGAAATTTCCAGGGCGTTTTTTTAAAGAAAAATAATTTGATATCTACAAAAGAAATTAAAATGCTCAATTTTTTTAGATTTTAGATGTTCACATTTTTACCCAAAATCCACAAATCTTCATTTCACATCTTGTTGAAACTTTTTTTTAAAAATTCCCGATTTAGCAAATTAAAGTGCATTAAATCAATCCTTTTAATTTTGTTGGTCACCGTTCAAAATAGGCTCGTCACGGGAAATTCATTCAACAAATTGTGCTGTAAGATGATTAGAAAAATATATAGGGTAAGGGTTTTCCGTAAACTTGTGTTTACATAACTAAATTCATATACCAAACGTATCCTATATACTTTGTAAATTCGAGCGTAAGACTACTAATTGTTTCTTAATCAGCAGATCAAATATTTCTACTGATGTCTAAGGAACCTTGTCCGAATAACTGTTCGATCTTTTTCTAACGAGCGAGTTTCATAATTTCAATATTTTCTGATACTTGGAAAAGTAGTTTGTTAATAAAAAAATATTACTCTAGTCTAAAGATACCAACACAACAATGATATAAATAATTATGATTCTTCTGCAATTCAATAGCGGTCTTTTATAACATTTATTTATACCAATATTACCAATATTAAATCAATTATTTGTGTAAGATTGTTTATTATTAATGCACTTTTCTAGCAGGTGAATCGCTGCAGCATGCCTGACAATTAGCGCTCATATTTATAATCTCGCTTGGAACTTAATTAAATGAATTATACATAAATGTTGGTACAGCGACGATGATACAACTAAATCTACTGTTATTAAAATCGGTAACGCTTATAAGTAGCGGGGACCTGGTTAACTCTTTCCACGCGGCTATTAGTTTTACCAGATACGAACAGATTTTTCAGAAACCTTCGCAATTTTCAAAGTCTGTCTCAAGGATTACAGAACCAATATTAGGCATGTTGGTACTTATTTCAATGCATTTCATATTGTGATTCTTAAAATAGTAATGAAATTCAACAATTTTGACATTTTGAAACATTTGGTGAAATTTTGGAATGTCGTCTGCGTGCAAAGTGTTAAGAATAACATGATCATAATGATGGTGCCATAGTTAAGTCTGCAGATTGGCTCAGCGAAGCGTACTGTTTCAGAGTGCTTGTTATTAAACACTGACAGCAAACATATTACACTTGATCTGGGTTAATGTAGGCCGATAGCATTTTTGTACTCTATGGATGTGGTAAGAAGAGGAATATATGTTTAACTAGTCTAAATGGAGGTTTGTATTTATGTACTTCATTTACGTCTATGTGCATGCTTGCCGCCAAAACATCACTTACAAGATACAATTTCAGACAAAATAAATGTGAAAGCAAACTACTTCATCTAGAATAACGTTGTTGACATTTTTTGATTGTCTCTGTACTTATAGCTGAAGTTTGAAGCTCAACCTTTTTTCATAGAATATTTTTACAGTTTAGGGTTTCTGAATTGATAGAATATCAGGGGTAGATAGTGGATGATGTAGTGGGTTATAGCATGAAGCAGATGGGTATTATTAGCTGTATATTATAGTAGATAGAGTAGTTCAGTATCAGCAACTGATAGAGGATAAAGTTACGTTATTGGGAAATATCAGCAGTTATATACGAGGAAATAGTGTGCTATAGCAGTGAATATGTTGATGATGTTGATGAGTTATAGTAGAAGATAGACGATGAACTGTTGTGCTTTCAGCTGTAGACAGGGGATCAAATAGTGGACCAGCAGTTGATGGCCTAGTAGGTGATGTGGTTAGATTCCATGGCAGTTGAAGTAGTGGTATACCACTGATAGACAGTGGATGGAAATATTGGGCTATCAGCAGTAGACAGCTTGATTTGCTATCAGCAGTAGATAGTTGGTATACCCGTGGCGGACAGTGGATGAAGTAGTTTGTTTTAACATAGATAGTGGATGAAGTAGGATATCAGTAGTTAAAAGTCGAATATGTACATGTAGTATTTGGATATCAGCTGTATATAGTATATGAAGTAAAGTGCTATCAGCAGTAGATATAAGATGACGTAATGTGTTATCAGCTGTATATAGTATATGAAGTAAAGTGCTATCAGCAGTAGATATAAGATGACGTAATGTGTTATCAGCAGTAGATATAAGATGAAGTAATTTGCTATCAGCAGTATTATTATTAGATGAAGCGTGTTGGCGCAGCGGTTAGTTCTCTCGCCTTGCACCAATGAAACCCGGGTCAATTCTGTGCACGACCGCGGGCTTTATGTGCATTTGGTTTATCACGATCCAGGACACGCTTCGCAGGTTTTCTCAAAATCTGTGATCAGTTGTTTCGGTTATCAAAAACTTCCTTGACCCAAAGGTATTTGGGGAGCTGCGTTGAAAAATGGTGGATGTTACAATCTAACTGCGGATAGGTTTGCGCTAGAAATTGGCAGCACCCTAGTTGATGCGACATGATTCTGATGATTCACCAGCAGCAAAATCACAGCGCTTTGAGCCATTTGGAAAAGGCGCTATATAAATACTGATTATTATTATTATTATTATTATTATTAATGTGCTATCAGCAGTAGATAGTAGATGAAGTAATGTGCTATCAGTAGTAGATAAAAATAATTGAAGTAATGTGCTATCAGTAGTAGATAAAAATAATTGAAGTAATGTGCTATCAGCAATAGATAGTAAATGAAGTAATGTGCTATCAGTAGTAGATAGCAGATGAAGTAATGTGCTGTCAGCAGTATATAGTTTGATCAAGAGGTATCAGCTATATATAGTGGGTGGGATAATCAGCAGTAGTTAGTAGATTAAGTAGTGGCGTATCAGCACAATGGTGTGTCCAAAAGGAGGGGGGGGGGGGGACCACACTTTCACAATCATTTGGGGAATTGCAATTACCGACCATTTTTGGTGAAGTCATTCTACCATTTTTGGTGAAGTCTTGCACACACACCCACAGTCATTCGACCATTTTTGGTGAAGTCTTGCACACACACCCACTTAAAACAGGTTAGCAGTATTTACAAATAGCAAGTTAGCTTATAAAATAATAAGGTCGTAAATTCAATACTTTTACTAATGACCCTAAACGCTGCTCTATTTCTGAAATACCTATCGAATGATTTGCTCAAAAGACGTCGCTAACGTGATTTCATTTCTTTCTTGATCAGAAAATTAATTCATATTTTATCACAAATCACAGAATAGAATGTCCTCATTGTTCGGTGTCATTTCCACACAGCGGTGCTCTCCGATCGAGCACTTGTTCAGCACTGAGCTTTCTTTATCGAAGTGACCAATATGAGTTGCATGGCATGAGTGGCATGACTAAATATTGACTCAGCTCGATAACACGCGATTCTACATCACAATCACCCCAGCTTTCAATTTTTTACTAATTTACGAAAAAACACACACATGCTTGGATCCGCATCATTGGGCGTTTCTTTATTTACAAAAGGCGGACACCAAGCTCTTAAGAGCGTGAGTAAATGCCCAAGCGGCGTACTAAATGGGTTAAGGTCAGCAAATGATATGGTCCATTTAGCGCGCCAAAAATCATTTTTATTTTTAAGTAACTTTAACTAAAGATAATAATTGTTCACCGGTTGACTGGCAAACCCAGTGCTGCTATGCTACATTTGCCTTTTTAAAGAAATGTTGTCCCATAAGTGTCGTTTCCATTAAATGATTTATTTTCCAACAAGTGCAAGTGTCGGTTTGAATAATTCATACTTGGCCAGACGACATTTTTCGCCACCGTGTGTTTCCATAGTCACCTCAGCAGACGACGGATAACAGTTTTTGGGCGCGAAATTTGCGACATGATGATGATGAAATTAATTACAAATTCTGTATCGGTAAGTAGTTGCTGTCATTTAGAACATTAGTAGGACGATGGAAATTAGTAGGCCTAAGGGAGGAGCGAAAATACGTGTAAATCGGCAGATATTCTCAAACTGCAAGCAAGCTTCATAAATAAATATTTAGCAGAATTTTCAACTGTCTATACTGGTGATAACATTGCAGACCCGTTCGTTGAAGCATTGACGGCTTTTTAACACATAATTATAATTGATAAACATACAGATTCAATTAACGCATATGTAACAGATGGGACTAATATGCCCATTGTCTGTGTCTGTCATTTTATGGTTAACACATAGACGTGCAACAATATATTATTTTAGTTTTAACTCAGTCATTGGTTTGTGTCATTTCGGCACATAAGGCAGAACAATTTCGCCTTATGGAAGATTCCAGACATTTTTATATTTCATTTTAAGCTAGAATTCCATGAAATGAAAACCCACATATAACTCTTTGCTCAAGCTATAATCTCTAGACTACACTTTCCATAAATAAAGAAACGAATAGGCTATATATTTGTGTTCCATCCATTGAAATGTCCAGAAGGTACGAACATCTCGGTCATTTCTTTCACATTTCTGCTCCAATACCCGATTCTTTAATAATTGACATGACTATGCTCTCGACGGACCTTACCCTTAAAAATATTAACCATGTTAACAATAACAACTGTAAGACCTACATCATACCAACAGGTGTAACTACAAGCACATTGGATTAAACCCATTATTTTCAGGTACACTATGGCAGTTCACAGCACAGTTATGGACAGCCGGAATGAGCGGGAACTCAACGATAGCAAATAACAACCATAACAACATTTTATCACCAGGTGTTAATCTTAATATCAGCTTAAAGATTAAAATCACATTCCTGCTCGAAATATGATGATACATTAAGACTCTGACACAGTTCATATTTTAATCCGTCAAAGTACACACTATGGGGTAAATGCGCTAGGTGGAGCTAAACCCTAATGATAATAACAGGTAGCGACTAAGCGTTAATATCAACATTCCGACAGGTGCACATTCCTGCATGAATGTTTTATAATAAATTAACCACCTGATTATAATTGGCTCATTGACTCTAATCACTCATAATCATATATGAAGAGCTTTGTTGCAAAAGGGCCACCAGACCACCTCGCCTTATGTTACTCATTTTGCATAGTGAATTTGTATTGACAAGTCCATGGAATTAATCAAATTATTGTATGGCTGTGTTCATTACTGTTTCTATGACTTGGATTAGTGCATCCATGAACGCCAATTGAGGCACCAACAATACAAGCCACATTCCACATAATGAATAGCCATCCATTCAATAATGCAAAATGAGTCAAAAGGAAGAAGTGGATGTAGGCCCTTTTGCAAAACACCTCTTCATATAGGTTTTCTAATAAGTTTTCCATTTCGTATTTCGTAATAGCGGTCATTAAGCAAGGTGTAGGTAGGGTGTGTGTAGTCCTAACATTTTCAGATACGAGACGCATCTGTTGTGATGCATTTGACTTCACGTACAATGCATACCATAAACTAGAGAGCATACACCAATTCAATTGCATGTAGAATAGGGCGGTTGCAAATCGTGTTACAAACACCTTGTGTTATCAGTTCCGCTTGGCTACACGGATACCCACTACACTTTGCCTCACCTGTGCCAAATTTGTCGGTGACAAATTCCTGTGTTGTGCATAATAATACACACATACGTACAGGTGTCAATGTGGGTACCTATCCGTGGGTACCTATACAACTCCGCATTGGAAGCTATTGGATTACGACTACATTGCTGCATAAATTACGTCAAACCTTTGATGATTCGCTTTTAATCACCCGACAAATGATGTCAAAGTATCAACGGTCTTACCGGGCGAAGTTTCTCTTGAAAACAAAAAGATCTCTAACAGGTGACTTCGTAATAAACAAAAATATTTTGTTCCTTTCATTAATAAACCCAAAACAAAACAGAGCGAGATGCTCAGATGAAACGAAAGATAAATTAGTGATTAATTTATCAGGAAATTCACCAATTGAGAATACATAATTATACAGTTGATGGAATGAACTAACGGATCAAGCCTTGGTGTCATCGTTCGACTTGCCCTAACATGCCCTGAGATTGCTTCGACAGCTGTTTTTTACGGCGAGCGAATTCAAATTATGGTGTTTTACGACTGATAGAACAATAAACCGACGTTCAAGGTCGAAGGCTAAGGTAAGCTTTGACAGTTGCACTTAAAAGGATGCAATTTGCAATATCATTCCAGAATCTAAACCCCGCGGGGGATTTCTTCACGATACGTCTTGAGGATTGGGAACCGTACACAGTTGCTTTTTAGTCCAGTGCATTGCCTCAAGGAATGGGACCAAAAAGAGCGCGATTGGTACACAGTTAAATTTTGTTAAACCATTAAATCGCTACGTGCGTACTCCCTACTAGAACTAATTTTAAGCGAATTTGCAACTATCTCGCTGCGAGCTAGCAGTTCAAATAGCACAGGTAGCTACCACTAATTTCTCGAGAATTCTCGTTTCGTGCGAAAATAAATATATATTTTGAAAAAATGCCCGGAGGAATTTACCATTTTTCTACTTTCCCTTCATCAAATCGTCCTATTGTGTGCGCTTTGTTGAGCATTGTAAGGCGTATTTTCTCGTAGACGATTTTATATTATAGTATCCTTTCGGGAAAGAATTGTTGGTATTTTATTGACTCGCGCGATGAAGTAAAAAAGCTCTTTTGACAATTGCAATCTTGCTCTATTATCTGATCATGAAATCGCGCGCAAACATGGACCCATTTTAATCAATAGTTTTCTTTTCATTCTTTTTAAATTTGGCCGTGACACTCTTGCTATCTTGACTTGTTAATAGCTTCTTATTTTCTTCATGGAATGTACTTTGGCAAGGGTCAATGGCAAGGTGTGGTTGTTTGTTTACGATATTCCAGCAGCAGGCAGCATATCTAAACATCGCAAAAAAGATTTACCGGTATACCTTTGAAGTAAGTTGTTATCTACATGTTATACCTTTTACTACCAAAGACTATAAATTGTTAAAGTTTGATTTATGTAAAAAATATGCCGATCCAAATGTCACATCTTTAATGATTACGCGCAATGCATTTCATTCACAAGGAGTATCGATCGTAGCTCCATTGACGTATGCACGGGATGTTTAGGCGGGCTATTCGATTTGAATCTCGTCGTGCATGTGTTAGAACGTGCCTAACCGTATACTTTGTGACATTTAAGACTGCATGATTCTTCATACAAATAGAACGTTGTAAATCTTGTACAATTTACCATCTTGGCTAGCAAATGAGGTATCAGTATAGTTAACAAAATTTTCAAATGGTCTATATCAATTACAGTATCATAATAAGATATGATTCAATGTTATGACCTCGCTATGAATGTGGAATTTCTTGTTTTTCCTCTTTTTTTGCGATGTTTATTACAGTTTTGGTCCATCATTCATAGAAGCTTAGATCTGATTCATAGATACATTGTACACGTCTAGACCTAGTTGTAAATGCACTTCGTGACAGCGCTTCACATATGAAAGGTAATCCTTGATGCTTACGAAGAACTTGAAAGTTTTACAACACCGACTCTAACAAAGAACAGAAACATGAACATTGATGATTGAGAAAAATTGGCGTCAGGAAAGAGGGAGAGAGTGATTCACAACAATGAACAGCTTACAATGTGCCATTAAAACAAAAAATAACATGAACGTTTAGATGCATGCAAAATGCCTTAAAAAGGAAACTATCCATTAATGTCTAAACATGTACTAAGCACGAGAATAAAGCAGGAATTAACCCTATGAGAACACACATAGATATAACTTAGAACAATTGTGACATATACCATTCTTATCGACTGCGGCTTACAGCAAAATTGTTAAAAGAAAGTAGGTTACACATTGATTGAAATCACATTTAACTGATTCTGAAAATTACAAATCAGCCGTGCGTAGGAGGGGACCATTAAAATTAAAATGTATGTTAAAAGCGTCTGCCAAGTAAAATTGTCCTTATTGCTCTCCTGTTACCATGGTGACGATTGGTGCTCAAAAAAAGAAAACACACCTACGTCTAACCAATAAAGATTCAAACCAAACACCTATTGTTATCGGTACATACCCGTTACCATGGATACGCAACTTACGAAAACCGAAATCTCGCCTGCTGCAATTTCTTTTGTGATTCTCCCCTCTCTAGATGTACTTTTTTCAAGGTTGCCAATAATGTTAAAAATATGTTTTCTATTTCCAGCCCTTTTATAACGGTCTGCGAAGCATTTATGGTGATTACAAAAGGAAATTTTTAGGTAGTTTGATTGACGTCAGGTTTTTCACAATCAAAATATCGTTTGGGCGTTGTGCTATATCTTAGAACTGCGATAGTTAAACATTTCACTGACAGCCAAAAAGGAGTCCAAGTAACTCCTTAGTCGGAGTCAAAGTGACTCCATGACTCCATGTCAAAAACAACTCCACCTTTGGAGTCAAATGACTCCCTAAAGGAGTCATAAATCAGTGACTCCTTTAGGGAGTCACTGATTTATGACTCTATGTTAGGAGTCACTGTGACTCCTCAGATGACTCCAATGGAGTCACACCTAGGCTGGACTCCCTTTCGAGGGTAATAGTGACTCCAACTGGCTAATATAGTCACCATGACTCCAGGTAGGAATAAGACACTGAGAACTGGGGGAGGAGGGGGGGGGGGGCTTTAGGGTCATTGGCTTTTTGATGTTTATGGTCTTGCTCAATGTATTTGCATTTACTTTGCGAGCAATCACTTCCCTTTTCCTTAATACCAGTGAGAAATATGCATATATCAATATACATTCAACGGTGTTAAATGAAAACATCGACTTAATTCAAAAAAATGAATACGTTTAAATAATTAAAAGGTGCAAATTAGTTCATTAGCATAATTCAAATGGTACACACGAGCACCGGTGCTAATTTTTGTACCATAGCAATTATGCTAATGAGCGATTTGCGCATTTTACTCGACTAATATAAGACCACGTAAAATATGCAAATTAGTTCCAGAGAGTCAGAAGGACTCCTTTGGAGAGTCAATGCATGTTTTAAGTGACTCCTAAGGTAGAGTCAAGGGGCCTTTACTCTACTTAAGGAGACCCAAGGGGTCAGAGTGACTCTTTAGGGGAGTCAATGCATGTTTTAGGTGACTCCTAAGGTAGAGTCAATGGGTCTTTACTCTACTTAAGGAGTCAGATGACTCCTTTTTGGCTGTCAGTGTTCTTCTAAAGACATTGGTTTTAAATTGAATTCATGTAAACGGGTAATCGGTCTAGCTACCACCAGCACACCTGTACCCCGGTCCCCGAATAAAAATGTCTCAATATCGCACAGAAATAGCTTTTTAGTAATCCTTTCTTCAATAGATTTGGTTAAACGTATTTGACAAATTTGTGCCATACAACAATGATTTAATTCTTTTAAATTCAATTGAAAAAATAGAAAGAAAAAAGGACAATAATTAGGCTTGCCTTACGAACCGAATTTCTAGACGTCAAACGCCATTAAACCTGAATATGATTAGCCTGTGTTTACGAGCAACCTAAGCCACACATGAAAGAACAAGCATCTAGGAAACTCTGGACTGGAATGTTGAAAGTAACAGTTGAATCAATCCTCTGGCTCAGACAGTGGCCACAAAGTTGGAACAACCGGAATGGAGCTTACACAGTGTTGAAGATTCCCATGGAACCAGCGGACGATAACCAATAAGAACAGATAACGTAGAATAAGAGAAGAGATCGGAACAAATATTTGGTTTTGCAAATAATTGAGTTCGCTCCCGCGGAACCTATCTATTGGGTTACAAAGCATAGATCAAATAACTCGTCTGAAAATCAACGAGAGAACGCAGTTCGAAAATCAACGAAACTTTTATTAGATCCCAAAACACAAAGTAAGAAATTCAAAAACATGAAGAAAGTCATACCTTCTCATTGCTTTTATAAAACAGGATACAATATTGAAGGTGAAAGAGCTCAATACTGTCATCAGATGAAAGCCTTGAATGCCAACACCTAAGACATTCGACTAAAGTAACGCCTTGTGAGTTTCTGACTACATACCCATTATACCTTGTGATGTTCAAAATGCAATCACTCGATGAAACTCTGATGTTACTATTTTACTCTAAAACAACATTACTCTCTCAATAGACACTAGCGAAATTGAATTTAAATAAAACATCATTTTAACATTCTTTCAATTATAAACATTAAATTGCTTTTGATCATTGAATTTTCATTCTATTTATAAAGTGATTGAATCATATACGACAATTTCGTTCAATTATAAATCCTGTCGTTCTTCTATGTAGCGGACTAGCTTTTCAATTGGGTTCAAATGTACTTTCCCGAGTATCATAATCAAGATCATGTGTTGACCAGAGAGAGGAGCCTGCCGATGCCGATAGCCCCCATGGTATGGATGTATCAATGGACTCGTCTTGTTTTAGGCGGAATGAAATATTTTAAATTCTTACATAATCAGACAATTCTAAAGATCAAATTAAGAATCTGATCGCGGTTTGAAAGAATGTATTGAGAAATGTTTGTTGTGCACATCGATCCCAGCCAACATCGATCGTAGGCCCACAGTGAGCCCTCATGGGACCCACCAAAGTGGCCAAAATATTAAGGGTCCCATGAGGGTCAACTGTGGGCCCACGATCGATGTTGGCTTGGATTTTGTACAAAAGGTTTACAAACTATTGAGGTTATATGTAGAATGAATTTACCAATCAACATTTTGTCCATGACTGCCATTTATCGTGAAGTAGCAACGAAAATGAAAACATCAAGTCAAATTCTACTCCACGCTTTCAAAATAAATGATGATCTCAACTTACAGATGTGTTCGTAAAATGATTTTTGTCGATAAATAGCTTAGGTCAAGTAAACAGATCATCAGATATTTCACAGAATATTGTTCTTTTAAGTAGCGTCCTCATCGCTCCTTATCGCACCCTTCAGAAGATGAACCATCAGCCACTTACAATTTAATCCGCCACTAACCACAAAACTGTACAATCAAATTCTAACCTTTCTGGCAACCTAATGTGGTTATTTGTGTACTGTGTCCTATTGTCACTGGTCAATGTCTCAAATTTGAGTTGAATTTACCTCCGCTCATTATTTGCAGTCCACCTGTCATGCACTTTGTGAAGGTCACACATCTCAAGTTTATTAGAGGAACTATCTTCTATTCAAAAGACTCGGTATTTGCTCTATCCTCTCAGAGATGCTAACAGAGGATTTGTATTAGGGCCAACTAAAGCCACAAATGAAGATTCATTTTCTTTCAACTCTAAATTCAAGGTCGGTCGCATTCAGTAGGGAATGTTTTTTTTTGATTTTCCGCAACATTTCCCAGACAGATAATAAATAAATATTTATAAAAAAGTCTCATCCTCTTAAAAAGGTGTACCTATCCCCTTTAATGCTGCTCCCATGGCTGTATCTGAAATTCGGACCTGATTTGTAACCACAGTAGGGTCTTAGGGATCTGACCAAAGCTAGAGCATTGATAAATTGGGTTCTGCAACCGACCGTCATAGGATTGAACGGTTTGGATAAGTAACGCGAAGGAAGGACTTAATACATTTCTGAGGTACCCAATTTTTTTGCCCACTTGCTTAAGCGATATTAATACGGATTTATACTCATTTTTAAAGCTATATTTACACGGCGATTTTGTGATTTTTGGGACACGCTGTACAATATAATGATGAATTAAAATCTGACGCTTAATGTCATCAGCAATTAACCATAAACTAACCAACCTAAATCTAATCTTCTTTTGCGCGCCATAGTATCGTTAATTGTATACTGTGTCCATTATTACCGGTCAATTGCAAACGTAATTTGCCTTTATCACTCGCCATTTGTAGCTGCAATGCTGTAATGTACTTTTGTGAGGGTCATTCCTTTCACCTGGAAACTCGGTTGTTACATTACAAAAACCCATTTAGACTAGAGGAAGATTCAGAATGTGTGCAGTGAGGCGTACGAAGAATGTTATCTCTCGCTAACATTCGTTAGAAACCTTTTAGTCCTAATCTTCTTTGTCATTTAGTAGACACGTACATCATTCATCGATGAAAATAAATATCTTTAATACTGTGGAAGATCACAAACACGCGTGCTTTAAAACGTAATGAAGGAATCACTACGTACTTGATTTAACATATCTTTCTCAAGAAAGTAGTGATGATGGTAAATGAGTTGAAAAGAGAAATAGGATATAAGACAGTGCGAAAGCAATAAAAAGAGATTTTTCATCCTTCTTTCTTCATAATTGTCCTCAAATTTGTAACGAGAGGCCATTTATCTGATAAAGGTTCGATCAAACGAACGTAGGAAAGCGAATGCATTCAGCATAGGTAGAAAAGTACGATTCCCGGTAAAGTACACTTTCCTGTTCCGCTGGTATCCATGTAGTACATTCAATACGCTGATGAACGCATGACCCCCTATATGTTAATACCAAAATAACAAACCTATATTATGATCGACCTTTGTGACCAAATATCGTTACTTGTATCTGTGTTCAATATTACTGGCCAATTCTTAACTGTATACGAATTCTTCACCCACTATTTAAAGTTCTTACACTGCAAAAAGGTTGCTTAAAATACGTTGCTAAAAGTACTGTTATCATCCGTTGGTTGACGTGTTGATTAAAACTCATTCGATATATGTAGAAAGTTAGGCGTTGTATAAAAGTAAAAAATCCCCAGCGTTGAGCAATTCATCGAAAACAATGTCCTTAAAATGTTGGTGGAAACTGTTTCTGTTGCTAAAATATGTTGCGTACAAATGTTCTTCTTTGGCAACTTATGCATGAGCATTGAGGAAAATCACGCAACAGTTGATGCAAGTTACGTACATGTGAATATTTAGGCAACTGTTGTCCAAAAAAGCCAATTTCATGATTGCGTCATTCAATCATTATGGCGTCTTGAGCTGAGATCTCTGTATTTGGATGCATTATAATCTGGTATATAAAACGGTGAATCCGCATCAACATCAGAGTGTGTGACATCTGGCAGGCGTTTTGTGAGTCCGGTTTTGAATGTTTGAAGCTTGGTCTGTCAAGAAGATGATGTGATAGATCGGTCTAAATCTCTGTGGTCGTCCATGTAATAAGCTTATTTCGTAATGTTCGTATGGGTTTAAAATACCCAACAAATCACTAAATAAAAGCCCACAAAATTAATCAATAAACAATAAAACACCCAACAAATAGTTAAAATATGCTCAACAGTTGAGCTGTTGCATACTTGAACAACTGTTGAGTGAATGTAATTGCCAACTTTTGAGTAACTAGAATTGGTGAAAACATGTTATCGAACGGTGTTGGGCAAATTTTACTCAACACTTGAGCGGTTGCATACTTGAACAACGTTGTGTAAAATGTTGAGTAAATATTTTAGCAATCTTTTTGCAGTGTATGTCATAGTTGCAACGTACTTTCTTGAGAGTCCATTCCACCTGAAAACTTTAGTGTTACAAAAACAAAACTAAACTAATGAATAAAACAGTGCTTCCAACGTCAAATTGAAACTTGGAAAGAATTCGAGTTCTAATCTAGACTGTTTCACAACAACTTTTCGTCTTTAGGATGGTTTCTGTACATAGAAGTCTTTGTTCAAGGAGGATTTTAAGCAGAACTAATAGTATAGTGCAAGAGCTCGATAAACATGTTATTCGTGCATTGATCTCTTTGCAAAAGTGTCTCAAAGTTTCTGAAAAGTGTTCCATGTATTTGATCAAAGGATTTAGACACTAATGAACAGAATTAGAAATATACAGGAAGTACCGTACATACTGAAAAGGAGAACTAAACTGCGAGTTCCGGGACATATTCATTGAAAAGTACAAACGTCCATACGTGCTGGAAAATCAGCCAATAAATTGGCCATCTGACACTTAATGTTATCAGCATCTAACCACAATCTAACCAACCTAAATATAATCGTTGCTCGCGACCTAATACTGTGTCCATTATTACTGGTCAATTCCGAAGCTAATTTAGACTCCCCAATCATTATTGAAATCTACTTGGCATATTTGTAGGTATGCACTTTTGTGAGGGTCATCCCTCTTATCTGAACCCGGTTGTTACACATCTATTTATGGGTAGGTTTTAAGGGTATAGTTTGGGACTTGGTCATTGAGTGAACTTAGAAAGTGCACGGTGTGTAGGTATATTGATGCTAACATCCGTTTATCGTTTTTATCATATCGCAAACACATTCCTCTTGAAAAGATACATCTCCTAATTCTTTAAATCATTTAATAAATAGAATATAGGAAGCTCACCATTAAACTCAGAAAATGAAAAAAATGTAGGTATAAACAAAAGTACAAGTTACTCATTATTATGCAAGTCTATGCTGAAAATATGTAAATACAACTAACTTGGTCAACAATTAAACTAACCAAGCAACCTAATTTTACCCGTTTCTGTGTAACCTAATTTGACAAAGTAACTTATATACTGTGTCTTTACAATGTATATCGGTCAATGTAAATCTCCACGCTGTTAGCTTCATTATTATCTGGTACAGTTACGATGCACTTTGTTGGAAGAGGTGGCATGTCCGTCCTTAAAGAAAACTGGGCCGTTAGTAATCTGGTATAGTTTTTCTGCTTGATAAGAGCGTGGATGGATACCGATTTTACGAGTGACAAAACAACGATATTGTATATAATACCGAGCGGTAAGGAAATCGCGCCGTCGAATCCATTTTGGATCTAGATTAACTTCAGACAAATGTACTAATATAAGGTACATTTATGGCAGTAGGAATAATAAATTAGAAAATGTGATTTGAACAATTCACACAAATTTAAAGGGCATTGAGAGATTGCTCAAAAAAGTTAATGCAATATCTTTACTTTTTTTAGATAGATGATATGTGTAGAAACCCTTTCATGAATTGATTTCTTTAAAAATTCAGTAAAAATTAATAATAAAATACATTTTCTCAGAATTTCTGAAAGCCTCTTAATGCTTTTTACGTTTTTCGCATTTTTATAGAAGTTCACCACCAATTGAATCATGGAGGTCATGACCTTGCTTGAGATAACTTAGAAAATATATGCGGCCAATTTAGATGCATTTTAGGCGATACTGGTACGATTTTACTGTTCCAGTATCAGTCGAGTACAGGAACACCAAATTGTGTACCAGTATCGAGCGATACTGGTACGCATGATACCAGTGAGATTTGTCCTAGTATTGAACGATACCGTTACATAATTATGTTCCAGTATCGCCCGATACTGGCACATTTTACAAGTGCCGGTATCGGCCGATACTGGCACATTTTACAAGTGCCGGTATCGGCCGATACTGGAACACTGACTTTGTACCAGTATCAGACGAGACTAGTACAGTCCACAATCTGGGACCTAAAGTACAGTTTTTCCTGCGATAATTGCGAGTGTTATGCCTTATTTGTTTTAGTGTTAGTTTAAGTAGAATCCTTACTGTATCCTCATATACCCTATTATTTTTAAGCTTTATGATAACAAGCGTTGAAGACTCTATTTAGACAGTTTTCAACATCAGAAACCCAAAATCTTGTTGGTGATTTAGATGATGTATAGTACGGATTATTTGTAGAGCTATTATGTTTCTATGCATTTAAAAAATCTAAACATAATAATTATGTCAAATATCCTCCACGCAGCTCAACACCACCTTCTTTAACTTTTTCACTTTTACTTCATGTAACCGCGAACTTATCGCAATGCACTTTTTCAGACGCTCATGTGTTCGGGCACAAACATCTTCAGGATCCTTGCATTGACATATAGGAACTATAACAATTTACAATACTCTACCCGAGTAGAATTCACTGACCCATTTGTAGATTATACAATGTGACATCTCATTGCTGACACAACTGTTTTATTTAACCCGATTCTGTTAAACTGTGATTAAATGAAGTCCAAAAATCTCGTGAATGATTCAGATGTCTCGTCGTCAACGTGTCATACATAAGACATGTTGTAAGACAAATTCCGCTAAATCTCAATGGTTATTGCATCGGGCCGGCTGTGGACATGAGTAGGCTTTCAGTTCATGTTCGATTCGCGTCAATTAGTATTTATATATTATACATTGAATGTTTAGCTCCTCATACCTGTGAGGCAGTGTACTTTGACAAGTACTTGGACATTCTTAAAGGAGAACAGTACTATTCATGGAACCAATCATTATATGGTAAGAACATATTTATCTAATGTATATTAACCAGTTTAATTAAACACATTACTACGAGGGTCATTCAATATGTTCTACCTCCTCACTCATATCATCGCTAATATTAATGTCTATCTCAAGACATTTGTCATGATTATAGCTCTGAGTCATAGCTACACGTTTATAGTAAATCGTAATTGATATCTGTTTCACTTTTGTTATGATACGGTCCAAACCAGAGAGATATTTTGTAACGAACGTGTCAAGCTAAACTAATTTGAACTAAAATGTTGTGAAATATGTGTCAGCAAGGACATCCCCCAAAAAAAAAAAAATGGTAGTTCTAGTTATTTTCTGCAGTGACAGTTAGCTCACACAACACATGTACATGACATAACTAAGACAAGCTGATGGGATAGCCATACCCAATATTGTGACGTCATCGTTACTAAATCCACCTCATCAGCAACAGGTCACAGCACGTAATCACGCAGAAATTCAATGCATAAATCGAAAATATCAATACATGAAACAGATATGTGGAAATCTCGTAAATGTTTTGTCATAGCTTCGATCAACATGGCTACATCCATACAGTTGATTTGGTCTTAAAGCGGCACTTTAAAAACTTAAACCTACGGACGTGGTCTGTATAATGATAATGTTACATATCTGAGCGCTAAAGTTCCATGGCAAGGATTTCCTTTAAGGTAGGTCCATATCCCACATCCCATCAGTGTTTGTTTACAACACATACATATATGAGATTGTGTTATACAGATTCTTATACGCAAAATCATGTACATGCCTGTATGATTTCACGCTCATTATAATTATGTTAATATAGCGAGCAAATATCTACAGAAACATTATAATATGCACCCCATATCTCTCGTCAGATAAAATGGATGCCCCATCTGACACCACATAACAGCGCATCCATTTTACGTAGCGTAGCGAGCAAGATAGTTTTTCTCCATATTTTGGCATTATTCATAGAAAAATAGTAAAGAAAAATTATGAGCATCCTTAATTTAAGTTCAAAAGGATTGTAACCGGGTATATATTCATGATACTACCTGCCCCTTCACACAAATGGGCAGGGATCCATGCGGTGTATGTACTATTGCGATATCTACGTCAGAATAATTAATCATGAAATAATATATCTTCAAATATCTTCCGCCGATAATATTCGACAGTTTCGATGAGAGATTTAACCAAATCAGAATACTAATGAATACGGGAGTGAATACATTTTTCATTGAGATCCCTTAAACCGAGATCATTCATTATTACCGATTTCCCAGCACTACAAAAACATTCAAGAATGTACCGCACGTGCCTTGACTTTTCTCATCATAAAATGTTAATTTTTTCGCGCTACAGTAAGAGTCAGAGAGTATTCACTTGAAATTATTCACGAAGTCACTCGACAATTTCACGAACGGCGTCTACAAATGTGTTATGTACAACATAAGACTCAATTCTAGTACCTTTTCAACAATTCAGTCAAATTACCATTTCCTGTGTATTGGTTTCCCGCTTGATTTATATTTTGAATATACCTTTTCCGAAGTACCCGTAGCTCATTATGTTCGATTTTCTCATCCAGGTCCGTAGGTGTTTTATCATTTCTGTAAATATATGAGGCGTTGTTATCACTAGTGATTTATGAATAGAAATTTTATTTTCGTATGGGCTCGTTAATTTAACGCCTAAAATGGATACCCTCTAATTCTTGAAGCTTTAAAGGAGGTTGGGAGGGGTTTGGAAGGGATAAAAGCAAATATTCACCACAAGATTAATTACAGAATTAGGGAATATGATATGATTGATTTTAATTTGAAAAACGTAGTTCTACATTTTCCTGAAAGTAGAGTAGACCTTCGCAATCCCTATTTCACATTGTCTTCGATATTCAACCGTTAAGATGATTTGTCGTATGTATGCAAGAACGTCGCAAGTCACATTGTGATGATTTGGAGGGAGAAGTGTTTTTTGTGTTGCAATTTTGTTCACTTTTTTATTGTTTAAAGGTAGATGTTCTGATTGCTGGCCCGATTTTCAACTTGATGTTTTCTATCTTCCAAAGTTTGAGTTGCATAACTCCAATGGTTCTAATTTTAGAAGCACACGGTCCCAATAATTTTGCCCATTGAGTAGTACACAAACTGGCTGGTGACCTCCTTTGGCAGTAATTCACCACCTTTTAGCCTATACTTTCTAAATGGAACATTTCTGGTACTAAGCTTTTACATATATAATGAGAAAAATATGGGGATTCTTCTGATATCAAAATATCTTGATGTGAAAAAAATCATAGCCAAAAAAAAAGATGATCGGAACAGACACCTTTAAACAAATTCATTTCAAGACTGATAAAATGGCTTGAAATGTGTGGATTCTCCTATAGATTTATAAATAACTAATAACTAAACTTGGCCGAAAATGCCACTTACGACGTTATCGCATTGCTACGACGAATTGTTTAGATTACCTGTATGACCTTTGAATCTTTTAACTCACATAAATAGTTAGATCATGGTATATTATGAAATTTCTTTTATCGATGTTTAAATTGAATTTAACTGAAAAACGGCAGGCAACGTTTTTTGGTGACACGTAAAGCAAATATGCTGGGACCTCCTTTTCGTGTTTTAAAACAACTACGTGTGTGTACGTAAGGAGTCAAATTCTCTGCACACTTTTGTTTAAACATACTATTAAAATAAACTGTACTCGTTGCCGCACTGTTTTAGAAAGAAAAGTTGACTTTGCACTTTCAGAGGACCGATGTCGTTTTCTTACGATTTCTTGTACGAGTTTAAGTAATGTCAATTTGACATTTAAAAATGCCGGTCACAATGCACTTTCGTGGTCTACTTACGTTACGTCTTAACAACCTATGCCCATCGAACTTTTACAGGAATATTCTAATACGCTGCTAGTTCCCATTTATCTGATATCTGTCTTTTTGTTGCTGAAATTTTCAGATTTTTCAGCATACTAATTACCAAAAATGTATCGATCATCATGATCACAGAAAAACGAGAACGTCTGATGCGGACGAGGGTTTCCAGGATCTCTTTGTCCTTGATAGATCCTGTGACAAGAGTAAATGTGGTGACTGGGCTTTTACCGTTTGTGCATCCAATTTATGGAATGATCTATCTATATTTATTGATTGATCGATTGATTTATTTATTTGGACATACACCTTTGAAACAGTGGCATGAGTCTTTTCGACTGAAGCGTCCTTAAAAACATATAACACAATATTATCAAATGTATAAATAATAAAGGCAGAATATATACAAATATTTACATGAAAAACATAGAATCATACAAGGAAAATGCTACGTGCGGTCCATGCACGTTTTAAATATGATTGGTAAAAAACATCAAATATTGAAAGACCTAGCATAAGACACATTGTTATAATTAAATTACCAGCTATAAAGATTCTCTAAAACTCATCTAAATTATGGGTTGATAGTTGATTTTCAAGTTTACGGATTCATCAACTCTGATATGATTTAAAGCACTACATATAAATAAAGAATGTCTAAGGTCCTCAATATCTTTATTGCATAATGGGTTAGACATACTCTAGCCTACAAAATAGTGACGTAAAGCTTGTTTCTCATTTTAGCATCCGCCTTTATTACGTAACCGTTACATAGAAACTAGACAACAACAACAAACAGCAGCAAAACTCAAAAGTCAAGACATCATGTACATGCAAATAGAAGCATAAGCTTACCCAGACACAAGCACTTTAATACGCTTCATAACTATGTATAACCCTTTGTTTCTCCAAACTGATGACGTAACGCCGTGTTTCTCATCCTCCCTAATAAAAGTTTAATAAGTACCGCCAAACAGTGTTTGTATGCGGGTATAGTGAGATGATATATTACATGTTTTGAAGTGTTTTTAGAGTATTCTCTTCCGTTTCTTACGCCATTTGAGACATTTATATATGGCATTTAATAATACACAATCTTAAAAACCACTACTATCTTACAAGCCTCAACGATCGGGATCTTTCTAGATTACGCTCTCCAATGCCTGCCCATCTGCGCTCAATGCACTTTAGGGAAGGTCACAATATGTACTAAAGTCACAATATGCACTAAGGTTCCCAGATTCCAGATTTCATCCAGCGAACAACCGGAAACAAAGCCTTATAACTCATGTCGTGTCCATGTGTGGTTCTGGTAGAATACCTCAGTCCTAGCCTAAATAATGGATAATAAGTCTATATTTGAGCACTTTTTGAACATTAACCTTCTCGGGTTTTCATTAACACCTCCCCCAGATCAGATGGTGTTAATTAATACTGAACCACACGGGAAACAGAAACAATTTTATTTTGTTTCATTATCAAACCAAGGACTTAGTGATTAGGAAGTCATTCCAGGATTTGGAAGTCAGGGGTACAGAAAATTGCCAAAATAAAGCACCGCACCGTTTATGCATTACCGACTGAACAAATGCGCGAGTAGCGGGCGAAAATTTGCTGTTTTACACTAAATCGCCAATATTGAGGTACATTTTGACTTTAAACCAGCTTATAAAATTATTTTACAGTGTAAGCAGCGCGCGTAAAATTGCTATTTTTTACTAATTTGACCATCATAATTCAAAGTCGGGGAGAAGCAAGCCCCCACTTTGGTTACGCTAAAAACTGCGAATATTGTCGGGAGGAAGTAGGTGGGATCACTCTCACTTGCTCACAGAACTGTGTACGGTGGATTTTATTCCAACAGTTAACGAAATTAGCTAACACCTTAAATTATGTTAAGGAATAATCTTGAAATATTGTGTGTGTACGTTTTAAGGAAGTGACAAGATACTTGTTATAAAGAGTGGCACAAGTTTCCTCCGATTGTCTTACGTTTATGATAAGGACGACAGTATGACATTTAACAAAACACCATCTTGAAAACCATTATAGGTGTTTCTTGCATTTTCTTGCGACATATTAGCCAACTCTTAGATGACATTTAACAAAACACCACCTTGAAAACCACTACAGTACATACAAACCGTTGTAAATACAGGTCTGAGCGATCTGGAGAGTCCTAGTAACACTCCTTAGTGCCCACCTGTGTCCAATGTACTTTAAAGAAGGTCAGACACGCTACTAAGGTTTCCCGTTTACGCGGTGAACAACTATTAATTAGCGGTGATGCGGAATAGTAGGAAGTAAGCTTGCTGAATTAAATGTCGCTGTCTGTTTGTCTTTAATCCGAATTTCAGAACAATCTGTTAATTTGTGTTGCATGTAAGTGTGATTTGTTTTACTATATCACTTCATCATTACTGTACAAAATATTCTTTCTGCATCTCTTTCAACAGTATTGATTACAAAGTGTGCTGAATAGTTTCATTCGGGTTTCAGTAACACGAGATTATATTATGTTTGTTCAAAAGGCAACTAGTCTGATTCTTCCTGAAGATTGTGTTGATGTCCAGGATACAGGAAGGTGAAAGAAATAAAAGTTACACAATGTATGAGTTAACATGTTAAAATGTACATTTGAGGTGCAGAGACCACTGTCGAACACTTAGACAAATTATTTCGCCCAGTTCTTCACATGAACAATTAGAGTCACATTTACATCCTGGATCATAGGTCAATGAACTGAAAATATAGATCTAGACCACGGAGGTTTAACCACCCAAAGAGCTCTATGAGTATCCTCCATCGATGTTTCCCCCAATCGTCGTGTGACACGTTAGTCGAATGTAAGATTGTATTGACAAAACACCCTTTTGAAAACAACTACTTTGCGTACAAACCGCGGTAAACACATGCCTGAATGATCTGAAGAGTCCTGGTTCTCGCTCATTAGTGCCCACCTGCGTCCAATGTACTTTAGTGAAGGTCAGACATGCTACTAAGGTTTCCCGTTTACGCGGTGAACAACCATTAATTAGCGGTGATGCGGTATATTAGGAAATGAGCTTGATGACATGTCACTGTCTGTTTATTTTAGTGTTGATTTCTAATCAAATAATGATGTTTTAATAGGTTGTACCTCGATAAATTACCTTTGAACAGTTTCGCAATAAGTGTGATTTGTTTGACTGTATGTATTACTTTACTTTATACAGATTATACAAATGATCCATACATTTCCTGCACTTCTCTTGCCAGTATCTAATTGCAGATGATGACTATTTTCTTACCATCTTACGGGCTGCAGTATCGCTAGATAATTCGTTCTTTTTATCCAAAATGGTTGGCTTGGTTTATTCATTCTGAGTGGACTGATTGTGTACAATCCAGAAATATCAAGTATATACAGGAAGGTTGGTGGGCATGAAACTGCCAGTTACTATACTATATATGTATAATAAATAATTATCAATTTAACTGCTTGTTTTCAACATAATACGCTCTTCCTAGGAATCGAGCACTTTTGATACGTGCAGTGCATTGTCTGATAATCTGATAATTTATTAGGTGAATACATATGTAACAAAGAAGCTGCGTCGGCATTAAATAATATCAAATAAATGAATTCAAAAGTGGAAAATGCCGTAATTATAAATTATTTATTGTACAAATTTTCGGCCATCGGCCTTCGTCGGGTACGGTTGATTGAATTGTTTGGTTTACATGTATGTATATTTATGGTGCATCCGTGTGTGGGAAATACTTACAGGAACACTTCAACGCACGATTCTGCCCAATTCTTACAATAAATAATTAAAGTCATGCTTACGGCCAGGATCATAGGTAAATGAACTGAAAATATAGTAATTCACCATCTAAAGAGTTCTAGAAGTTACATGTACCTCCAAAATGTGCCAGCCAATGTTGATGGCAATAGTATGACATTAAACATAACACATGTTAAAAATGTGTATGGGTGTCTCCCGCAATTTTCCTGAGACGTATTACTATAGTATTAGTCGACTGTAAGATGACATTAACAAATCACCATCTTGAAAAACTTTGCTTGATAACCATAGCAAATACATAACAAGCCTGGACAATCTGCTAATATCAAGGATTTAGGAATGTTGATGAAGTATAGTTTACACATGTATATATGAATTAAAGATGTACCTTTGTCGTTTGGAGACTACTTTACAAGAACACTTAAACAGAATATTTGGTCCAATTCTTCCAATGAGAAATTAGATAACATTTACCATGTTTACAGCATGGATCATAAAGTTCTTATCTAAATATTTCCTCCGCTTTTTCAACTCCAAAGTTGACGATCAATATAATGTATGACATGGCAGTAAACACCATCTTGACAATTATTGAACACACCATCTTGAAGAAAAAACCACCTCGATAGGTGACATTTACCAAAAGAATAAGACTCTGAAATCCTCATTCTTTCCTGAAAACCCATAGGAAAGGCCTCACAGATCTGGAGTGTCCTATTTCTCGCTACTTAGCTCCCGCCATGCTGGGAACGTGCGCCCCAAAAATTTGCTATTTTTGTACTTATTTGACCGCTATTATTATATAAGTCGTGTCAACGACTAATACACTGTATTCGTTCTGTTTCTTTCTCCTGTCATGAGAGCTATAGCTCCGTTACCAAAAGGCCGATTTTGACCATATTTGGTCAAAAGTACCATTATGTGCACCACTACTCAGGTTTTCAAACATTAGGGGTCAAAGGTCACACAAGGGTCAAAACGTGATTTTCACTTAAAACGCCCTTGCAATTTAGTGAAATGACCTAGGATCGTCAGAATTGGTCAAAATATTTGACCGTACGCATATATATTAGTTAGGTTTTTTTAAATCGAAAAATGTTTGGGGTCACTAGAGGTCAAAATATAAATGTTAACTCCATTCACTCAAAATGCTACTTGTCCGAGAGAAAATGACTGATGATACTCAGAATTGGTCAAAAGGTTTCCTCCCATCCATGTTCATATAGGGGGTTTCTCCACTAAAAGTGACATGTCAAACGGGGTCACTAGGGGTCATTGACCTATACAGAGGAAAAATATAAGACATGCTCCGATTTGACCGGATTTCTTTTATTTTGTGGGCATTGATGAGACAAGAACAAAAGTCAATTATAACGTTAAGGTCAAAGGTCAAGAAAAGGTCACTAGGGGTCAAAATGTAAATTTTCACTCCTCGCACTCAAAATACTACTTGTCCGAGAGGAAATGACCGATGATTGTCAGAATTAGTCAAAAGATTCCTCTTATCCATGTTCATATAGGGTGCTTCTCCACTAAAAGTGACATGTCAAATGGGGTCACTAGGGGTCATTGACCTAAACAGGGGGAAAATGTAAGACATGCTCCGATTTTGACCGGGTTTGTTTTATCTTGTGGGCATTGATGAGACAAGAACAAAAGTTAATTACAAGTTTGGGGTCAAAGGTCGCAAAAAGGTCACTAGGGGTTTAAAATGTAAATTTTCACTCCATTCACCCAAAATACTACTTGTCCGAGAGGAAATGACTGATGATTGTCAGAATTAATCAAACGATTCCTCGTATCAATGTTCATATAGGGTGCTCCTCCACTAAAAGTGACATGTCACACGGGGTCACTAGAGGTAATTGAATTATACATGTGTAAATCTGAAGACATGCTCTGATTTTGACCAGACTACTTTTTTCTTGTGCGCATTGATAAGCCAAGAAAAAAAGTCAATCACAAATTTGGGGTCAAAGGTCAAGAAAAGGTCACTAGGGGTCAAAATGTAAATTTTCACACCATTCATTCAAAATGCTACTTGTCCGAGAGAAAATGACTGATGATTGTCAGAATTGGTCAAAAGATTCCTCCTATCCATGTTCATATAGGTTGTTTCTCCACTAAAAGTGACATGTAACATGGAGTCACTAGGGGTCATTGAACTATACAGGTGTAAAACTTAAGACATGCTCTGATTTTGACCGGACTACTTTTTTCTTGTGTGCATTGATAAGCCAAGAAAAAAAGTCAAGCATAAGTTTAGGGTCAAAGGTCAAGGTCAAAATGTGATTTTCATTTAAAACATTCCTGCATTTTAAGGGGAGGCATTAGTTTCAAAATTGCTCAAAATCACGGATTTGGATCACCCTATCAATTTTGAGATTTTGGTATTTCTAGAAAGTCTGGAATCTTTAGAAAAGAAATATGCAACTTTTAGAACATAATTTTTCTTAAAACTCTCAAAAATATAATTTTTCTGACGGTTCCCCACTCTCAAAATATATCAATTTGCCAATTTTGTTGCCTAAATTAGCAGATTTTGGTCGTGATTTAGCCCCATTTTTCTCATCAATACAACACTCCAACCCGATCGTGTTGCATACCACTGTAAAGGTCTGTTCATGTACAATCCAGTGAAAGCATTGACAAAAGGTCATATCACCTCTACAAAACAGAAAACAACCATTTAGAGAGCCCCTTTCATCTACCGTAGATCCACAAAAACAAGCTCTCTGATTGGACAATGCCCATGACATCATTTCCTTGGTCTCTGATTGGCCAATTGGATGACCTTTCTCTGTATATGGTATACAGATCTCCTTATATGGGGAGCATGACCTCGCTGTTACTATAAACAAGCCTTGTGCTATTTACAGCTACACTACAGTTTACACATTGTCATGTACACTGGACACTCGTATTTTTGCTGGATTATTACTGCATTTTTGTGGACTATCATTACCAATTTTCAAGTGAATTGTTTTCCAAGACTAACATGGAAGATAGGAGCAGCCAGGATGGTGAAAAAAAACAAGCCACAACAGGAGAATAAATCGAGATCTGGTGCTAGAAAATCTGCTGGTAAACGTAAGAAACACTTGAAGAAGCTTACACAATTGCCTAAGAAAAACACTGTTCAAAACATTGTGGCTAGTTTATCTGAAAGAAAGGAGACTGTGACTATAATAAACACTTTGCCAGGTGATTCTTCTGATGCTACATCTCAGGATTCTGGTAAGCTTACTGCAAATAAAGATAAGCTTATAAAAACGCCCACCCAGTTTACTACCACCCAATCTACTACACCAACAGTAACACACACTGCTAGCATGTACTACTGATGCTGCGACAACACCGACAGACACTGCTACTGCTACGACAACACCGACCGCTACTGCTACTGCTATGACAATACCGACAGGAAGCACCGGCGCTTCGTGTAGTACTACATCTTCGACTAACACCGACTCTCCTATTTCAGCAAGGAAGAGAAAGTTGACCTACTTTTCTAGCTCAAGTAATAGTTGTACTGACACTGACACTGACAGTGACGCTAGTGATACACCGCAATCTTCTAAAAGAGACGGCCTTGGTGATAGTGATTATGTTATAATATCGGTACAAAAGCTACGAGAGATGAGTGCTGGTGCTTTGTGTCCGGACTGTTTTGAACCTGATTTAGAACACGGTGCTTCCGCAACCCAAGGTATGGTAGTAAATGTTACAATGACTTGTAAAAAATGCAATCATGAAGTATGTCGAACTCTGTCATCTTCGCGAATTGACGCACGCGGGCCATACGATATACATGTGCGGTCGGTTGCTGCATTCAACTCCATTGGTTCTGGTTTTGCTGGATATCAGACTAGTATGATGCTTATGAACCTGCCATCTCTTAGTGAGGCCAGCTACCTGCATAACTCAAGGAAAGTAAATGATGCCGCTATCGAGTCGGGTGGTGAAAAATTATTTAGCTCTGCCAAAATTGTTCGTGACACCTACCAGGAAATGCATCCAAATATGGACAAAGATGAAATTTTCGATATAGCTGTTAGCTTTGACGGTACGTGGCAAAAGCGGGGCCATAAATCAAAGTACGGTGTTGCTTGTGTTATTGAATTAAATACAGGCTTGGTAATAGACTATTATGTTATGAGCAATTACTGCCAAATATGCACCCACAATACTCTAAAATCAGATTCGGATAAATTCAAGAAATGGTATGAAGACCATCAAGCAAACTGCAAAATAAACTTTGACGGTACATCAGGTGCGATGGAAAAGGAAGCGGGTGAGGTGATGTGGCGACGGTCGATAGCGAAACATAAATTGCGTTATACTGTTATGCTCTCCGACGGTGACACAAAAACATTCGACCATCTACGAAATTTGAATGTGTATGGTGATGATCATCCAATCACCAAAGAGGAGTGCATTAATCATGTTTCGAAGCGAATGGGTACAGCTCTGCGAAAGACACGCACTGATGCATCCAAAAGAGGACAAACACTTGGTGGTCGCGGAGAGGGCAGACTTACCGACCCTATGATCGACAAGCTGACAAGTTATTACGGCAGTTCTATCCGGGGTAATGTTGGAAATGCCGACGCCATGCATGATGCTATTAATGCAACACTTTTACACGCATCGTCCACAGACAGCAGTCCAAAACACAGTTTGTGTCCAACGGGGGAAGATTCGTGGTGTTTCTACAACAAAGGAATTGCTAAGGGGGAACAACCGAAACATTCAAAGGAAACCATGAGTACACGGTTGAACGAAACAGTCGCCAATGCAATTAAACCAACATATGAAAGACTATCATCGAAAGCGCTATTGGCAGCCTGTGTCAGAGGTAAAACACAAAACGCAAATGAAGGCCTACATCAAGGTATATGGAACATTTGCAGTAAGGCAAAATTTGTTGGCAAGCAGCGGATTGAAGCTGCTGTTGCCACTGCTGTAACGCGATTTAATATGGGCGCTGCTGCCCTTGGAAACATTCTTTCAGGAATGGGACTGCCATCCGGTACAAACACTAATAAAATAGTAAACAAAATAAACAAAAAAAGTATCAAACTGGGTCAACACAAAGCTAAACAAAGCACAAAAGAGGTTTGACGCCGAAGAAAGCACGCGGACATTGTGAAAGAAGATAGACTTGTTCGACAGAATGGCCAAGCTTACGGGGCTGGTATCGCGTCATTGCCAGATGACAATAGTAACGCAGGGAAAAAGACAAAAACCAAAAAAACACCATCAAAAGACACTGGAAAAAAGGCCAGAAAAAAAATATCAAAAACCTAAACAAGAGGTACAGATTTTACACAATTCTGTTTTTGAAATGGGAGCTTACCTAAAGTGCGTACTGAATGATAAACACTTGAACATTTAATTATTCTGATCAATTCATTAATTCTAATTAACTAATTAATTAAAGAAAATTAATGAAACCAACTAAGGGCAGCACGAAAACCAGTCACGTGACTGGTTACCACTTCTTTCGACACATTGCTTTATTCCGTCAAAACAACAGATCTGAATCGAAGTCGGGTACCTAAGTTGTCGGTCCCTTTGGTTTTCATGCTGCCCTTAGTCACGTTCAATTTTAATTAATTAATTAATTAATTAATTAATAAATAAAGTAGTTAATTAATTGACACTCATATAAATTGAGAGTTTTGTTTTTTGTATTTTAAATGCATGAATAAAAACATTTTCTAAATTTGTTCATTCATGAACATACACATACATGTACGGTACATGTATGTATATACTAGTACATTTAGGTAAGCTCTTATAATGTTTATAAGGCCTAATTTAGGCTAATTAGTGTTCTAGAAATTAATTCTAGTAATATTTACCATTTAAGCAAGGTAATTTGAAATAATAAATATCATTTCACCACTGAAATCAAAGAAAAAAACATGTTTACATGGGTATGGATCAGAAAATATATTGGCTATTTAAATGCATGTACTTTATATGCGTTTTACGCAAAATGTCATTTTTCTGTTGTGCGCGCAGTTTTTCTCGAAAACCGTAGATCTGATTTACTTCAAATTTGGTGGATATATCAAGAATATACAGTTCTACATTTCTATGAAGAGAAAAAATTGAAAAAGCTTTTAAAATTTTAATACGAGTCATTTTCGTATTTTTGTTGTTGACATTGCGCAATTTCAGAAAATGTACGCCCCGGTACACGGCACGTGATTTATTTTATATTTTTTTCTCTTCATAGAATTGTTAAGAGTATTTTTATTAATCTCCTTGCCAAAAATGAAATAAAAAAATGATTTCAAAAAGCGTTCAAAAACTGCGCGCAAGCATACCTTGTAAAAATCCAATATGGCCGCCGTTACCATGGCAACCAATGTCGCACCGCAAATTTGAACGTAATAAAATGAATCGCAAAGTCAATATACATAACCTGTCCAAATATGAATTTATTTGAGTCTTTATTTTAGAAAATCATTGTTGAAACTAATGCCTCCCCTTAATGCCGATACTCGTGTCTTCGATGGTATTGCCGGATTAGGTAAACCTACGTTGTGATACAGTGGTAAAGGTCTTTCTTCTGTCATGAAACCAATAGCTCCGTAATCATTTGGCCGATTTTGACCATATAGCCATCAGTACCCTCATGGCCACCACTACTCAGAGTGTCAAGCATAACAGGTAAAATGTCACACAGGGGTCACTTGTGGTCAAAACGTGATTTTCACTTAAAACGCCCTTGTAATTTAGTGAAATGACCTAATATCGTCAGAATTGGTCAACATAACAAATAACTTCAATGCGCGACTAATATTCGTCGTCTGAGACGACAACTCAATTCTAGTTCCTATTCCATAAGTCGGGGAGAAGCAATGATCCAGCCTCGTACTTTTGCCGACAGGCCGAGATTTGCCGACAGCAGGCCCTCCACCCCACTTTGGTCACGCCATTGAGAATATTGTCGTAGAGGAAGTAAAAGAGAAAAACAATAACACACGGAAATGCACTGGGACAAGCAATACAAATTGCTGTGTAATAAAACAACAAATATATAACGTAACAATAAAGACCGACGTTTCAAGTGGATATACCACCCTTCATCAGGGACAAAATATAAAAACGAAAGTGGTAAGAACTATAAAGAAGATAATGCACCACACAAGTTCACCACAATAATTATAGCACAATGTCAGTAATAGATGTTGCCTACTAGACATCCGAGTTGCCACTTAGAGGAAGTAAGTGAGTTCACTCGCACAAATCCTTGTCTAATGGATTTGATTCTAACAGTTACCGAAATTAGTTAACACCACCATGGTTCCCAAACGAATTTAAATGTTTTAGTGAACTGACAAGTTAATTATAATGTACCTAAAGAATTGCACAAGTGTCCTTCGATTTTCTTACGTCTACGTTAATGACGGCAGTATCACATTTAAGAAAACACCATCTTGAAAACCATATACATGTACATGTACATGTTATAGGCGTTTCCTTCCATTTTCTTGAGACATATAAGTCGACTGTTAGATGACATTTAACAAAACACCACCTTGAAAAACTACTACTGTACATCCAAACCTTTGTAAATACAGGTCTTAGCGATCTGGAGAGTCCTAGTAACACTCCTCAGTGCCCACCTGCGTCCAATGTACTTTAACGAAGGTCAGACATGCTACTAAGGTTTCCCGTTTACGCGGTGAACAACTATTAGTTAGCGGTGATGCGGAATAGTAGGAATTAAGCTTGCTGAATTAAATGTCGCTGTCTGTTTGTCTTTAATCCGAATTTCAGAACAATCTGTTAATTTATGTTGAAGTTAAGTGTGGTTTGTTTCACTGTATCACTTCATCATTGCTGTACAAAATATTCATTCATTTTCTGCATCTCTTTCAACAGTATTGATTACAAAGTGTGCTGAATAGTTTCATTCGGGTTTCAATAACACGAGATTATATTATTTTTTGTTCAAAAGGCAACTATTCTGATTCTTTCGGGGAAAATGTGTTGATGTCCGGGATACAGGAAGGTGAAAGAAATATAGGTTACACAATGTATGAGTTAACATGTTAAAATGTACATTTGAGGTGCAGAGACCACTGTCGAACACAAATTATTTCGCCCAGTTCTTCACATGAACAATTAGAGTCACATTTACATCCTGGATCATAGGTCAATGAACTGAAAATATAGATCTAGACCACGGTGGTTTAACCCCCCCCCCCCCCCCCCCCCCCCCCCCCCCCCCCCCCCCCCTAGGAGTATCCTCCATCGATGTTTCCCCCAATCGTCGTGTGACATGTCAGTCGAATGTAAGATAATTACATTTAACAAAACACCCTTTTGAAAACAACTACTTTGCGTACAAACCGCCTGAACGATCTGGAGAGTCCTAGTTCTCGCTCATTAGTGCCCACCTGCGTCCAATGTACTTTAGTGAAGGTCAGACATGCTACTAAGGTTTCCCGTTTTACGAGGAACAACCATTAATTAGCGGTGATGCGGTATATTAGGAAATGAGCTTGATGACATGTCACTGTCTGTTTATTTTGGTGTTGATTTCTAATCAAATAATGATGTTTTAATAGCTTGTACCTTGATAAAAACACCTGTTAACAGTTTCGCAATAAGTGTGATTTGTTTGACTGTATGAATTACTTCATACAGACTACACAAATGATCCATACATAGTTTGCACATCTCTCGCCAGTATTTTATTGCAGATGATGACTATTTTCTTACCATCTTACGGGCTGCAGTATCACAAGATTGGAAAATTCTTTCTTTTATCCAAAAATGGTTGGTTTGGTTTATTCATTCTGAGTGGACTGATTGTGTACAATCCAGAAATATCAAGTATATACAGGAATGTCAAACAAATATGGGTTATGCAATAAAGTGACACTCATTCCAACTGTAAGTGGAGGATGAAAAAGAAGAGGCGAAAATTGAGATATGATCACAACGCTTCATAGAAGACAATTAAATATGTATATGAGAATACATACATGTACATATAGTCGAGCACCAATCCATGTGAGGACCCGTATTAAAACACGTTTAAAAAAGTATAGAAGTTACAGTCAATCTGAGGACATTTTTTTTTGGTACCATACACGTAGGGACATTTGTATGGTATGTGTAATGATGTCGAATGGAGGACATGGCCATACACCCTTAGGGGGTAAGGATCCAACTTCTATACGTTTTTATGAAGGAAAAAAGAGAGGACTTCAAAAAGGGTCCACACTTTTTTTTTGTCCTCACATTGCCGGCTGGTAGGGACAAAGGTCCTCGGATTGGCGGGTTCAACATTACGTATGGATAGTTATGGTGCATCCGTCATGTCCGTGTGTGGGGAATACTTACAGGAACACTTCAACGCATAATTTCACCCAATTCGTCCAATAAACAACTACAGTTATACTTACGGCCTGGATCATAATACCATGTTGAAATTTGTGTAGGTGTTTCCTGCAATTATCTCGAGACGTATACGTCGACTGTAAGATGACATTAACAAATCACCATATTGAAAAACCACTACTTTGCTTGATAACCATAGCAAATACATTACAAGCCTGCAGACAATCTGTAAAGTGCTAATACCAAGGATATAAGAATGTTGATGAGGTATAGTTTACACATGTATATATGAATTAAAGATGTACCTTTGTCGTTTGGAGACTACTTTACAAGAACACTTAAACAGATTATTTGGTCCAATTCTTCCAATGAGAAATTAAATAACATTTACCATGTTTACCACATGGATCATAGAGTAACTCCAAAGTTGACGACCAATGTATTACATGGCAGTAAACACCATCTTGAAAACCATTGAACGTGTTTTCTCCCCATTTCTTGTGACATTTGGTAGACTGTAAGATGACATTTGATCTAAACACCATCTTGAGAAAAAACCCACCTTGATTGGTGACATTTACCAAAAGACTAAGACTTTGGCAACCTCATTCTTTCCTTAAAACCCAGAAAAGGCATGAACGATCTGGAGTGTCCTAGTTCTCGCTCATCAGCTACCTCCTTGCTGGGCAAGTACGCCCGAAAAGCTTTTTGACCAGTATTATTCCATAAGTCGGGGAGAAGCAATGATCCAGCCTCATGTATTTGCCGACAGGCCGCGATTTGCCGACAGCAGGTCCTCCCTCCCCCACTTTGGTAACGGCACTGAGAATATTGTCGTATAGGAAGTAGGTGAGTTCCCTCTCACAAAACTGTGTCCGGTGGATTTTATTCCAACAGTTACCGAAATTAGTTAACACCTTGGTTCCCAAATGAATAATCTTGGAATATCATGTTTGAATGTTTTAATTAGCTACCACTCAGTGCCCACCTGCGTCCAACGTCCGAAGGTCAGACATGCTACTAAGGTTTCCCGTTTTCGCGAGTAAGTAAGCTTGACCAAATGATTATGTTTTTTCCATAGGCTGAATTTCGACACAACATGTTAAAATGTGTCTTAATTAAGTGTTATTTGCTTCAATGTATGTATTACTGCATATAAATAATATAGTACGAAATAACCATCCATTTCCTGTACTTCTCTTACCAGTATTACAAAGTGTGCTTTATAGATTCAGTAACAGGAGGTTGTCTTGTCCAGAGGGGTTTTGACAACTATGTAGTAAGATTTTTCCTGAGTAGACTGGGTTGAAACCATAAATACGAAGGATACAGGAAGGTGAAAGTAATATAGGTTACATATGAATTAAAGCTGTGCATTTGTGGTGCAAGGACTACTCACACTACAGGAATACTTAAACAAATTATTTCGTCAGTTTCTTACAATGTTACATTTAAGTCCACTGAAAATATAGTAATCGGTCAACCGAAAGAGTTCTACACGGTTGTTCGTTTTTCTTCAAATTTGTTCTGCCATAGATGAAATAGTAGTATGACATTTAACAAAACCCATTCTTGAAAAGACCCTACTTTGTTTAATAAAAAGAGTAAATACACGCCTTCACGATTTGGAGAGTCCTAGTTCACGCTCCGTACACTGAAAGCCAAACTGGAGTCAGGGTTACTCTATAAAGGGAGTCCAGCCTACATGTGACTCTATGTCAATATTGACTCTGTTTGGAGAGTCACATGACTCCCTTGGAGAGTCAATATTTACTGACTCCTTTGGAGAGTCATGATGCATGACTCTTCAAGGGAGTCTTGTGACTCTTCAAATGGAGTCAATATTGACATAGAGTCACATGTAGGCTGGACTCCCTTTCGAGAGTAATAATGACTCCAACTGGCTAAATAGAGTCACCGTGACTCCAGGTAGGAATAAGACACTGAGAAATGGGGGGGGGGGGGGGGGGGCTTAAGGGTCATTGGCTCTTTGATGTTTATGTTCTTGCTCAATGTATTTGCATTTACTTAGCGAGCAATCAATCCCTTCCTTAATACCAGTGAGAAATATGCATATATATCAATGTACATTCAATGGTGTTAAATTAACGCATCGACTTGATTCAAATAAATTAATAGGTTTAAATAAATAAAAGGTGCAAATTAGCTCGTTAGCATAATTGAAATGGTACACACGAGCACCGGTGCTAATTTTTGTACCATTGCAATTATGCTAATGAGCGATTTGCGCATTTTACTCGGCTAATATAAGACCAAGTAAAATATGCAAATTAGCTCCAGAGAGTCAGGATGACTCCTTTGGAGAGTCATGGCCGATGACTCTTTCCGACGGCTAGGATGACTCCTTTGGAGAGTCAAGATGACTCCTTTGGAGAGTCAGGATGACTCCTTTGGAGAGTCAGGATGACTCCTTTGGAGAGTCAGGATGACTCCTTTCAAGAGTCAGGATGACTCCTTTGGAGAGTCATGGCCGATGACTCTTTCCGACGGCTAGGATGACTCCTTTGGAGAGTCAGGATGACTCCTTTGAAGAGTCAGGATGACTCCTTTGAAGAGTCAGGATGACTCCTTTGAAGAGTCAGGATGACTCCTTTGGAGAGTCATGGCCGATTTACTCCATTTCAAGAGTCACCTGACTCCAGTTTGGCTTTCAGTGTAGTGCCCATCTGTGTACAATGTACTTTGTCGAAAGTCAGACGTGCTCCGACAGTTTTCCATTTAAGTCATTTCAAATAAATATGTATTACGTCATCAAAGTACAAAATATCTATTCATTTCCTGCATATCGTTCGCCGGTACTTTACTACAAAGTGTGTTGAATAGTTTCATACGGGCTTCAGCCACAAAAGTAACAGGAGATTGAAAAATGATATCGTTTTGTCCAGAAAATCTTGACAACTATTGACATTCTTCCCGAGTGAGATGTGTTGTGAGTTTGTGACCACAAATATCAAGGATCCAGGAAGGTTGAAGAAATATAGGTTACATATAATGAATTAAAGATGTACCTTTGTTATGCGGGGACTACTTTACAGATTATTCTGTCCGATTCTTCCAATCAACAATGTAAGTAGTATTAGTGGCCTGAAATATCATCAGTCAATGAACTGAGTATATAGGTGAAATGCACTTAAATCAGTGAACTCAACAAAAAAATAATCTACGACTATAATGAAATGGGTATGCAGTTGATTAGTAGATGGGTTGGGATGTCCGATGGGAAATACCAACAAGATTATCGATAACAATTCAGATATACTAATATGATTATCGATCACACAAGTGGGATATGTACTAATTCCGGTAATTAATCGCAAGAGGATGATGGGAGCAATATTCAACTCTAGACATGCTAACAAATGGTCAAAACAGCATGAGAATACTGTTATATGAAGTACGACGAGCAAACACTAATTCAAGATTGTAGTATTAGGGCTGTAAATCAGTGGCATGTTGTACTCATACGTTCAGAGGTTGTGGCTTCGAGTTTCAGGGGAATATCTTGTTCCACATACTTTACCCTGACTACCGACCGTATTCCCGGGACAATAATGATAAAATGTTCGTAACTGCCATAGTCAACCCAACCCGGATTCTGTACGTCGTGATGATATAAACAGGAAAGATATAGTAGACATATTGACAAATTAAGTCAATTATTATAATACATCAACACCACACTCATATTTTCCATTTCATCACGAATTACCTACTTTCTAGACATTCATCAACATTTGCAATTATATCTAATTGCCTATTCTTGTATAAAGTCATTTGTTTTTCTCGCGCAATAAACCTGACGATAGCGTCATACATGATGACGGGTAAGAGATCGATTCAATCAGCAGTCTCATTTACTTCAAGTTAGGAATGTCACGACTTCCATCTAAAGAAGGCGCCAGGTTCCTTGCACTATATTGTTAACATGGTTAACACATGATTACATCTCAATGTACTTTCTCTCCCGGGTTCACATAAAGTTATCTATAGTTACACCCAATTGTTCTATGTTCTGCACGTTAGTTTGCCTCTCGGAATGTTCTTTTATGTTACAGTCAAGATTTAACCTTTTGTTCATAAGTCACATTACCTCACTTTATATCATTCAACTGGCTGGAAAAGTCAAATATATGTCGTAACCGGGCATTACACTTTCTGCTGTATAAGACTTCTCTACCTGTGCACGGTCTTCAAGGTTTGTGACATTTTTAAAGAGATGACAACAGATACCCAAGCTTGATCAGTTTGGCATATGAAATTTCAATAGCTGAAGTTTGCATTAGATTTTGAATCTTGCCATTTCTGTTGCACTCGCCTGATAATATGGGATAATGTGAAGTAACCAGAAATAATGATGATGCCTTGATGAAAAGATAACCTTTTCTTATGTTGTACGTGTGTTTCAACCATCTGTTGCCATTTCAAAATATTTTGCATCAGTATAATGGATATCGCTTCAACACTGAACCCGTAGTTTCAAGTTTTGGTCGTTCCTACCTTTCGTACTTCCAAATCACTCTTTAAACATGTTAAACGCTGATTCAAGGTACCGTTCCCTACATCAGCATCAACAATTGCTGTCGATAGAGGATATCAGTTTCTATTACTATTGTCCTGTAGAAATAACACAAGTGAATTATTAATAGATTACCTCCCTGTAGAAGTTCAATGTCAGGGTCCTTCTGATCACACCTGAATACGCCGACAAAGTAAATAGTCATCGCTGATGATACATTTTTACACATACATGGATGGCGTCGCTTGATGTCTATCCAATTATCTTAATCAGATAATATGGTGTATCGGGGAGTTGTTTCTATGGAAATTTAGTGTAGCAACAATAGATTATGTAGATATTGTCGACCTCTTAGAAGCGTTTCATCGTGATGAATATTCAAATGTGTTCTTATTATGTTAAAGAAAGTTCACCCATTTCTAAGAAACTGGTTGTAGATTAATGGTGGCGATAACAAGTAAATAAGGAAAGATCATCGACTGCCAACTATTCATCCGAACATATGTCAATCAACAAAAACGACAGCTTGTTATACATATGTAACCATGATATTCTAAAGTAGTGCTAAAATCCTCATAATCATATTTCAAAGATTATGCCTACTTGTTTTGAGAAATGTATTGTATAGGACCAATAAAAGGATTGAGAATGGCTGCACTTATGATTAATGACCAACAAAAGAGATTAACACAACTTTCGCTATTTTATGATCAACACAATGTTTAGCGTTTCATGCACATTGTTTGTTATAAGAATAACGAAAATGATTACATTTAACCTAAAATGCATATTTTTGAAAGACAAAAGAAATACGAGCATATCATGCGCATACATCTAAAAAGCTAGAAGGGAGCACTAGCTAGAGCTAGCAAACTGCAAAATCACGTTTTACACGATTAGAACTCAAACATTGTCATATTTGAAGACTTACAAAATGATAAGCATATAATATGTTTAAGAATGTATCGCAAGACTAATAAAAAGCACTCTGTACACATGGTTCAGAAATAACACTACCCAGTGACAGTTAACTGTCACTGCACTTACCATACAGTTTGATACATTCACAACTACACCTGTTACGAGTTGGCAGTATGTTTACATTCCAGTCCTAGGACTCGATTACATTCCTAAAGACAAATGAGACGATTACATACCACTCGATGCACATGTTTCAAAAAGCACAATCATGCTTCACAGTTTGATACATTAGAACACCTGTCACATGGTGAGGTATGCTCGCATTCCAGACCCATTGTTGAACACCTGGCTCACCGGCTCAGATATTCATTTCGTATGGATTAGTGTGTTTCAACACGTTTAACGACTGGCTCAAGAAGAAGCGTTCACTCATTTTAGACGATATAAATATATTGTATGTTTCAGAGATTAGGAATAAAATTAAATGCAGAAGAAGAATATTGGCCTCTATTCTTTAGGTACCTGGTCATGAAATCAGATAAAATCAAAGAATTGTAATGAAACAGACCCCAATGAATTATGGAGAATGAACGGTTCGGAGTAATTTTCAATTATACATTGAAATCGACATACAATTCTACAAAGGATATGATTATTATTAATAACAATAATATAGTAAATAATTCGAAAATAACATATTGAGTAGCTTCTTCATCATTTATTTGGGAGATGCTTCTTTCAGACATTTGTTACCTAGAAATTTCTTGCATTTTTTATTTCCCTACACTCTTAGAAGGTCAGGATCAAATATGAGACGAAAAGGATCAATTTTGATCCAGAAGCGGTATCACATATGAGCTTACCCTTTCCGGATCAAAGTGATCCGACAAGCAGGATCAAAAAGTTTGATCCGAAATGGGATCAAATATTTCTGTCAAATGATACTGAAACGGATCAAAATAATGATCCTTAATCGGATGTACCTGTAGCTTATGATCCTACTCCAGGATCAAACTGAATCAAAGAAAAAGTGAAAACATAGGGGATCATCGGGTGACAGATTGTAAAAACAAGCATGCATGCAAGGGTCTTTCGGTGACACCGGGCCAAAAAAAGGGGGGTATTTTTGATGGAGCCTGGTGTGAAACCTAATATTGATTGAGTGCCCCCACCCCCGGGTGCACACTGCAGACTATATATCGAGTGCAGTAAGCTTACTACATCGTGTAGGCCTAGTACATCGCAGTGATCGTGACATTTTGTGAGGAGCATTTTGACCGAAAATCGTACTGATGGCACTGGTCAGGTACAAGAAATTTGTTCACAAGAATAGAGCATGTTCAAACATAAAAAATAAAACTACTTTACCGACAAAATCATGTAACATTTTACAGATTAGACTGGATAACTTACCGCGGTATTTCACCCTTGTTTCAACTGTGGCGACCGAATTCAAAAGATCGTCTGCTTGTCGTCTATCGGTTTGCGAAAGAGTGACGTCAGTCACTCATTGACCAATGAACTGTTTCATCGAATTGATCCGGAAATCAGATCAAAGTTGATCAAGGTGAATTTGATCGAAACGGATCAAAACGATCCGAAAATGATCCTTAAAGGATCAAAACAAAGTGAGCCGGAAATCTACTCATGTATTTGATCCTGACCTTCTAAGAGTGTAGCTTCACAAAACAAGACCAATAAACATGATAAAGGACGGACAATATGGACTTTATAACAAATTTTAGATTTACAACACAAAAATTGGAAGAACTATTTTCTATAGGAGAGCAAAGGATGTGCCAGTAATGTAAAACTTCGAATGAAGTATGAATAACCTATAGATGAGCTCTATGAAAAGTAAAATTCTAGAATGAATAACTGCGAGGCAGCACAACTATCGCAAGTCCCACAACCCAAACAAACGTAACAAGCCTCGACCCATATCACAACTTTAAAAAACAAGGACATGAGCCGGTGCGGGAATCGAAAACGTGACCTTCCGATGGTTTACTATGGTAATACACTCAAACCTTAATCAAATGTGCGCCAAAACACTTTATAAAGCTTAGTATGTTTAATAGTACATGATGCGGAACCTTACTCATCTTCGGATGTGGTGTTTGTATGTATCTTCAGAATGTCTGAAAAGTTTAAAGTTTGTTGAAACGCCATGTAGATTGATGTAGCATTATTCTAAGTTTAATATTTAACTCCAATATAGAATACATTTACACTAAGTCTTGTAAAAGTTCATCGTATTTCGTGAGATGGCTCGGTACGCTTATGGACTTGAAATCTATTTTGAAAATTTAATTGCAAATATGTTTTAAGTATATGCCAATGAAGATTTTCCAATCTATAGGTATTACTTTACGCTGATTAAACGTTTTGTAAATGTTAACAAGGCATATCATTAGAAACTTATCATGTCATAACTCGTAACAAAGCTTTGTTGAGGTTGCGATGTTTAACCATGCAATCAAAACAGAGCACAAACGCTTTCATGGCTCTGGCTTCATTAACAATAATATAATCTGTAATTGGATTTCCTATGACTTCGAGTATCGCCGTGTGTATATTAATTAAGCGTGTGCGCCTTTTCCTATGTAGTCAAAACCACAAACCAGAAATAAATTGTAATGAACACAAATCGATACTAAAACACTACAGTAAAACAAATCTAGAAAAGAATCGTCATTGATCAACCTTAATTCTAATTAAATTTCATTATTTATTGGGAATTATTCGTACTGTGTTATTATACCAGCCTCCGTAATATTGTTCATAGTCCAATTAACCGTATAAAACTCACAATCGATACATAACCAGCATAATTCTAGAAACAATCTTCCGTATCCGACGTAAATACAATTCACGATCCTATTTGAATTGTAATTACTGTAATCTAACACGGTCTTCCAACCAATTAAAGCGCTCTACTTTCCTCCAACCGCGTGGTTTTGTTTTGATTTTATTCCATTTGTAGAAAACGATTGATTGATTTTTTGAAATAAAAACCCATCATTAACGCGCCACAACAAACCGGCTCTTAAAATTAGGTTGGTAGGTTACGTGGCCGTGGACGAAGAGGATCCGTTGCGACCTGCCCCGACTTGTTATTCTTCTTGTCATTGGTCGTAATTTGTTTCCAAGTGGTCAGGCGGCTTTAATCCTCTCCCTGCTATACAATTATGCTAATCACGTCAACTAATATTAGTATCGGTTTTATTGGATGGACATGAGCGCCATAAAGCAAAACACTTGCTAAGCTTTTCTTAAAGTAAGCTATACTTAGAGGAATTCCCTGCAGGCCAAGTTCCCTTGATATTTTATTTTTTACACTAAACCTTTAAAAGAGTTATGCGCGGCAATCATTTAGAATTCCAAACACATATCACCAAATCGATTTGAGAGTCGCTCGCTCGTGTTTTGTAATAAGTTGAAACTGTGCCAGGTCCAATGTAATGATAACAATATCTGCTGCCAGTAGTGCTAGGTGCTTAAAAGACCCTGGACATAAAACCCAACAGTGAGATAGAATTATTAGTTATCACATCGTGTTCTTAAGCTTTATAAAATGTTTTGGCGCGCATTTGATTTAAGCTGTAGTTTACTGTATTAACATAGTAACATTATGATCACATTTGTCGCATCAGTTGAAATCAAATTAATATTGATGAAAACTTATCTCATGTTTTTTTCGATGTGAAAACAAGAACAATGAACTTTTCGCCTGAGCTCTTTGTACCATGTCCGATGATGGATCTTTAAAAGATTTATTACTTGTAAATTACAAAACCCGTCTCTGATACAGTCATGTTAAAGATGGACTATTTCTTATGAGGTACGGCGTGCTGGGCGTGTAGCGTAATAAAGGTGTGAAAAGGATCATCAAATGTATGTTGGTGGTTCCCTACGGTTAACAATCATCTCCCAATCCAAATTGTCATTATGTGATGGGAACCATATTGTGATCCGAAAAACACACATGGTACCTGGGAATTGTTGTATTTAAATTAAGGAAAAAAGTTCTGTTTCCTTTCCCCCAAACATAAAAATAAGAATTTATTTTGTCTTATTTGTAGATCAAAAATAAATTATTGCTAAAACAAAATTCGTTAAAACTATGTGATTTTAATTTGAAATGTAATCTATAAACTAAACTTCTATTATGTACAATGATAATAATATAAACACTATTTTATCAAGAGAGCAAAATTAAAATGTATCCTTCTATTAAAAATAAATTGATTGAAAATAACGCAAAATGTAACGATCCCCGCACACTGTATACACACACCATAATATTTCAATCTCACACGGCCACTTTTTCCGAGATGTACTTTTGCGTGCCACGGCCAGCTACTACATGTATACAATATTGTATGTTGATCAAGTCCAAGTTAAAGTTAGCTCGATGAGTCATGCACCTCCAAATGAATCATTTGCGCCCGCTGATTGAGCGTGTTTCGACATGCTGTAAAATTACGACTTTTTTCTCACGACGTCTCTCATTGGCTAACGCCCGAGCCGGGAATGTTCTGCGCCGATTATGATTCAACGTGTTTCGACATGTTCAGAGGGCGTCGCCCAAAAAGACAGTTACTTGCGTGTTCAAACATGCTAGTATTTTCCCGCGTTGAGTGCGTGCACTTAAAAATAAACATGACGAAAAAATAATAACACGAGGAGGAGGAGAGAGTGAAACTTACGGCGGCGCACTAGGTATCACATCATCATTATTGTAACAGACTCGATGCAGGGCAGACGTGTTACCAAGAATCGTGATATTAACCAACAAAACAATGGCTCTTTACCAAAACAGGATTTACAGTACGATACTGACTCTCGGCGTGATAGCGCTGATGGTGATCATAGGAAAAAATACAGCATCAGGTAAGACCATTTTATTGTAAACTTATAACATTTTGCTTAATATTTCCACCAAATTCTCAGTTTTGTATCAATGCCGAGCGGTAATTTTTCATTCCGTTCTTATTTCCCGCCGCGGCGTGTTGGTCAGTTTTTCCCACCGGTATGCCATGCCGGCCGGCCGTCACAACAAATTTACATAGCATTATGGGTAAATTCCATAGAGATGACTTCGGACATTTCTTAGGAGAATACTTACAAATTCAATATTTTGGTTTTAGTTTTTGAATTTCAAATTTCTAAATTGTATCGTTTGAATTGATGGAAATGTACAGACGTTTCTTATTTTAGTATTGTACTGAGAATTGTTATACTGTAGTTTATATCTTTCAATTTACTTTATACTTAACGTGCTTAAGCTTAACCATAGTTGATAAAGTGTATGTTATATCAACAGTTGTATACGTTTAGTACTTTTATATTCATAAAGGTAATGATAATTTAATCCATGCAATATTATCTACTTTAAACATAGCTAGTACTTTACTAGCTATCGCTGAAATAGTTGTATCGTATTGCTAGTTTAGTTAATAAGACATTGAAAACTATACCGACATAATATCATACACTCTATTTCATTACTTATAAGTAACCAAATCTGTCTTATTCACTACATAAACCTTTTCTTATTCTAAGCGCTTATAAAGCTACTTGTATCCGTAAGCCATATAGTTCTGGAATATATCGACTTTACACGTGTGTAACTATAGAACTGCTTATCTACCGTAGATAGCAGACAAAGTACTCTCGTACGCACGTACATTATGCTGTATATTATAATGTATGCATATATCCTATTTTAATGATACTTGTACTGTAATGTATACACATGTGCTATCATAAACATATATATTATATACACTAGATTGAAAAAGGAATGCAATTATCAAGCAAGATATTTCAGAATCCATCAGTTTCTCAGCTTTTTGGGCGAGCCCGATGAAATAATGGACAAAGGATTATATCTCTATAGTGCCTGGACAGTGTGATCGGGCAATATATTTGCTTCGATGTATGCACCACCACTGACTACAGCCGACTGTTTGTGATTTGGACTGATTTCAAACAAAGAAGCTCAATATACTCTTAGCAGTCAACGTGTAATAACCTTTACTGAACTTGATACTGGGAGTGGACAATTCGACCTGTTTTGATGTGAAAGATATCTTTGTCACACATGATACAAATAGAAAACAAAATGGCCACGCAATACAAAATGGCTGACTTGGTCATAATATGGACATTTAGGAGCAATATTTGAATGAAGCTGAGAGAATTGCACAACCATAGCAACAATTGCAATATGCTTGGTAATACTGTACAATCTCTAAAAGATTCCGGCTGATGAGGCGATATTGATACCGCGCATGATGCAACCATGTGGTTGGGTGTGTTGCGCAATATCACCCTGCTTTGCTCAACAACTGCGCTGGGATAAGCAACGGGGGAGTTCCCCGGCATTAGTAAGGCGGATAAATATTGGGGGCACAATCATTCATATGCCTTGGCTTTCTTCCGCCGTAGACATTTGCTGGTGTAAAAGCGGGTTGCAAATATGTTTCTTCTTGTTTTGAAGATTTGACAGGTTAATATGTGTATGTTCTATTTTAAACAAATAGGTCAAATGGTATAACGTACTTAAATTTGACATACTTGAATACACGGCCTCTATACCGTAATATTCCACCGATCAGAATGTTTAACACCTACTTAACAAACCCTACAATATAGGAATGAAAACAAAAATAGGAATCAAAAACAAAAACTATTTTAGCAGATCAAATTTCACCTTCTGATTGACTTACTTAAATGGGTGTTGGGGTATTTCTTATATAGTTTCAAATTTACATGTATACCATTTGTTTTCAAGTTCAAACCAAACCATTACCGAAATCCTTACCGACTATCAGAATCCTTTTCAATGAATACAAGTTTTATCTTAACCTAAATCCGAACTTAATTAATCTGTATTCCGACCACTTATCGATTTTATTTAAATGATCTTATATTATAAGTAATCTCAACATTGCCATTCCCATAAACCATTTCATCTTCTATCTTAACCGATTTACCGTTTGTTTTCAAGTTCAAACCAAACCATTACCGAAATCCTTACCGACTATCAGAATTCTTTTTATGATTAATACAAGTCTTGTCTTAACCTAAATCCGAACTTAATCAATCTGTATTCCAACCACTTATCGATTTTTTTCTTCAATGAGCATATAAGTAATCCCAACATCCCCATCCCCATAAACCATATGTTTCATCTTCTATCTTAACCTAAACTAATAATTTAAGAACATAAACCTAATCTACATTTTGTTTTTAGTCATAATATTATCCTCTGATCCTGATGTCAACTTTTTTCTTCGTAACTAGGCATTGGCTCTTTCATTACTAATTATGTTTCCTTAAACTTCTTTCTATCTTTATACATCTCATTTACGCGTACGGCTTTTACATTGCTTGAGTCTTAACGTTCAAATACTAGCAGTAACTAAGGCTATTGTCTCCTGGATATTAAATACCATATATTATCAAATAAATGAAGTCAAAAGTGGAAAAATGCCGTGATAATATATTATTTAATGCCAACGCAGCTTCTTTGTTAATACCATATATTTGTATTCAGTGGCTATACAGGGTGTATCAAAAAAAATAGGACACTTTTTCATGACGTTGTAATACTTGTTATAATCATTGGACCATGACCACTTTACTCTCAATGTAAAGCCCAATTAATGAGTATGATATCCTGAAAATATGAGATCAATCCGATGAAAAATAAGAAAACTAGCATATTTTGCGTAAACCATGTCATTTACTGGTTTGTACAATGGGATTTACATGCATAGACCAGTAAATAGCATGGTTTACGTTTCAATACCTTACAATAAAATAATCTATCAGTCAATAGCAAAGATTAGATTGGTAATCCATTTAATTCTGGCACAAATCAATACTGGCTAAATAATCCACAAATCAGATGCATGCATATTCTGTGCAAATTAAAAAAAAATCTCGAACCCACTGTAGATGGTTCATTAGCATTATAAGAAGTAGAATTGGCATAAATAGTGTGCGCGTTCATGTTACTGTACTGTTACTGCGTGAATGTCCATTGTACATACCACAAAATAGATTGCCTTGCCTAATAGGTCACAATTTCCTTAATTAATTATGTATTTTTCTCATCTTTTCAGGATTTTATCTTTATCGGTTGTACTTTACATTGAAATAAAAATTGGTCACAGAGATTTAACAAGGATTTAAAAAAAAATTAGGACACTTTTTAATGATGGTTTAAAAACCATCATTAAAAAGTGTCCTAATTTTTTTGATACACCCTGTAATGGATTAGGTTCTCAGTCATTACCATATAGTATAATCATCATGATTATACCTTCACTTCTATGTGTTGAGGAGAATGCAATAGGGAATTACGATGTTAAGTGTGTGTTTTGTAGATAAGTATTAGGCTTAAATTAATGGATATTGTAGATATAAGAAGTTACATGAAGTTCAAGCTCCTTTGAAGTCAAACACTGATGATGTAGAGTATACTATTACCGACATATTCAAGTCCACACAAGTTATAGTGCCGTCTTCCAAATATTTTAAGGAGAAATAACTGTTATCATGCTATGTAAGATATTTTTATTACGTAACTATTATGTAATATATTGCTTATTACGTAACTATTGAACAATGAGATAAATTCGACCATAGTCGCTATAAACTATTATAAATCGATATCAGAAGTTCGGTTACCGCAGTTTATAACCATGAACCCGTGACTTACATTTGGAACAAACAAGTTTGATGGTTTATCCAATTTACTTTCGAAACATTTAGATTTGAAAAGGTCAATACTATACGATCTCCATCTCCAACGCGACAACCGTGTATTTGTTACTCCCACGTATTAGCTCAGTCCATTTGACGTAATCTAGATTTACAAAATAAAGGTTACGGTAATTACTATGATAAATAACCCGTACAATACCCAATAACCTATACAACTATAAGATATTACCGTCAATATCCTTTATATATTAATTTCCTCTAAGCCATCTATTTCAACTTGCCCTTAATGTGTTCCGGTTCAAATACAAATATATGCGTGGGTTTGTTTTTCACGTGATTGATGGTAACTAGGATAGGTAAAGCTGTTCTAATGATACTGTCTGAAAGATATGATATTTCACTGGTAATCAACTCAGTGACTGCTTTTATAGTATGGTATACTATGATGAGCAAACATAATGACGAGGTTGCGTGGGCAGTTCTGTATAGTACTATTTCCACGTGTTTGTATCTTGGCATTATGGCGGGCATTATGGTAGTCCATTGACGGCAATACATGTCAGCACCACCAGCAAGAAAAAACGAGCGTGTTCATTGCATAATGGTTCAAAAGGTTGCGCAATTTAGTTTGATAAAAAGAGCAATGTCAAATGTCTTAGGAGAAATCAAGGATTTTAGATAAAACAATAATCTAAAGCGCCGATGTATAAGTATGTCTTTTAAACTAAAACTTCTGTCTTCCCGCCATTCTTGTCGTGTATGTGATTGGTGCATGATTACGTATTCCTCTTGGCAACCAATCAACATAGCTGTAGAATTTGAAACTGTTTCAGGGGCATGTCATGATGTTGAATGGTTAATCATAAGATCATGACATGCCCCTGAAACAGTTTCAAATTCTACAGCTATATTGATTGGTTGCCAAGAGGAATACGTAATCATGCACCAATCAGAGCCACGACAAGAATGGCGGGAAGACAGAGGTTTCAGTTTAAAAGACATAACTATACATCGGCGCTTTAGATTATTGTTTTATCTAAAATCCTTGATTTCTCCTTAGACATTTATACATTGCTCTTATTATCAAAACTAAATTGCGCAATTTTTGAGCCATTGTGCAATGGCTCATAAAATATTTTCAAGAAAAGAATAAAAACTGAGTTGTAAATGCAGTTTATTGGTGGCACAAGCCTCTTATTCTTACATATTATATGTGCAATAGAAATGCTTTGTTCGTCTACTGTAGATAGTAGCTTCCATTTGTATACTCACGCGCGTTGGAGGCAATTTATTTCATTAAAATGATTTATTGCAGATAATCAAACAGAATTTCATTACTTTATTACTTTATTACAGATAATAAAATATATATTTTCATCACACGTGCATCATGTAAACTGGAGAATAATGTTTCATTTGGAAATTTCAATTTAAATGAAAAACACGCACCAGTGAAGCTCATCGTAAATGAATGGGCATACTTAATCATACGCTACATTGTCTACCAGTAGCTTTTTTTAATCACCATATTGAATATCATCCCGCGATAATAATGCAAAATTAAAATTACCTCATACTATAATATTAACTTTCATTCATTTGCAAAAACCAATTGCACAGTAACAATGATTTTTATAATGCTTTCAAGTGTAAAACAAAATTTTCCTTGAAATGTTGTCAATCGGTGGATAATATAATTGGTCCCGTACTCTGATACACAGATGATAATTAAGTTGACTTTATATTGACGTTAATTTCACTTTTCTCTTGATGTTGGAAAGTTAAATCCCCGGTTAAATCAAATCTGTAGCAACTGTAAAATACGCAACCGGTCATCCGAATAATTATAATATAATATTGTTGGTTTGCGGTGTACTGTAAGAACCATATGGACAATAACAGGTTCATTAGCGTCCATTCATGTCATACAATGGCAATATAAATAATTCATTAGTTAGTATTTTGTCAAACAAAGAGCAGATCTTCATGATACAAAATTTCATATTCCTTTATCCCCAAAAGAATATTCTTATAAATACTTAATTAACATACTTAGGAAAATTCCATTTGGATTACTTATAACCAGAAAATGCATGTCTACTATTAAATCCCGTGGCTCCGTGTAGAAAAAGACTAACTAGCGACATCGTGGTACTATGTTGATAAAGCGTGTGCCTATTAATCTTAACAGTGTCGTATCCTATCCGTAAGGTAGGCCCTAACCTACAGAACATATTTGTCTCAGTTAATTGTCCTGATTTAGTTACAGACAATCAAAATCATCTCTAATCCTCGTGACTCTAAAATCAACTATTATAATACGGTGACTCCATGTTGATTAACCAAAACTATCAATCAACAGCATTTCCCCGTGTTGATATACCGGATGACCATTAAAATGGTCAAAAAAAATTCGTATTGTATCCGTAAGGCCATTAAACGACAGCGTTCATTTGTCTTAGCTAATTGCCGTGATTTATAATAGATACGTACAACTAATATTGTCTCGACTCCCCGTGGCTCTGATATCTGATTAATTAAGTTTTAAACAAAGCCCGCCTGTATTATCATATTCTATCGATTTAATACAGTGTGGGTGTGTGCTTTTGCCAAAGAGATATTAATTTAGTTTGACCCGCTTGATATGGACGCCTACTTTAATGCAAGTAATAGCGAGGATGCATTTCATATTGCGATACAGATGTGTAAACAAAGACGATGGCTCTTCGCATCCAATGACGCTTGACTTTCACGCGTGACCAAAGACCGTATCGCGGTTGGCAAGAATGAAATATGGCCAACCTGCCGGCTGACTGGACATGAGCGCTCAAATATCCTTTGTCTCGGAAAGGCCAACTCAAATCAATCAATCAGGTCATTAAGTCGTTTAAAGCAGACGGGCGTGAGATATGGCTTCATAATAGATCGTTATTGATCCTAATAATGAAATAAATAATATCCGATGTTGCAAAAAATTGTCGAATCAGTGCTCAATGTGTTCACACAAAGCGATGACCTAACGTGGGACTTAGACTCGGCTTTGTTCTAATTTGTTCCACCTCACTGTGTGCGTTGGGTTGTAACTTGTTAATCAGGTGTAGAGCTTGAGGGCAAAGCCGATCAAGTCAGAATGGTCGCTAACAGCTTTTAAAGTAAAGAATAACCCATGTAGAAACACAAATAAGACGCTAAAAGTGTGCTTGTCGAGTTGGTTTAACGGCAATGTTATTGTTTAATGTACCAGTGCCTGGTGGATATTATCACATAGTGTCAGCGGTTGAAGTGTAAATTGGGGCTCGTTAATGGATGCTATTCTTACTACGAGGGGTTTTAGGTGAAACTTTAAAAGAATCTACTGTTCCTCTGAAAACAGGTCATGTTAAACATGAGTAAGCAATGTCGATTATAGATGGACTTTTAAATATTTTGGTTATAGAACAGTTATAACGATGGAAATTTAACGAGGAACTTCTATCAGTCATGAATCTTTACCCAACATAATTCCGTGCATATGGCTATGTGAGACTTTTAACACGCTAGGCAGTTGGTGAATCAAGGCTAAATTGGATTACTTGTATTGTCCTGAATAAACCACCTTCTTACTAGCAATTACCAATAATCTGAATGTGAATGCTGTTTAGGGAATTAACATCCCGACGTGTTGATTTCAATCAAAAACTTTGTCTTGGTTTCAAATATTTCTAACAATAAGGGATACCGCTGGTATTTGGAAAACGGTTTAGTGTATTTATATCTCGATGGATTACGTTTGTTGGTGTGTTGGCTTCAAGCCGAATACATATGCCAGGAAAGTGTTTCAGATATGTGCCCTATCCATTCCCAGTAAACGAGGTCATCTTGAGGTTACATAGCTACTAGCAATAACAGATAACACTGGTATTTTATATGCTGTTTACAATATTTACCGGATTAATATGCCCGAGGATTATGTTTTCCCCGTGTTGGCATCAAGTCGAAACACCATGACAGGCTTTTGAATAAAAAACGTTGCCTTAACTCCCGCCTTAACTCCCCCAAGTTCTTCTAAAAACTAGCAACATAGATAATCAAGGCAATTTGAAAGCTGTTTATAGGATTTATGTCCCGGAGGACGACACGGACGACACGGCTGTTTCCTACAAGGTTTTATACTTTTGTAGTTTGGTGCTGAAGTCAAATAACTGACACCTGTGGCGTGATAGCGCTTTTGAAACCAAGCTGAACTTGATATAATCAAGAAAACCAGGTCGAGTTTATAAGATGTTGAGTTCGGACATGTCTATGTGGTACTTTAAGCTTCCCCATCTATACAATATTGAATTCGGTTACGGGCTGTTAGCGTACTATTTCCCAATACTAGCCTTTTATCAATGGCTATCCGCGGACTCATTTACCATATTGCGCGTGATGGAGCATCTATTAACCAACCATCGCACTTCGTGCCGGCCGAGTTATAGATGGCATTTGACCTATGCAATAGTTTGCTTAAGCGTCTGGCTGGGCCGAGCGCTGCTGACTTAATACAGAAAAAATGCGGACATGAGATATGTATGTCAAACGTCCGCGCAGGCCAGTCCCATGGCTATTTCGGGCGATGACGATTTTCCGTAGACGGTTAATTATCCACAAATCCGTGGGTGGCTGCAAGGTGGCTGCTGCGCTGTTGATCCAGCGTGAATTTTTCTGGCGTTAAGTCACATCCCCTTTTTAGCTCCTTTAGTAATCCATCGACCGTCTGGGCTACAGGCCTCTCTCGACTAGTTAATCAGTGAAGGAAACGTAATAGTCTCTGTACTTAATGACGAGCGGCAAAACATGAAAGAACCTTAAGGATAGGAATTGTAATCTCATTGTAATGTTATATAGGGTAGTATGTGTTAGCGTTCAGAAGACTACTTGTAGGGATTGTACATATCAGTTGGGTAGTATAACCGGTTACAATGAAGTTCTGAGTTTATGCAAATTGGTTATTCTATATCGAACCTGTTCGATAGATACTTCAGGACTACGTGTCATTTGGTTACAGTCGATCTACACCAATGCTTGAAATGTTGTCCACACTTAGGCCAACAAAAAAAAAGAAGAGTTGACTTGCCCTTTCCGACCGGCGGAAATCTAGGGTCGCTATTTTTATTTTTTTTCAAAAAAAAAGAAAAAAGAAAAGAAATTGAAAGAAGCACATAACAATAAAGAAAGATGAAAACGTGTTTTTGAGTAGTATCTGCTTGTTTAAAAATAAAAAATAAAAAAATTAAAAATATCTTTAAAACGTGTTTTTGTGCAGTAAATTTTCAACAAAAGTCAGAAGAAAAAAAATCCGACCGTCCGACCCTGACTTTGACCCTGAAAGGGCAAGTCAACTTTCTTTTTTTTTGCCTTACCTTAATACGGTTAGCAAAGGTTTTATATTAATGGTCTAGATAAACCAATCAAATTATACCGGGATGTGTATGAATAGGCCTATGATACTAAAAAAATAATAGAATTACAATTGTGATGATTCCCTCTATTTTAATCAAGCTAATTACTTTCGTAAAAGGTTAGCTCTGAAACAGCCTTGTATTAATTTAGCACGAAATTGATATAACATTATTTTCAAATGCTTGGACATATTGTGAATTATTTATCTTCTTGATCAAAGCATGTATCGTGATATATTACCACCTTATCAGCAGACATTGTGAACTTCAAAGTGCAATGAACAGAATCTTTATTAAATACATCGATCGATTTCGTCGGCAATTCAACCGTGATGTGAACATCATACAATGTGAATTTTAAAATACACACTCGGTTATCGTGACAATCTTTTGTGAAAACTCATTACATACATTGCACTATAAATGTGTGCATGATGAAATATAACGGATACCATAGTAACCATATGGTGAATATTGCGATATTTTGCAGACGACAATAGAAAAATGATGAGGTAACCGAGCGAGAAAAATAGTTTCGCGCGTAATTATCTCCTATATGTGTGAAGCGGATAATGGCAATCAGTTGTAACCTTGAAGAAAAATCATTCGTTGAGAGGTTTTTTGAGTTCGTGTTATATTTAAGGGCAATGGCATTTAATGGGCCACGACTTGCATGTGGAGTGTGTAAGCCAAGACCTAGAAAAACTTCTTGGAATAACACTTGTGCCCGTGCTTTATTTTGTGAGTCATAAATATTGCTTTGTCTGCGAAGATTCCTGCAATCTTGCCTGGAGAGGCATAAATTGATCAGTACACACAATGAATAACCGCGCATTCTGAATCCTCTAGTAGCCCGGCGTTATGAATTATGCATGGAGAGATTAATTTGAGCATGCTAGCAATACATCAAAAAGTGACAGTTGCTATCCCACGCCCAACAAACGCTTCTGCTTGTTTTGGTGTGATGTCGCTAGATGGCGATAAAAAGTAAAATAGCCTCGGGATATATTGATGCAAACAGTCCAGAGGATTACAGGACAGAGTCTCTCTTACCGAGATGCAATTAAACCATCTGACTGTGAATGGGAAATGTTTTGATGGCGCAAGTTACGATTGCTTTATATTTGGCGCGATTAAATTTATCCCTGCCAAACCACACGTGTATTAGCAGACTACAGCGCGCGGGAACAAAAACCCTCGGGGAGGGAGTGGCTTAATTTTTGGCGCGCTAATGCATTCGGTTTCTTTTATGGTGGTCACGAAGTTGTCAGAATCTAATATTGAGAAAAATCTAATTAGTGTGAATAGAGATGAGTACAAGATAACGGTGTGGCATTTGTAACGGTGTGGCATTCGGGTCCAAAATTGGCAGACCGCACCGGACTTGTCGGGTGTAAGAATTGGACACCTGAAAGAAGTGAGCTACGAATGCACTTTTGACTCGTAATACGAAACCCTATGAAGCAATTTTTGATCAAGATAATTGAATTGTTAAGGAGATTTGAGATAGAGATAACATAATTGTGGAAAAATAATACCCATATGAAATCAGAAGCTAATGAACAATTCTGCAGGAAATGTTCATTAATTTGGGAAAAAGAGAGGCGGGATATACACTAAGATAATTATTTCAAGATAAGATGCTTTAAAAAGAGACTCATCGGCAGCATTAGCTACTATGCGAAAAAGTCACGTTCGTAAAAAAAGGGGGGAAAAAAGAATAACAAATACCATGGACTATCCATTCATCACATTGTGTGGGTGTATGATCCAATCATATGAATTGTTAGCATTTGGGGAATACCGGGATTGCACAATATCCTTGCAACAAAAGTACGTCATCACACAATAAATTCCACTTTTTAGGTTTTCTTGTGATATTTGTCTGAAATGGTTGACGGACATAAAGGTAGAGAGCACCTTAAAAATAGTCTTGAAAATAAGAATTTTGCATCACTTTTACGTTAATAACACAATTACTTATCACTCAAATGTCATCCAAAATAGGGGATTAAAACAGAAATTCAGTAAGTTTGTCTTAACGATGGATTTGGTCGAAAATAACATGGAAAGAATCGTATAACAAGAAAATCGGCGCCTAAAATAAGATGTACCTGAACTTGTCTCGGCTTGTCGTCTGCGTGTTTTGACTCGTTTCGCTAGTCACTGTGCTCCACGTGTCCCGCGACGGTTCACATTCAAGCCCCTATAGTCAATACGGAGTCTCATTTCGCTTAAATATGCATTCTTAACATAAACAAGCGGTGATCGGACACATACTTTATTTTGACACTTGAATTATGTTATAGAATGTTAAAGGGTGAAATTAAGAAGCACTTTTCATATTGAATGATATTGAAATAACGGAAGGGCTAATACCATGTCATTGAACGATGCATGTATATAAACTCAACTAAAAAGAAATGTGAGCGACGTTTAGTAAAAAAAGGTTAAGAGCTACTTTTCATCGTGTTAGAATTTGCAATGTCTAGAAATAATTTATTTGCTTTTAAATAAGAAGAAATATTTTAAAGTGTATGTATACGGACGATAGAATCGGTTCTGTGTATGAAATTGTAAGTAAGGACAGAAATAGTCCGTTAAGTTCAAACATTTTAAAATAATAAAAAATATCCATTCGAAATGTCAAATAAACAGTAAAAGATATGTGAAATTGGTTTTATAGATATCCGACTAATTTTGGCCTGTTGGTGGCATTACATATGTTTCTGGATGTGTACCAAATATCTGTATTTAAATGTTCATATTTGTATCTATTGAATTGTTTCTACAGCTTCATAGAAACTAGCGTTTTAAGGTTATGAATATTATATTGCAACACCTTTGTAACTTCCCCAAGCTAACCTTAAATCCCTACCCATCTTTCTCGTTCTTTACAGCTATCCGCGTAACCACAAACCGCGGAGTATTCGTGCCGCTTAACACTCGCAGGGAGCTGAAATGCGACTTCAAACATAAGAAAGAGATCTCCTCCGTAACTTGGAAGAGGGGGCCCGTTTACGACGATGCCGAAGACGTGATATCCTACTTCATGGGCTGGAAGAAGGGACCGATGTACAATAAGGGTTACGATCTGGCAGCGGATAACTCTACGCTAATCATCGAGAACGTGAAAGTGGAAGATGAAGGGACGTGGTGGTGTAACGTGGTCGTTACGGATCCGGGTCAAGGCAGAGGCTCTACTAACGTTACAGTTACTGGTAAGTTTTAAGTTAGTTACACTATTTGCTTTGATATCTCCAATCATCGTTTAACTTGGTTGAACAACTTGCCCAATACAATACAACTGTCCTGACTGCCATTTACATTAAATTGTAACGCTAGGTTCAGGGTTTGGAAATCAGAGTTTAAGATTCCAGATACAATACGACCAGTCCAGTTAATATTTAATTGTATAATGTAATGAAACATCAAAAATAATGAAACTCTTACCATATTGTTACATACACCTTTATAGAAACAATGTATTAGGGGACAGGGCGAATTGTGTGAATGTTGGTATAACATGGTCATCTAACAATTACTCTTTACATTCCCTTCCTTTTTACAGTACCGCCCACACCACCAACTATCAGCCAGTGTCCAACCGGACAGCCATGCGAGATTAAAGTGGACAAAGACGACACCAATTATACTGTCACATGTACAGCGACCGGATCAAAACCCGCCGTGACATTAATCCTCTACCAAGATGATCAGAAATTAGAAGCCGACATGCAAAGGCGGGAAAATGCGGACAAACCGAATCAGTACGACACTGTACTGGAGATACCGCTCATTTTGGATTCGGATAAAGACGAATTTGTGATAACGTGTGAGGCCGTTGGACATCATTCGCTACCGGACTCGGAAAAGAGAGCGAAGCAGGTGCTGACAATTCAGAGGAATAAGAATATCCCAACAATGAGTAAGCGAGAAGACGGTTAGTTGAAATTATTATCAAAAGTAGTATGTGATATAGCTTTAACTTCAAAGGGTGGAGGTAAAAGTTAATCACTTAATCGCCCTTAAAGCTTAAAAGGGATGACCTATTACAAACAATAGCTAATCGTATAATCCTCAATAGCGTGCTACTGTCAGACAGTTGTAATAGACGTCCGCCTTACGGGTTCAAAAAGCAGCTGCTTTAACCAGACTATGATTTCCGCCATGTTGTTCATCTCGTGAAAGCACGAGGATGTGGAAGATGCCGGTAGAGCATCCGCTCAACCTTGCACTCGACACGCAACGGGCGGACTTCCCCATGTAACGTGGAAACTGAGATCAATTATTCGTACAAATAACAACAAGTTACCTTTAACAATTTTCTTAAAAGCTTATAGGTATAGAAGGATTTTGTACATAACCTAAATATTAATTGTTTTGTTCTTGTTTTCACGATTTTCTTTAATCTATAGAAAGCCACGAAGTCGACACGTTAAAGATCGGTATCTACGCCGGCGTTGGTGCTGTTGTCGCTGTTGCACTTATCATCAGTATCGTCATCGCAGCATTTGTCGTATCATCAAAAATGCAGGTTAGTTGTGTGATGAAAACAATGATGGCCACAAATTATTTCCTTTGTCTACAACTATCTCTTAAAGATGTTTCAAAAGAAACACGGTTTAGAATGCGATGCATGCGGCAACGACACAAAATCGTATTAATTTGAAGCTACATAATGCACGTGGTTTGCTGTTCTTACAAATTGCAACACTTCTGGTATTTCTGAAGTAAAAACTATACTGCACATGTGTATCAGATAGGCGTACAGACAATACCATGTGGATATTCGCGCGCATATATACTCTTTTCTTTCACACTTGGTTGCTATAGTGATAGTTGCGCGTGTTTATCTCAATTTTTATTTACATCAGTATGTATAGAATACTGATTACTTTTACTACAGCGTTTTGCTAGTATTATGATTCTAGTCCATGATCTGGTACAGAATTCATTGGATTATATTTAGGTTTCGTATCTATATCTTTAAATTCTTTTATTCATATATCCTATTGAATACTGAGAGCGTTAATATTTTGGCGGGAAAATTATGACAAGAACAAATCCAAAGGATTCTGAATCAGACTATTTCGCACTGTTGTCTATAACAGCGCCTGCTTCATCACGTGTAGACCCAATGTCTATGTGCGCCATCCTTTCTATAATATGCTTTCCCGCCTTTTTAGCACAACATGTAGTCACTATGCATGGTTGTCTATATTATTATATAGTTTCTTCTTATTCTTTTTTGTGTTATTTTATTTAAATGTCTAAAATGAATAAATAAATACAGGGGTAAACAATCGTGAGTCATTGACTTTCATTAAAACAAATCCAAAATTGCAAAATAATGATGGCGTGGCTTAGACAAGGGTTTTCAAAAGATGTTGAACATTGGCACTGATTAAAATCGGCATATCAGCACTTTTTCTTTCTATCTTTCTCTCTAAAACTGGATACTTTTTATTTCTAACTTTTCACACCAGCCAAGTCCAAGCCGATCAAAGTACCGGGGAGCAAAAAAGAAAAAGAAAAGGCATAATGATAGACCACGATTCCCCTCGCCTCCGCCTTCCCCAGACCCGGAGGGTAGAACCACACAATCTTCCATTCATTCAGATCTTGGCCTTAACGACTCGGTGAGTACCGTATCGCACGGCACTCGATGTGTATGTCAGTGTTTTTTGGCGGCAAAAATATTATAATTTTGATTTATATTATCAATGGTCTGCAGTGTTGTAGTGAAATGCATTTTCTTTTTCTTTTATATTTCCCGCGCATTATTATTTGCACTTCTGCTTCGAATTGTATTTATCTGTAGCCGTTGATTTTGTTTTTGCACATAGTTTTTCATCCCCTGCTAAAAAGATTGCCACTCCTAAACTTGTTTCCCATCCCTGCAGTTTACCTGATCTGATATATTTTGCAAATTAGATTCCAATCTGCAAGTTTTAAGTTTTGACTAAAGTCGTTGGAAAAATGGTCACCCTAAACCTTTAACATGTTTAAGTACCAATTAATCCGAATCGGGTATCTTTTGACCCAAAGTAGACCCAATGTACTAACTTTTCTCACGCGCACTTTTGATTTAACTAGGCAATTGTTTGAGTGTTTAGTGGCATGCATCCATACGTTTATCCCATTGCATTCAAATCTATATCAAACTTTCACTTAATTTTTCTTGTGTCTTTTCTTTGCTTCTTTTCAATTCAGGACTCCGAGAAACACGACTACGAGAACTTACCGAAGGTAAGGATATGTTCTTATTGGAGTTCTCCAAGATTTTAAGATTTTAGATTTATGTAAACGTACATATTTTAGATAACGTGCATGTGGAAAAATCCATGTATGGTTTTCCAATAACGCAAAAAGGAATGAACACATTTTCACTTGGGAAACACCAATAATTTGCATATTTCTGTCACTAGACATCGACAATTTATTAGGTTATCTCAGAATTCAAATACATAATACACAAACTTGAAAGATCTCATAGTTCCCCACTAGCGAACACACATGGTAAAACAATCAAGGCTATTAGGACAAGGCAGGTCAAGGTTGAATTTGTTCAAAGTAACAGGGCCTGTTACTCAGGCTAATTCCCCTAATTTTAGTAACAGCTATTATGTAATCTAGCTCATTATTACATGAATTTATGGCACAACCACCCTGGCTGATATTTCGAAAAGAGAGTTGGCGTGGTTATGTCTTTAAGCAATACGGGGTTGTGGTTGTAGTCGAATGGAATGGTATACATTCCTTCTTCTTTCTCCTTAAAGAATAGTTGGTCCTAAGTTGCTTCCATTAATTGCACGGACCATCGATTGGGTTAGTCTGTTGTTCAACACGTTCATGATCCATCCGAATAGATGTGTACAATAAATACTATTTATATAACGGTTGTAACCACGTATGAAGTTCGGATCGCTTTCGACTATAAACATGATAAAACACTTGTTTTATGCTTACAGTTTGATTTTAATCTTTTTGTTCTTGCAGGGTATGAGGAACGGTTTTTGCGCAAAAAGTCCAGTCTATCAAAGTCCTGTTTCGGCATGCTGACCAGTGACCAAAACTTCCGTGTACATATTGACATTTGACACGTTAAAACATCAACAAAAGCGAAGATGTACGGCTAAAGATGGCCGTGATGTGGCACCGTAACTTTCATCAAGTACCTGATGATATGAAGGGGAACTGTAATTGTCATCAGCAAGATACAACACCATCAGTTGATACACACTGAATACAACGAGCTGATGAGAATTATACAAAAACCTGCCGTGTGCGCTACTTATTGCTGCCCTCTGCATAGGAATATGCAGGCTACTGCCGTTTCGACCCGATGTGCAATTATTCTGGAATCAAAAGTGCCCTTTGGTCTATCACCATCATCGTATCTTAGCCGTACGTGTATATCTGATACGGCCATTGAAAATCTATCTGTATTGTGTTATACTTATAACGAGTTTTATCAACGTCTCACCAACAAAAGTGTTATAGACAGTATACACTTGCGAGATCAGGTAGCAAACTTGCGTGATCAGGTAGCAAACACCTTTATGAAGTCATAACGCAGATGACTTACAAACATAAGAGTTTTGAACTCGTGAACTCTTAAACTTCAGGTATAGGATTCAGAGTTGTACATCAACGGATTGCAATTTAGAAAAAGAAGAAACGCTGCGCTCAGTTTTGTACTTTCTATATCTGTGTGATAAATCGCTCGATCGCTCGCTTGCTCGTAACGTACCCGCATCATGTATCCCGGATTCTGTGCGGCCTAAAACTCTCAAAGACATTTGCAATTTTGATATTATGCAGATAGAACTTTCAACTATTCACATTCGCAAGACAGCATTAATGGCCACATTGGATCATGCAAGTGTTTAAGTACCGAAGTATGGGTATTTGAATACAATCACGTGCAATACTGAATTTTATTTATTTATTGTTTTATTAAGCAACAAAGATAGAGAGTTTATAAATGCATGTATGTGTATATGATCTAATAATCTGATACAACTCTGGCATCGCTAGATGGTATCACTTTAGTACTGCAAGTCTTGATTACATACAATGTTGTAAGGCTAATATATACCTCTTCAATGCAAACAATAATTCCGCGTTGCTGTAGTGATAGTGAAATCGTTCAAATTATTTTTGGTATTGAAGAGAAAATTTGATTACTATTTAATAACCTTGAACAACCTGGATGTGTGATTATGATATATAGCATACAATAATGAAATTATTTAGGATTATACAATCACTTTAATTGGCAGAGGCACTGCATTTCACATTGTTCAAACTGCATCTATCGCTAAACAGATGTTTGAGGGTTGGTTAACTGGCGACTTAGCGGTGGTTAACTTAACTGGCGACTTAACGGTGGCTTACCGGCGCTTGATCGAATATTAACCGGCATTTTGTCGGGACGTTAACCTAATGTTCTACCGCTTGTCTACTGATGATTTAGTGTTTATAACATTACGGTATGTTATGAGCAATTTATCAAGAGAACATCTGCGCGGTTTTTTTTTGTATTACCAGATTATTGGCGATATGTTTCTAAACACAAAATTGTCAATCTAGCTACGGTATAAAAAGCAACGAGCTAATTGCTGCTTATATGGGGGTTTTTTTCAGTTCATCGACGAAAGCAATGTTTTTATGGATAACAGGGTCGCTAACTTAAATAACTATAACTCCATTTGGTTTAAATGATTATCACACTAACAATCCGAATCATGTATGCATGTACATAATACAAGTTATCATTATTATTGGAGAAAACCTGAATGGACCAAATATAAAAATACTTTGCATTTATGAATATCAATACATAAATTGCAATTTATCCACGCTAGTGCTTTTTATGTGGTCGATGTTAGATACTAGAAATACTATGATAAATTTGGATTTTTCTGTTGGTATTCGCGATGGAATGTGGGAAGATGAATTTTGGCTTTGTTCTCTTGATTCAGTTCAGGTAACAATGCATATAATGCGATATGATAATTCCCATAATCCTTTGCGCGGATGCTCTGAAGTTCAGAAAATATCTTGAGAAAATATCTTGAGATTGATTTGTCATAGTGTTACAGATCCTTTGTATTGCGGTTCTGCAGTAAGACAAATCACCCAAATCCATGTACTTTAAAACACGCTCCTTAATAGGCCAATTTATAAGTTTTGAACAAAACTATTTTATTAATATTGATGATATGCAAATGTATTATTAGTTTGTTTGAAAAACAATTACACTCAAAGCGTCCTCTTCCATTTTTTATTATTTTTTATAATACTTGGCAAATGCAAAAACCTTTTTTTTCTTTTTCTCGAAATTATGATAACCGTGAAAAATAATAAACAAATGTATACACCAATTTATAGTGATATTAGTTTTATACAGAAGCAGTTTGATGTCAAGCCAAATAAACCCATTTATAAAAGCCTATAATTGCAGATTTCCCGCATGAACCGCCTAGAACAGAATTTGAATGTTTTATTTTGAATTTTATTTTATTGTTTATTTTGTTACAAAAAATAGAACAAAAAACCCACCATTGAATGAATTCTGAAACCGCTGAATCTATACCTTAGTTTACTTGCAAACATAAATAAAATATGCTAATAATACATAAGGCATAGTTTAACTCAAAAGGTATTGAATACCTTAAAACAATCCCGTATGTACATTAAATGTAACTTGTATACCATGCGTTCCTGTAAAAATTATCTTCCAAAGTTTTATAAACAAATAATGAACGATAATGTTAACTATTTTTATGGATAAAAAAGGCCTATATAAAAGGCCAAGTATAAGTGGCTTATTAATTATTAACTTTTATTAATTTTATGATGAGGAAAGTCCATTTAGAATGAAAGGTTTAAGGCAATGTGATTTTTCTCTTTCAAGAAATGCATAGAGCTTGTACCATAGCACCTGTCTTATGAGAACGTACTACACTGATTAAAGTAAACGGCAAAATGTCATTTTTTATTTTGACAGATCTATAAATTTTGATTTGCAATCTGAAGACTTAAAGCTCTGACGAAAAGGGTACATGCATTTCTTGAAAGTGGGAATAAGCGTTACTATCCCTCACGATTGGCAGCCTTTGAAAGACGGAAAGTAAATTGTGTAGTGTGACACTGCCCCATATTATTATGTATGTCGCTATCGACCGCAAGAGCATCGTAAAAGTAAAAGACCATTGAAAATACATTGAAAGAAACGGATTTTATGTCAAATGATAAAAGTGCACCGGAGGATGAAAAGGTTGATATATTTGTGGTTTTTATTTTTACGATTACAAATACATCGGGTGCCTATTGATCATGTTTATTGTGTAGCTGGAAATAAAGAGCTACGTTAAAAGCTTTATGATTTTTTTTGTGTCGTTTAATAATAGCGGCACTTGAACTATAATGTCCATTAACACAAGAACCAGTTTAGTGTAGAAACTCACAAATAATACAGTATTAATGGCATCGTTATAAGGTAGATAGATGTAACTTTGACTTCTCACCACCAACATAGCTGACAATGTTAGAGAAAGTATCAATACTTTATATTATTAGTTCTGCTTTTAATGACCAAATAGTGTATCTAAATGCTGGGTTAGTATCAAGCTATTGTACATACACCGGTTGATAACACCCACGTTTGCTACATGATAGGACAAAGTAGGCGTGACCAATTCAATTTTTGCTACATCACAATACAAGTTTGCTACATATAACAATTAATAATAGTAGGCGTGGCGTTACTATATTGCTACATCACACAATAGAATCACAATTTTTAGATAACAGCTTCCTTATGACTTTAAAGTCTACATTTCATGCAGGGCAAACTAATAACCTTTAGCAGTAGTAAGTAAACCTAGATAGTTTACCAACCGTCCGGATTTTACCATCGTAATATAGATGAGAAAAACAAAACAGTGTGGCAAAAGCTCAACATTTTGTAATTTTTGCAAAAAATACAAAGAATTTTTACTGAAAAAAAGAAGATAAAAATGAATAAACAAATTTTTATATTGAGCATATGTTGATCTTGTGAATATTTCAGCAACCATACCGGGTTTCATTGCTAGATCTGTAAACAAAATGGATAATTGATGTGTGTTTGTTTGGAATCTAGCAACGAAATTCGTATGAGGTATTACGTGGTAATGTGACTATATTGTGTGATGCGAATTTTATAAAAGCTTTGTGTGGTGTGAAATGGAATAGAGATAGGGAGGGGATAGGCGGATACGTTGTTGTGTAAGGTTTATGGGGCACATCGAAATATGAATTGTTTGGTAGCAATCTCCCGCGCAAAATACAACTGTTAATATATAGAGATTTTTATAAAAAAACGCATTTAATACTAAGCTTCACAAATCAAATTTGTCAATCGCGCGCATTTTGCATTCCTCAGCAAATATTTTCTTTCTTTTTTTAATTTTGTGACTAGTGAATGGTCCAAGACTTGTCATAGATTCCTTATCTATTGCATGTGTTTTTATATTTTGATTTGTTAATTTCTAAATTTAGGAATATGTTTAATCTTAGAATTTTTTTAGATTTTGATATGGTTTATTAGATAGTACGTACCCGCAATGTTTTGTCTCGCATTAATTTTTAACTTATTTAAGTGGTTTTTGAAATTCACTTTTTATTTTTACCTGTTTTTGCGTTGTTAGCTTTACAAATCAAATTTGTCGTTCGCTTGCAGTTTACAAAAATAATGTTTCCCATGTCCTAAAAATGTAATGTTCACTTTAAAAAATGAAATTTTTGAACATTAAATGCTACCAAACAATTCATATCTCGGTGTCGCACCCATACTTGAATTTAAAGGTGCTGCGCGCGCATTGGTGGATTTTTAAACTTTGCGTCGTATGTGTAATTTATGTATTTTTTCTAACAAAATAAAACATATAAAAGATATAAAAATTGTAAATATAAAAATCTTGTAAGATAATACTAATATGGGGATGTTCTTAGCACATCGTCAGTCAAAAAAAAGAAGGGAAATAATACTACTTGGCGGAGAAAAAACAAGACACCCCTTCAGAGAAATGCTGCGTTCCGTTGCTAGTTGCAAATGACAGATAATATGTCACTAAATGGGAAATTTGAAACAAATAGGTCCAGAGAAGCTCATACAAATTGAGGTATGATGTTGGTACGCTTCCTATGTTATTTGCAAAGCATCATGGGTAGGTCGTCTGCTTAAGACGATTTTGGAATATTTTTGATCCAATCCGAGTGTCAAAAAAACAAAAGCATCTTTTTTCTATCACTAAAATTACGTGTAATGCAGAAAACTGTCAACAATTTGAATCTTAAAATGAACGAAATACAATTTCAGCTTTTTAAGCGGGAATACCGTCTCATAATCATTTGCAAATATATGAAGTAGATCACCACGTGTTACCCAGAGCAGACGACATGAATTTATTTATTGTGAGTTTGTATTTGTATATGGTACTTATTTGCTTCAGATATCCTCGATAAATGTATGTACATGTTTATTAGAGATTTTAAAGCAATTTATATGGACTCAAATGAGTCAACACGCAACTGATTTATTTCAAATTTAGTTTTGTTTAATATTTTTTCAATGAATTCCAAACCCGTTTCAATTGAAAAAAGTGAATTTAGAAAAATACCGTATTGTTTTGTACTGCCTATCCGTCCAACGTTAAGAACGTTAAGGCAATTAAATAAATACGAGTTAAAATACGCCTAGCACTTTCGATGATATTAAATAGTTAAATACTATAAATGTTAATTTGATAAAGTAGACGCCTTAAACAACTTCATAATCGATAGAATTCCCTGTCCAATAATTGAAGACAAAAACAATACGATGTGTGCGCGCGGAATAATTATCATTAGATGAAATTGAAGAAACACTAGGGAGAACATTTTAAAAAGTTGTGCCGAATAAAAGCAGGCATACCATAGTGAATAAAACCAACCATCAGTCATGCAGATCACGCATCCAATTTAAGCGCGAGAAAGCTTCAGTTTCCGGGCTCACATGAGCGCAGACGAATTCTCTTTTATGTTTCTCATATGCCATGTTAAAACTGGCGGGTATCGTGTTACTTCATCCCATAGGCATGACTCATATAATACGTCTGTTGCGAATGTTTTCCCGCGCGTTTATTCTTTCTTTTTAGCCACGTGGCTTTGTATTAATGTCAATTTGACGATCATGTTCTAGATATGACTCACTGAATGTTACATATATACATTTTTTTAATACTGTGGTGTAGTCTCGCGCGCGATGAGATGATTAAAAGTCGAAAAAATAAGATAAACATAAAAACGTGTCAATCATCTTTTGACAATGATTATGTGAAGAACCACGCCCACATTCATTACCCTTTTCACAGAACCAATCCTATTCTATTATAGACACTGAATATGGCTGAATTTAGAATATTGTGGTATTGAATAGAAAGGAAAATGGTGGATTGACGTCATCGCAGCATCAAATAGGTTAAATATGTCTGCAGTTGCTGATGCTTGAGGACACATCTAAAACTCAATCTTTACTGAATATCGTTAGAATAATGCGTGCATGACTATTCTCATTAATGAACCATGTGCTTCATATAGTAGTCGAGTAATTTAAAACCTACCATCACCGGCTTTCACTTAGTCATCCTAATGCACCATACCTACTAACCATCCTTTTTGTACTGAGACATTTTGAAATTGTGTGAACCTATCTGTATCTTTCTCTTTTCTTCTTTTAAGTTGCGATGTACTTATACGGATTACAAAGGTGCATCTGGATTATTTTAAAACGACTTATTATTTTGTGTATATAACATTTGAATGTACCCAGTTTTATCAGTTTTTCTACCTGACGACTGGTGATTTTATAATAAAATATAAAAAATGAATTGAATACAAGATGAAACGTTTATATAGTGTTTCTTATGACTGCTGTTCTTGATAGGACTATAACAATGCTTTTAGGGCGGGCACTGCAAAACAAGTCCGCATGGCTCATACGTATAAGTGACTTGTACGTAAGACTTATACTATAGGCACCAAAGTAATAGTTTTGATACCCATACGCACAAGCAACCTTATAAATTAACTGAGAGCAACGCAGATATTTCTATTTAATAATTGAAATACTTGCATTGGTTTAGTTTAGTTTTCATTGGTGGTACGTATGATGATACAAAATATTACTTTGACGATTATCGTATAAGTCTTACGTACAAGTCGCCTATACGTATGAGCCATACGTACTGGTTTTGCACTGCAAACTTATAGATTCATAAACACTGGCCGATCGGTATTGATTTAGACCTATTCCATTTAACGTTAGAGGAACCACAATGGACCAATCACGATGATATCGGTATCGTTTAGATAATGGACTTCAAAGCGTTAAAGCAACACATTTACCAAATACCATGCGTCCAAGCATGAATGTAAACTACCCAAGCAAATAGCGCGCTTTTCAATCGTGCCATCTTTACAAGTGACACAATTGATCATCATTTCTAATCCTTCTTGTAAAGATCAGGATTAAAAAGAAATACAATTAATTTGAACAACGGCACGAGAAAACTTTGTCACTATTATGGATATAATCTAGCTACGATGTGATTCAAGACACAAGGAAGCATAGAACCATTGTCAAAGGTCAGATTAAGATTTCAAATATCTGCCTCCCCTCAATTGCAAGATATAACCTATACTGAGATGGTAAACCGGTCAAAGTCTGTGAATTCGTTATTCACCCATCAAAATATGTAAGTCCCCCCCCCCCCTAGCATATACCAGAATATTTCCAAAAATATTTGATGGATTTAAATAATTTTCAGCTAGAAAGATGCACCCAATTGTTAGGCACATTTTGATACCAAATTTGTTGGCCTCGAGACAATGCAACGATAAGAAATTGTGCCATTTACCAATTTGTATACAGTTTCTTGGTGGATTTTCGTGCACAGACATGGGAAGCTACTAAACAATTATGTGTGGCAACATTTCAAGAAAATCAATAAGCAGATCATAATTATGTGTGGCAAGTTCGTCTGATTATGAATGACGTGGCAATTTGGTCCGATTATGAGTGACATGGCAATTTGGTCTGATTATGTGCGACATGGCAATATGGTCTGATTATGTGTGACATGGCAATATGGTCCGAATATGAGTGATATGGCAATTCTGGCAAAATGGTCTGATTATGTGTGACCAAAATGTCATGTCGCACATAATCAGACCAAATTGCCATGTCACTCATAATCGGACCAACTTGCCATGTCACTCATAATCGGACCAAATTGCCACGTCACTCATAATGAGACGAACTTGCCACACACATAATTATGATCTGCTTATTGATTTTTTTGAAATTATGCCACACATAATTGATTGGTAGATTCCCATGTCTGTGCACGAAAATTCACCAAGAAAACGTCTGTTAATTTATGGACAAAACCAGCCATAGCCAGTGAGATTTAGTGCCACTTTTTTTCTGTATACAAATTGGTAAATGGCATAATTTCTTATCGTTGCATTGTCTCAAGGCCAACAAATTTGGTATCAAAATGTGCCTAACAATTGGGTGCATCTTTCTAGCTGCAAATTATTTAAATCCATCAAATATTGTTGGAAATATTCTAGTATATGCTAGGGGGGAACTTACATATTTTGATGGGTGTAGTACGTAACAGGCGGGTTTGTCCATTCCAATTGAGCGTAATTTAAGTACATTTTGGAGCATCTGGTGCTTAAAGAATGTACCCGTGAGAGTTATATAAAGTATTTTGGTTATGTTCCGTTTGCAATATCAATTTATCATGAACTAGGCTCGAGGGAGGAGCTCGACCTAATACTTTTTAGGAAGGGTTGGTTGAGAAAGAACATTAAAGTGCACTAGTTTTTATCTATTGCCCTCTCTTCTCGAAACACGCATCAAATTCCCATAGACTGTTGAAAAAGATACAATCCTAACGCCTGAGCTGAGAAAGAAATCTGTCTTCAACTGAGAGACTATAACCCATTGTGTTGGCTGAAGAATCAGATAGAATTAACTGCAATCATCTCAACGCCTATGTGGCAAATGAGATTGGATCAAAACTATTCTTTTCTCATGTCCGAAGGCTGACAACAAAATTGTTAACTTTATTTGTTGGAAGTGGCTCTTTTTACTTCACTCTTTTCTTCAATCTTTTCTAACTTTCATTTCATTCAAGCAGCATGCTTATATAGGTTTTTTAAGCCTGGCCCGAGAATTTTACTTGAGCCTGGTCCCTTCAGGACCCAAGCGTGTGTCCGTACGGACCGACCGTGTAAACACCCCAACAAACAAACAAACAAACAAACAACCGACAAATTCCAAATAAAGTATGACAGCAGACTCCACAACGCTCGAACTCTTTGCGCTCTCACACATGTGTAGTAGCTCCACCACAACAAAATGACGCAGCCTGATTGGTCAACTGATTGCTTGCGCTCAGCGTTGGAGCTTTGTGGAGTCTGCTGAGTCCTTAAGGCGGCACAGCAATACTAGTACGTAAACCTATGACTCACACGTGTAAGTAACTTTTGCGTAAGACTTTCATACGATAGTCGACAATTGCATCACCATATATACAATAACCATATTGAAAATTGAACCGAGACCAATGCCTATATTTCTGTATTATAATGGAAATATTTGCATAGGCCTAGTCTCTTGTAATCTGGAAAAACCTTGTAAGTCTGTTGAACGCAAATTTGAGAAAACAAAAGGAAAGCTGTTCCCATAATTTTTCCAGACTAGGTTTTTCCATATTAGGTTCTTCCAGATGAAAAACTGCCGACAGGGAAAAGTTTCACACACTTTAACTTGATAAACTGAAGGAGAAAACTTATAAGGTTTTTCGCGAATCGGTAAAAATCCATTGATTTACCTTTTCTGATGCATTGTGGGATAGAAGAGAGGGGAAAATGTTGTCCCTTTTAAATCCCACAATGCAACAGAAAGGGATAATCAATGGCTTTTTACTGATTCGCGATAAACCTTATAAAGTCCAAATATGGGTCTAACTCAATTTTCAACAACATTTTGACTTCCAGATTACAGGAGAGGTGTCAGTTAAATGTGTATGAGGGGGTGTACGTATGGTGATGCAAGATATTACTTTGTGGACTATCATATGAGTCTTACGGACAATTCACTTATTACGTAAGAGCCATACGGACTAATGTTGCAGATGGCCTAAATAGTAGTTACTGTTATAATCTTTGGAAAAAGTATACTTTAGGTCCCAGATTCTGGACTGTACTAGTATCGCCCGATTCTGGAACACCCAGTATCGTCCGATACTGGTACAAAGTCAGTGTTCCAGTATCGGCCATTACTGGCACATATAAATTGGTCCAGTATCGGGCGATACTGGAACATAATTATGTACCAGTATCGTTCAATACTGGGACAACTCTCACTGATATCACGTGTACCAGTATCGAGCTATACTGAAACCCTTTTATGTTCCAGTATCGCTCGATACTGGAACACAATTTGATCGATACTGGAACAGTAAAATCGTACCAGTATCGACCGATACTAGCAGCTTTTATGTTCCAGTATTGATCGATACTGGTATACCAGTATCTGGGACCTAAAGTACACTTTTCCTAATCTTTGAATCTATACAAAATAAAAGTGCTCATAAAGACAAGATACTATAACATAACTGCCCGAGGTGCAGAGGAAATCGGTTGTCTATCATTTCCACCGAAATGTGCATCATTTTGCAATTGTATCTATTGTTTTATTAACGGATAAAAATGATACAAAAAATCAAAACTCATTTAAAATGATACAAAAATCCAAACTCATTGTCTCATTGTTATGTAATTTTTGCAATGCCTGCGGATGATGGTAAAATGCCCATTGCCTACACCCTCCTCTAGTCTGGCTTTATCTGTATGCTTTTCAATGTTGTTTATCAATTAAATTGGAATGTTTAATAATAATATCGATCGAAGTTAAAGGGAATTGCTTCAACTTTTTTAGAAATTGGTGATAAAACCTTCCACGTGCAAGCGCAAATGAATAGCCTACGGGATAGCCTACGGACCAAAAACAATTGGCTTGTCACAAAACGGCATCTTTTTTACAGATATGATTGAGTTTTACGGTAATCTTGATGGGGAAAAACCCCAACCGACCAACACAATCTGAGTGTTGTGTCCAAGAGTAATTTCAAGCAAAGGAGTTTTTTTAGTCTTCTTGAATCGTATACAAGTGTACTTGATGGAATTGAGCAGACAAACACTTGAGTAGACAAAGTGTCAGAATACATAAGGCTCCATATATGGTGATACTGTGCTGAGATGACGGGTGAAAATGTAAACGAAACTAAAATATTTTACTCTGCTAATATTCATAGTAGCCTACATAATAATTGCAATATACTTGACTTTTACATCCAAATATGCTGAGAAATTCCTATCCGTTAGGAATAAACCTTTAAAATTGAAACTAGAGACATTATTTCTTTTTACTCAGATATTCATAACAACCCCGGAAACATATTTATTGGTGACCCTTCATTGTTTATAAACCGTAGCGGTTACGGTAAAAAGACATATTCCATTGTTTCATCTTATATTTTACACTATATAAATTCGTTAGATATCTGCAATGCAAAGCGATCTATATTTAGGAGCTAGTGTACATGAGGGCGCTTGACACAATGTGCGGCTGTGTGATTTTAACTTATGAATTCAAGTATGGGCACTATCCGTCCGTAGGAAATAGGTTGTTGATATGCTATTGATCGACACAGTTTCTATCAGTGAATATTCTTATGCTACAAAACTCAGTTTCTCTATTGACACTACTTATCAATAGCCAACTTACAACGTCTGGACATGCCTTACAATTTCTTTATTAGGGCGTTCTTGGCTGAGAACCAAAATGAGCGATGGATTGATGCGTATCCACGCTCAAAGTCCCTAGAGTCACATGTGCGTCGCTCATAGTCTATCATTCTTATCTACATTCTGAAAACAGGTGTGTTTATTCAACCTCTTTCTGTCACTTAGAAACTATTTCGTCACATCTACAATTGTTTGTAATGGCCATTAGTGTGCTTTAAGGGCACTCACCATTGTAGTTCAAGCGCTTTGAAAAAAAAACCGCTCCGTAAACGTCCTGACCAGGTGCTATTATATTATGCCATTGTATTCGAATGTCTTCATCCAAATTGTTTATAGAAAATTCGGAACAAAAGTACTTTAGGTCCCTGATACTGATATACCAGTATCGTACAATACTGGAACATAAAGGTTGCCAGTATCGCTCGATACTGGTACGATTTTAATGTTCCAGTATCGGTTGATGCTGGAACACCAAATTGTTTTTATGTTCCAGTATCGGGCGATGCTAGTACACATTCTATCGATGTAATTTGTCCCAGTATTGAACGATACTGGTACATAAATTTGTCGCCAGATACTGGTACATTTGATATGTCCCAGACACAGGAAACTGTGTCGACCGACACAGGAAACTGAGTTTGTACCAGTATCGTACGATACTGGGTGTTCCAGTATGATAGTATCGCCCGATACTAACTAGTGCAGTCCAGAATCTAGAACCTAAAGTTCACTTTTTCCCGAAAATTCATCATTGTTCGTAGAAAATGATTGGATAATTTTGAAGTTATGATCATTTGATCAACAACAAATGCATCAAATCAAGTTTTCATTTGGTAGCATGAAAATAACTTCAGTGACAATGTTAACTCCATTCCTAACACGCCTAATGACCGGGTGTTTCCATAACCTGACCCCCATTATCTGACCACTTGTTTTCTGACCACCTTTTCTGACCAATTCTAACCCTAACCCTAACCCTAACCCTAACCATAACCCTAACCCTAACCCTAACCCTAACCCTAATTCTAACCCTAATTCTAACCCTAATTCTAACCCTAACTCTAACCCTGATTGTTGGTCAAAACAAGTGGTTAGATAGAGAATGGTGGTCAGGTTATGGAAACACCCATAATGACCCATACATCTGCACATGCCTGGTTGGTTCTAATAGCGCACTAATACAATCCGTTCCATTTTAAATTTTGAATTACGGGTAACTAAGTACACCGAATGCTCAAGATGAACAACATTCTAGCTTATTATAGGCCTTTGCTAATCATGCTAATGAAACGGACTAGCGTGGCATTTGTTTGCATTTATCGGGTATATTCAAAAAGCTATCCCGAGTAGGTTTTTTTTGGAGAGGTATGCCTTCTTTTCACATCGGATCTTCAGATTATATGATATGATCATGGTGATACCTTACAAAAATAATAACTAAGATATTGACAACTGCAGTGCTCTTACACTCCATATTTACACGAAATCGTATCTCCATATAGATAAAATATGCATTATGTATTATTTGCATATGCACGAAGCTAGCGCTGCTCACGGTACACATTCCCATTGTAATGTTCACCTGATATCCCTGGTTTGATCAAATCTATTTGAAGAAGTCGAATTTTAATCTGGAGAGACTCGTTCGTAATTTTATCGTTTATGTGCCTATGCATATGTGATAGACCATAATTATTTATAAGCAATTTGTTTGCTCAGAGCATTCCTTCTTCTGGATTATAAGTCGTAGTGTCGTTTCCTTTTTAGGAACATGTACAAAATGTACAAAATCAACGAAAACCATTGACTGAAAATTACTCAATTGTTAATCTTTCGATGGTGTATCTTGCGTTTGATTTGTAAAAACTGCCGACGGTTGTAAAGGATTCTCTTTAAAAAGTAATTTCATTTTACGAAATAAAGTTAGGGCAAACAAATAATTATTTGTGTGCATAAACTGTTTCACCCGGTGATAAAAGCAGTATAAACGATTTGAAGATCACGCGGGCAACATTGGATCGATGTATGCGAAGAGACAAACTAAAATGGGCATACTCTTTTTTTGCCTTGATTATTTCATCTCATGTATACTGTCGACCCATCAATTGGTTAAGAAACCACTAACTCTAGGAGACAGCACTGTTTTATTTCTATAAAAATGAAGGGGAAAATAGACAGTATGTCTACTTGTCAGCGAGTATTATTTTTTGAAAAAGTTACCCGTGGCGGTACGAGAACGATAATACCTACAGGGATTGGGAAAAGGTGGATTGATAATTTTAAAAATGACCTACAATCAAGGAGTATAATAGTTAGCACACTTGACCCAACTTATTACATCTGTCCCTGTGTTCGCAATTGAGATCAGACTTGGGGACATAGCACTGTTTAATACGAGGGTCATTCAATAGGTTCTACCTCCTCCCTCATAACATCGCTAATAATAATGTCAACCTCATGACATTTGTCATGATTATAGCTCTGAATCATAGCTACAAATGTGTAGTAAATGATAATTGATATCTGTTTTACTTTTGTTACGACGCGGTCAAAGCCAGAGAGAGATTTTGGACAACGGACACAGAAAATTACCTTTAAAATATACACATGTTTTCGGGTGGTTTCTTCGTAATGTATGGTAAGATATAAGAGCATGATTTAAATACTGAAAAAGGAAATGAATGAATAATATCTGAATATATTACAGTATTATCATGTATAGATGAGATTGTAAACAATATTAACTCTTGTAGGCTTACAAATAGTGTACTATCATCTCAAATGTATTGCTATGCCTTTGGCGTACCAGAATACTGCTATTAGTCAAATTTTCGTTGTTACAACTTAGCCACAATGATGCCTCGAATGCTAAATCTTTACCATAAAAGTCACTTTATGAGTTTTACTTATGTGCAACCTTCGGAATAGTCAATCAGGTAGTCAATGATAGAAAATTATCGCTTTGACAGATTTAATCCCTCCATTTGGTTCGATATATTGAAAATCGCTTAGTTATCATGAAAGTCAAATATGACTTTTACAGGGTTCTCTAGGGGAGGGGTAAGCTGAATGGTTGTCTTGACCTGGATCTGGCTAATCAGAGGGCATATTTTCCCAAACCAATCCGTCAACTTTATTGTTTATAGTCTGTTAAAGAGATATCTGACATTTAGAACGGTAATTATTGATCGATAGGTATGTTTTGCCTATTACAATAGGCCACTAGAAAAGCACTTCAGTGATATTTTGCTGTTTTTCATCCGTTTCCGTCACACTAAATCGAGGTTTGGTTCTCACTACATGTCCGGAAAAGTACAACCAGTACTCAGATCAGTTTACATTGGATTTGTAGCTGAGGTTCTAAGCTACAATCGTGTGATATTTGATAAGACTGGCTCATATAATAAAAAAAGTTATGAGGTAGGAGGTAGAACTTATTGAATGACCCTCGTAGAAAGCAAAAGTCTCCCCCTTTCTTATATCCTTCCCCACCCTCCATCAATCAATGTTGGGGGAACTACCAAGGCTTCTGATAATATGACTCGGATCAACATCGCCTCCGGGGAGAGGGGCAGGTTTTTTCCGTAATTAGGACAAAGTGTGCCAACCTTTTTTTCCTTGATTGTAGCTTAAATTTGTATGTGTTTTTCATGGTACAGCACGTCCCGTTATAGCGGTCAAAATCGGGGTCTGCACAAAAAACGGTTTTAGTGCAGGGACAAACTTACAGTTCTTACATGTCAAGGAAGTGCCACTCAACTTGCCGATCTGAAGCTACTTTTTATCAACTTTGATGAGTGTCCCATTGTTGGTGGCGCTGTTTGTGTCGTCTGCTTTAGATATGAGACTTAATTGAAGTTTACACGGAATTGTTGGGAAAGTTCCCCCAAAATGGTCCGGTTTTGAAAGATATGATAAAACGTACGTGCTGGACGGTTTTTACAAGCCTGAAATATATGTTACTTCACGTTTCATTATTTATTTTAGGTATTTGAATTCATTCTCTCACTTTACACCATACCGTCATTGTTTGTGTCCTACGGACTTGCTACAAGTCTATAAATTGCCCATTTGAAGCATTCATTAAACAATTAAAACGGATAAGTTAATAAAAATTATACCATATTTATAGAGCGCCTAACATTTTTTTTAACATCGAGAAGCGTCGTATGCGTATAGAAACGGCAGTTACAACAAGTTCACTGATATTCCCCCGCTTTCGCAGTCACTCGCATCACGAAAACCCCCGTGTTTGTGTGCACAAAAGCTGGGTTTTTGTGCAGAAATACGTCGTGCATGAAGGGCGGCATTGTGCTGAAATACGGCGTGCATGAAGAGCGGCAAGTTGAGTGGCACTCCATTGACATTGAACTGTAAGTTTTCCCTGCACAAAAACCGGGTTTTTTTGCAGACCCCGAATTTGACCGCTAAAAACGGGACGTGCTGAACCGTGAAAAAACCCGGTTTTTGTGTGCGCAAAACTAGGGGTTTACGAAAACCCCGGTTTTTGTGCACCCAAAAACTGTTTTTTTCGCAGACCCTAGTTTTGCACGCAGCACCGTCCTCCTTTGGTGTAAATAGAGAGTTTCTGATTATTTCATCACAATGTATTTTGTTCTTATTCCCATAACCCTTCATGCATGAACCCCATGAAATCCTATTTCAAAATGATGCTGGCAGCGCCGTTTCAACCAGTTTATATCCCCAGATCCCGACAGAATTATTATTATATTAATCTAGAGAGTAAGCGCGAACGTTGACTGAGGCACGGACACCCATGCGGGTGTACCCGGGTTCGACCCCCGCCCGTTTCTTTCACTCACCTTATAGTGTTATCACCGAGGGTAAGGGTCAAGAAAGCCCCATTTTACAAAAGATCTGGGGTATTGTGCTTTTTGATAATGCTCTCCTATGTTATAACTCATATCTAGAAGAAAAAGTCCAATCTACTACGAGGGATATTTATTATTGCGCAATACCAACATACTTGTGTTCCTAGATCATTATAACACATTTACCAAATACAAAACAGATTTTTCAGAAACCTTTCACATTTTTTTAATGTCTATCTCAACGATAACTGAACCAATACTACGAATATTGTACTCATAGTGATTCCAAATATGGTAACAAAATTAAATAATATTGACATTTTTGAATAATTTTGTGAAATTTTGAAGCTATGTCGTCTGCAGACGCCTGCCGCGTGGAAAGCGGTAGGCAGGTAGACCATTCAGTATCCAATCCAAGTGATTTCATGCGGGCAAACGGAAGTCAGCAAAGTCGATCTCTTTAAGGGTTCATAAGGTTTTTTAAAAATCTGGAAATTGCCAGAATAATTTTAGAATCGTGTCCAATTTTGAAACTGTCCCCTGTTTACGACTTTCTGAAACAAATACAATGGCTCATTACTATAATCTATAGATTTTGAGGATATTAAAAAAAAAATCATGTTACATCTTTTGCTGAATGATGACAAATTATTACCTGTGATTAATAAAAAGGGTTGAAAACAAATCGTGACAACTTCATGTTTGATCGCAAAAGGTTTGTTCCAACTTGTAGTCTGCATAAGATTGAGAAGAAAAAAATCAATCTTTTAAATTGAACATGCAATTCAATTTTCATCCATTCTTTTAGTAAGCATACGATTGAAAACTAATTCTTCGTTTTTTGTATATTAATAGCAAATGTGCACAAAAACAGACAAAAAAAATGAACTTAGTGATTAGAAATCAAACTGATAACTCTCTACAAAAGTATGGCGGGTCAATCAATTGGCATGATTTTTTTGCTGCAACTCAGAAAACATGCATAATACAAGACACACAAATGGGCAGGGGTGAAAATGCCAGTGAAAGTCACATAAGAATAAGATAAAAGCCCAAACATAATATAGAGAACATCAAATGAATTTTCAGTTAACGTGCTTTAAATTACTCTTGATGAAGCATCGGATTTTTTTTGATTAGGCTATTTCGGAAATAATGAGTTAACATGAATGCGTCAGCAGACGATTAGTCATTATGTCATCATATGACGTCATAATATGACGTCAGTGGGATTCATACTTTTTAACTAGACATTGGTAACATGAATCATGTCTCTCAGTACTCGAAATCCAACTATCAATTACCCGTACAGTCATATACGAGGTATGTACTATTTATTAGGAGAAACAATACGGCAAATAAAAAAGAAATCGGCAAATTTGCTGTATCGTGGCTGTATTTGCTGTATTCAGACATTAAATTATGATAATGAAATCCCTGAAAATTGTTTTAACGAACTTCTAGTAGACAAAGATTATTTCATGACTCTGTCGGATTATATTAGCGAACCCATTAGGTATGAAGAAAAACATTAGGATTTATTTACTAAAAGGTGATGTAGGCAATACGGTGGTTCTAAAAATAGTTACTGTGGCCATTTATTTGGTGGCATTTGTTATAATTATTTTGATCTGTCCAAAGAGCACTATATCATATAAGATTTAATAAGTTTCCTACGAATTCTATTTTGTGTGACGAACCAAGCTAACAAACACTGACAAACTTGATTTCACCTCCAGCATGTTCAATACTTGAGCGTAATTTAGTTTTACTCTTAGTTGCAAATCTTGGGTGGGGTAATCAATCAAATGATGGCAGTTTACCGTCTATTTTATTTAATGAAATAGATAAACTCATCGTACTGAAAGTAGTGGATGTAAAAAAAAAAGTGTGGGTTTTTGAAATAAGAAGAACAACACATTTTCATAAGGCGAGGAAAAAAAACCCTGTTTTTAAAATCTTTTTTCTCAAATCTTGTAAAATCAGCCGTTTTTGGATGAATATCTGTCGAAATTGTTTTGTTCACACATTTTAAAAACAATTCCCGATATTTGCAGATTTTGGTGACATTTTAGGTTAAACAAAAACCTAAACAAAAACACCTTCGCCCGACCGACCCTACTTGACAGCTCCGTCCTCCTGTAGTCGCCTAACGTTTCGACCGGATAATTATTTCAATTTAGACTGCCCATTTGATTTACACATTTAGAACGGAAAAAGGCATAACAAACTTATTGAAACAACAGAAAAAGGCATAACAAACATATTCAAACAACAAAAAGGCATAACAAACTTATTCAAACAACAACAACCCATAGTTGAATTTGCTTTCCTACCAACTGGATGCTCAGGTGCGGCCCCCAGTCACTACTCACGATCCTTCTCCCTTCTCAACCCCCCCCCCCCCCCCCCCTTTCCCCAGTCAGCTCGAGCTCCACCCCATTTTGTCCCCCAAAAATCGAAAATGTTGACTTTGAACGACAAGCTAAATTTCAGGTGATTTCAGGATATTTCCCTAATCTTCCCCCTCCCTGATATTGTCTTTCTTCTTGCCCCCTCGAGAAAAATGGTTGCCGGTGCCGCCACAATTGATCCGGGGGGGGGGGGGCGGTACTTTCGCCAAAATCGTACATGGATGTGCCTGCCAGACTTCGAAAGTTTGACTTTCTCTATACCTATTTTCGGGCCATTTTCCCATCCATCAATATACCAATTTTGTTTGAAAAGCACCCAATTTTGCACAACGCTCAGGAACTGTCTGACTCCGAAGGTGGCACACAATAAAATCTACAAAGTGACTATAATGTGTAAGTTTAACAATCGAGGTGTGACATTGCGATAACAAATTTGACTGATTCCAATATGCTTAATATACCTGTATTTTTAAACAGGAATTCTATAAAAAAGGATGACGATATTGGTTTTATTTTAATTTTAAGTACTGACCAATTTCTGTTTTTCCTCGGCAACTCAGATGGCGGTTATTGTACATTTGGTTACAAAATAATTCTCCGTTGTTTAATATCTAAATAATGTCTTGACATGATTAAACCTGCGATGTTTTACCATACCTTTTCAAAAGGTCTCGTTACACTTTCAGGCCGGCATGCATATGTGATAACCTGTAACTTAGCATTGCCTGATTATCGGAATGCTATTGGGAGAAATATGCTCATGACACACGATATATCGTCTTATTTCATGCAAACAAAATGTCAGAGAAATAATGTGCTCGAATTTTTTTACCGAGAGTGGTATAATATGCATGCACCGCTCAGCGATAGTTTATAACATCAGAAGGTAGTTAATGGTTGCTCCAAGGCGGTACATATCATTACTCTATGCTACCGCATACATGGCATAAGCTGGTGTTCGCGATGCCAACGAACTCGTAACATTATGCTGGAGATTTAGAATATGCTGATAAAAACTATTAATTGTATGTTGCTGAATGAGTGATATGGAAATAAAAGGTATGGATCTTTTGTCTGTGTCTGATTTTTATCGGTATTTGCTTCATAATCTTCAAAACCATAGAATTTACTCGACTGATCATCCTCGCCAATTATAGAATGAAAAAGTATCAATGGCATTAAATAACAGTTATCATATATGAAAATAAACAAAATGGAATCCATTATTAACATGGCACTGGCAACCACAAACATATTTTCATATATTTTCTTCTTTCTGGAAAGTAATGAAAGAGCATAATTAGTCAAAATAAAATATATATATGGATTTCTATCATGAGTTCTGTTTGTAATTGCTTAAAAAATAAAACACACACAAAATGTTCATTCTAGTCGTTTGTAAAAAAAGGGGAAATGAAAAGATAAATTGGAATCCCTTGACATTAAATAATAGTAAAATAGAATAAGAAATAAAATGGCATTTGTTCAGGTAACCAGAAACATGATTTCTTTCCGTCTTTTCCTCATACTCTGATAACCTTTGCAAGATGAAGCAATGTGAATCACGAAAACACTTGATTATCAGCAATGATATATTGTACGTAACCGATGTGATCAATTACATCAATAATAAGTTATGGTAGTAGTGGTTAATTTATGAATGATCTGAAAATCATATTAGGTGTGTCATTAGAAACAGTTTTCTCCTTCTGTTATTTTGTGTTCAGATGAATAACCATTCAATGAGTTAAATTCATCTAATGAATTAGCACTTTTTCGTGTCGTGCACATTTTATTGGCAGTGTTTTCATGGAAAGATGGCGGCGCGTCCCAGGACTCATTTCTGGTAAATCGTGACAGTGGTTTTATGTTATAAGATGGAGATAAAAAACTGGACCAGTTAGTTTGACTAAGGTGAACATTTTGATTTAAAACGTATTTAGTAAAATGTCCAAATAACAGAAAAACCTTATAAATGCAATCCTGGATCTTTTTGAATCGAAAACTTTTTAAAAATAATGAAACAAGTATTTTATTTTACAATGCTTTGGTACTCTATAATGGCGTAACGTAATGGGTTATGCTGACGTAGTTGTAAAGGTCTGTGGTAAAAGTCACTTTCATTCTTTAGCCTATCGTATTGATTTCTCAAACCCACCTTGTATCAATTGCATATTTACAGAAATTAATGATAAATTATACTGGAAAATATTAATTGTAATAAAGATATGTGATATTGCAACCAAATTGCAATAATCTCTTTTTATACACAGATGCTCAAGTGCTTGTACCTCAAATCGATATATTTGAGGTTAAATCTTTAGCTTGTCCTGAGTACAAACTCGACTGTATTTGTCACTTTTCCGAATTTTGTGGATAGTAATAAAGCGGCCAATTGCTTTTTTTCAACACTGCCGACAAAGTACCTGATGCTGTTCACAAGTTAACGTATTCGTCATACTGTTTACATCGCTGGATGATGTTGCTTAGCAACAAAATTACAAACGCCACCAGTCAGTGGTCAGTGAATTGTCCACTAGCAGCGGTCAGCTGATTGATTACTAGCTTACGAAACAAATATCGCGCGCCGCATTGCCAGGAGAAGTAGAATGTAATGAGTTATTGTCTGTACATGGATATTGAAAAAAGGAAATGTATATTTTGTCATTCATACGATATTAGTATACATTTTTTTAAAATAACTTTTAAGCGTAGCTCAGTTTAAGTATGGGTGTGCCGTCATCAAATAAGTATATTAAGGGGGGGGGGATATAGTACACAACCTTTCATTTGAAACCTAAAACTGATGTTTTCCTATGAAAGACATTTGAATTGGCATTTAGAGAACACTATAATTCTTTTATTTTTCTAATACTGTTGCAGCTGCATTGACCTCAACATCAAAAACTGTTTTGATGTGACTAATATTGAAGGATCTCATACAATATCGCCACGTGTTCTCGACATTTATATCGCGCGTTAACCTACACACAAGAATCACTTGAATGTGACTGCAATCATGTTATGGACAATCAGAATTTACAGATATTCTAATTCTAAGCAATTGTTAAAATACAAATATGTTAAAAATCAGTTATACTTTCAACTACATTATACTACCAATCCCCCTTTCGGGCCCCTTGATAAGGTTTGATGCGTCAAACCACCCACCCACCAAAAGAAAACTAGATCATTTATGTTAATTTCGCGCGCACAAATACACCATGGTGGCACATGTACAATCCGAATCCGTATTATGTGACGTATACGCCTTTTTGATGAAGAAATCGTCTGCTATGTCACGTCACGTTGGTAAAACATGAAAGGCCTGGCGGCATTTGCATGGCGATGACACGTGGCATGAATCATTGACATTAAAGTACAACTCGTGGGTGATTTTCCATTATATATTCAATATTTAACCTAGATAGGATCGTCTTATCAATTACCGTAACCCAGTTTAGAAATCATCAATCATTTCTGCATTTTTTGAGCTTTTCGTTTGAATTACAGCGTTTTTTCTTGAATATTATTATTAATGTACATTTTTGCGTATTAAAATGTTCGTTGATAAATGCAACCAAATTCTGTTAATTTGTAGGTCGGAGTTAGACCATTTTAAATGTGGCATATAATGGTTAGATATTTATTACGAGATGTATTATTTTTACAAATGCACATAGTCAGAGATATTTCAAATTTGAATAGAATGAAATGTTGTTTCACTAATTGAACAATATGATCAGAGATGAGCTGATGAGGGTTAAACATCTACTAAAGGTTAACATGTACATGAGGCCAAAAGGAACATTACATTTTTTAATAGAGAAGACTGGCGCATTTCGGAATGTGAACACCAGTTATATCTTTCTTTTCCCGTTTTATTTTTGTATCAACAAACATTTTTTTCCGTGGAATGTTTTCTAAAATATTATGGCCTAGCTAAACCTGTGTAATAGTAAAAGCCTTTTGATTAAATATCTCTGACACGGTTCAACCTTTTGTCCTAGTATAAACATACTAGTTAAATTATCCTGATATTTGTAGATTTAAGACCCCAAATTAAGTTTAATGTAGTTATGATACTGAATGTCTTGGTAAATAAAAGTACGGGTGATTTTTTTGGTTATATTTTCATTATACTAATTTAGCCGGTGAAACGTCTTTTAATTAAACCTTTTGATGTATGGTCAGAAGGCCTCTAGATGGTCCGAAGGCCTTTAGATTGTGCCAGTACCCGGTCGTGGAACACTTGTTAAAACAGTAGAAGTCCTAGAATGTACTGGTACCCGTAGTGTATAACTTATGAACATCCCAGCGGGCAAAATGACGTTGTAACAACGTTGTATCAACGTTGAAATATCGTTGAATTAACAGTTGGATTTGAAAGTTTGTACAGTAGAAGTCCTAGAATGTACTGGTACCCCTAGCGTATAACTTATGAACATCCCAGCGGGCAAAATGACGTTGTAACAACGTTGATTCAACGTTGAAATATGGTTGAGTGCCCGCTGGGATTGTACAGGATCTTACTTTATACAGAGCGTTCCGAAAGAGGAAATCTACATGGTCCTGTATCAACCTGTTAAAGGGTCATGCTACCGAGAAGGGAAGTTCACATTGTCTTTGAGGAAGTTTATAGTCTTCCTGCAAAAGGAAATGCACATATATCTTAGTCAACTAAATACAAGGTTGTACTGAAAGACGAGACAAATCTTCAGGGCAACTCCATGCACGGTAATGTTATGATAAATTGTTTCAATATTTCATTCCTTACATTATTTTGGTCAAGGTTATGTTGATCTATCTTAATTTATCATACCATAACACATAAACCTGACAAAAGAACTGAAGTAATGAAACGATGACACAAATTATCATAGCATTTGAAAAGTCGCCTGTTTTAACATGATAGATGATATTCTGTACAAATATGATGATGAAACTATTATGTTTTACATTAGACATAAATAGCTATAAATATATGATGTAGTACTGAATTTGTGACAATATGATTGTATTGTATAATAATCAGGGGTATATGAGGAATTCAAATTATAAATAAAAATTAAATATAAGAAAATACATGTATAGTCGAGCAGGGACGGGATATCCACATGCTTCGTGTTGGGATATCTCCATGTCTTTTAACACACTGTTTTACAGGGTCATGCAGGAAAGGGAAGTCAACATTCTTTTTTTAAAAACTTTATATGGTTCTACCAAATAAAACAAAATAACATTGTAAGGTTTTGCGTGAAGGTTAGGTCAACATAGTCTCTAGTGCAACTTCACGTGGTCGTGTCGAAAGGGATAACCCCCATTGACCATTTTCAGCGTCTTACAGGGTCAAGCAGTGAAGGGAAGTCAACATTCCTTTGTAAAAATGTTATATGGTTCTACCAAATACAACAACAATAAAATTGTATAGCTAAATGCGAGGTTTTGCTTGAAGGTTAGGTCAGCAAAGTCTCGAGTGCAACTTCACGTGGTTGTGTCGAAAGGGAAAACCCCCATTGACCATTAATAGCGTCTTACAGGGTCAAGCAGGGAAGGGAAGTTAACATTCCTTTTGTAACAATATTATATGGTTCTACCAAATACAACAACAATAACATTGTGTAGCTAAATGCGAGGTTTTGCTCGAAAATTAGGTCAGCATAGTCTCGAGTGCAACTTCACGTGGTTGTGTTGAAAGGGAAAACCCCCATTAACCATTAACAGCGTCTTACAGGGTCACGCAGTGAAGGGAAGTCAACATTCCTTTGTAAAAATGCTAACAATAACATTGTATAGCTAAATGCGAGGATTTGCTCGAAAATTAGGTCAGCATAGTCTCGAGGGCAACTTCACGTGGTTGTGTCGAAAGGGAAAACCCCCATTGACCATTAACAGCGTTTTATAGGGTCAAGCAGTGAAGGGAAGTCAACATTCCTTTGTAACAATGTTATATGGTTCTACCAAATACAACAACAATAACATTGTATAGCTAAATGCGAGGTTTTGCTCGAAGGTTAGGTCAGCAAAGTTTCGAGTGCAACTTCACGTGGTTGTGTCGAAAGGGAAAACCCCCATTGACCATTAACAGCGTCTTACAGGGTCATGCAGGGAAGGGAAATTCACTACGGGTTATAGCTTTTTTATAATGGTCGCACAGGAACAATTTTTATTATTAGGAAGTGCCGAAAGCGCATTTGAAAAAATTATACTTATAGGTCTCATGTGCTGGTATACCAGTATTCGTTCATTGCTGGAACATAATAGTTGCCAGTATCGCTCGATACTGGTGCTATTTTACTGTTCCAGTATCAAGCGATACTGGAACACCAAACGTTTTAATGTTCCAGTATCGGGCGATACTGATACACATTTACCAGTAGTGATTTGTCCCAGTATTGAATAATACTGGTACATAATTGCGTTCCAGTATCGCCCGATACTGGAACATTTTATATGTGCCAATATCGTCCGATACTGGAACACTGACTTTGTACCAGTCAGAGATTGTCGCTATTTTCAGAAACGAACCCATCAGCCTGGTTCCGTCAAACTTTGTTCTATAGCTATAATTAAAATAATAATATTATAGGATATCCTCAGGCGCTCCAGAAAGCATATCAAAGAGGTAGGGAAGCCTTAAACCTCAATATTTCCTTAAATTATTATGTATCAAATTGAGATATCACTTAATCTTTGTCGTCTTTTTCTAACCAGTGTGTTGTTGTTGGCCTATCCCTTATATTTTTTCTGTTGTGCTAAAACGTTCAAATAAATCGTCAACTGACTGAAGGGTTGCACTACAACCGATTGTGCTATCAATTTTAAAATTGACATTTATGTTGCTAATATCGAGCGATACTGGAACAGTAAAATCGTACTAATATCGAGAAGATACTGGAAAATAGTACGTTACGGTATTGAACAATACTGGTATACCAGTATCTGGGACCTAAAATACACGTTTCCGTATTCTGTTCGATCATTGATACATCGGGTGAAAAGTGAACCTTTTTAGGTTCAAAGCTGTATTTTGGTGAACAATATTATACTGGAACGATTGTATGTTCCATATCGGGCAATACTGGTACACATATCAGTATCGACCGATACTCGAACATCGAAATGTACCAGTATAGGTCGATACAGGTACATAGTTTGTTCTAGTACCGAGCGATACTGGAACACTGACATTATACTGGGTGTTCCATTATTGGAAGATGCTAGTACACATTCTAGTATTTGGGACATAAACACTTTTCCCTGGGACTTTTTCTAATCCTTTGGGAAAAGCTAAATAGTCGTACCGGAAAGTGAAGGCAAAAGTGTCTTTTGAAAAATGGTTGTATAGGAAATGGGAATCTGGTTTTTTCTACAACTTCCTATAGGGCCATTCAAGGAAGGGAAATATGAATAAAATACTAATAGTTCCATTAGAAGGTTAGGTCAGCATAGTCTTGAGTGCAACTTCACGTGGTTGTGTTGAAAGGGAAATCCCCATTGACCATTAACAGCGTCTTACAGGGTCATGCAGGGAAGGGAAATTCACTACGGGTTATAGCTTTTTTATAATGGTCGTACAGGGAAAAAATATATACAGGGAGCGCCGAAAGCGCATTTGGAAATTATACTTTAAGTCTCACATGCTGGTATACCAGCATTCGTTCAATATTGGAACATAATAGTTGCCAGTATCGCTCGATACTGGTACGATCTTACTGTTCCAGTATCGAGTGATACTGGAACACCAAACGTTTTAATGTTCCAGTATACACATGTACCAGTCAGAGATTGTGGCTATTCTCAGAAACGAACTCATCAGCCTGGTTCCGTCAAATTTTGTTCTATAGCTTTTATTAAAATAATAGTATTACAGGATATCCTCAGGCGCTCTAGAAAGCATATCAAAAAGGTAGGGAAGACTCAACTTCAATATATTTCCTTAAATTATGTATCAAATTTTAATCTTTGTCGTCTTTTTCTAACCAGTTTGTTGTTGTTGGCCTATTCCATATATTTTTTCTGTCGTGCTAAAACGTTCAAATAAATCGTCAAATGACTGAAGGGTTGCACTACGTCCGATAGTGCTATCAATTTCAAAATTGACATTTATGTTGTTAATAATGTTTCCAATGTCGAGCAATACTGGAACAAAACGAACCAGTATCGACCGATATTGTAACATTTACATGTTCCAGCATCGTGCAATGCTAGGACAAAAACGTTCCAGTATCAAGCGATACTGGAACATATAAGATGTCCCAGTATCGGTCAATACTGGAACATATTTTGGGTGTTCCAATATCGAGCGATACTGGAACAGTGAAATCGTACCAATATTGAGCGATACTGGAAATTGTATGATACGGTATTGAACAATACTGGTATAACACACTGTTTTACATGGTCATGCAGGAAAGGGAAGTCAACATTACTTCTTTTTAAAACTTTATATGGTTCTACCAAATAAAACAACAATAACATTGTAAGGTTTTGCTTGAAGGTTCGGTCAACATAATCTCGAGTGCAACTTCACGTGGTAATGTCGAAAGGGATAACCAGTATCTGGGACCTAAAATACACGTTTTCGTATTCTGTTCAATCATTGATACATCGGGTGAAAATTGATTTTTTTTATTTTAATTTTTTAATTTTTTAATTTTTAAATTTAAGGTTCAGAGCTGTATTTTGGTGAACAATATTATACTAAAACGATTGTATGATCCATATCGGGCGATATGAGTACACATACTACCAGTATCAACCGATACTGGAACAATGAAATGTACCAGTATTATAGGTCGATACGGGTACATAGTTTGTTCTAGTATCGAGCGATACTGGAACACTGACATTGTACTGGGTGTTCCAGTATTGGAAGATGCTAGTACACATTCTAGTATTTAGGACATTACCTGCACTTTTTCCTGTAACTTTTTCAAATCCTTTGGGAAAAGCTACATAGTCGTACCGGAAAGTGAAGGCAAACGTGTCTTTTGGCCAATGGTTGTAGAATTCACACCACTATATGGTTCGCCTATAGGTTTACATGCTAAAGGAGTGTTACAAAATGCCCATTTTCTCGCTTATAAAGCGACTGGATTTTTCAATTTGACATTTTCCTTAAATTTCATGATATCTTTGATCATTTAATCAAAACAATTAAACATGGTATCCCCGAAAGTTCCGAAGAAATAGCCTCCAGAGTTGGACTACTGGTGTAGCGCCCTCATTTATCAGAAAAAGTTGAGAAATGTTGCCTAAACATTTACAATCAAAATGCATCCAAAACACCTACAAAATGCATTGAAAATATTTCTTTTTGCACTGTGGTATTAGGTAATAGTCCTAAAATCAGGATTAAACTACAACTTTAATCATACAACTTCAATCATTTGGGAGCAATAAGTACCATTCCTGATTAATTCACTGGGCCACAGGATGCACAGCGACAAAGAAGTTTTGATTGTCGTCTACAAGGACTGAAATTATTTACTGGCGTGGAATCTGTATAGGAAATGGGAATCCGGGTTTTTTCTACAACATCCTATAGGACCATTCAATGAAAGGAAATATGAATAAAATAATTAATGGTTCCATTAGAAGAGAAAAACATCGTCTTTTGCCATCTCGTACAGGTCGTGCTAGAGAGGTGGAATCACCACCGTCTTTTGGAATTAACTTTAATTTGGTGGTAAAATTTGTCTTACAGGGTCATGCAGAGAAGGGAAGTCCACATTATGTGTGAAGAACTTCATACATTGGGGAAATAAAAAATATCCTCGGAAAACTTAGTACAATGTCATGTTACATAGAGAGGTCAACATTGTCTTTTAGGTGATTTAACACATTGGTCTTGGATGGAAATCCGTATTTCTTTGAGCTACGTGGTAATATTGGAAGGGGAAATAGCCATTATCTCTAATTATAGTTTGATCAGTTCCAAATTAGCGAGAAATATTCGGTTTGTATCTCTCCGCGCGCAAAAGTAATCCCAGCGTACGCCAGCGATTATGGCCACATGCACTCTATAATTATTGGTCAGACCGTCTCGCGTGATGCATGGTGCACATTGCGCCACTTGCCTTCATGCGCGCCCGCGTCCTTCTGATTTCATTCGCTGCTGTAAGGCGGTTTCGACAATTTGGAACTGATCAAACTAAAGTCACATCTTACAGGGTTATGCAGAGATCAACTCGGTTGCACCAGAAGTTGAAAATAAGATCTTTGTGCAATGCACCCAGTGAACAGGTTTCCGACACAAATCGGCAATAATTTAGCAGGATTATGCCACCGTCACATTGTCTTTGAGTAACTTTATATAATATGGAAACAAAGAGGCAAACATCGTGGTTGTTATACATATCGTGCCGAAATGCGAAAAAGGGTGGCAATTATTGTTACAATTCAACTCTTAATTATCAAGAGGGTGAACATGCTCTTGTGTATTATGTGTTACGATCAGATATGTGCTTTGATTAGATGGTTTCGAAGGATTTTAATTTATACGCGGTCACACCGGAAAAGGAAAACCAATTTCTTTTGGTAATTTGACACAGGTCGTAGTGAAAGTAATGTAAACATTACCTTTGAGTAACGTCAAATATGGTCGTAGTGGAAGGGGGAAATCACCATTAATTTTAATAATCTCTCAGGGTCACGCCGTCTAGAAGAAAATTCCTCATTGTCTTTCGGCAAAACTTCATACATGGTCGTGCTGGAAGAAGAATTCAAAATTGTCACTAAAAACAATCATGCATAATAAACCTTCCTGCGAATACTGTTTTAATGGGTTTAATATCATGACTATAGTATTGTTTGTTTTGGAAAAAAGTGTACTTTAGGTCCCAGATACTGGCATACCAGTATCGTTCAGAACTGGAATATAACAAATGCCAGTATGGATCGATACTGTTACGATTGTACTGTTCAAGTATCGGTCGATACTGGAACACCAAATTGTGTTCCAGTATCGACCGATACTGGAACGTTTTAATGTTCTAGTATCGGACGATACTGGCACACATGCTAGCAGTAGTGATTTGTCCAAGTATTGAACGATACTGGTACATAATTGTGTTCCATTATTGAACGATACTGGAACCTTGTGTATGTCCAGTATCGTCCGATACTGAAACACTGACTACTTTGTACTAGTATCGAACGATACTGGGTGTACCGGTTTCAGACAATACTTGTACAGACTAGAATCTGGGACCTAAATTACACTTTTCTTTGCGGTTGTTCTTGTTGGGGGTGTTAGAGTATAGTTTCAGCTAGGGGAATTTCGATGGCATGTTTGCCTATACCGGTAAAATATGACTTATCATTATTTGTCTTTTTGTCTCGCTTATAAAATAATAACATTTCGTCTAATGAATAATTGATGTGTATTGAGAACCTTTCTAAAATTATTTATTCTTCTCGTAAATATTAGTAAATGGCCGATATGACTTTATTTGAAAAGAAATTAATGTATACGCCATTTCCATCAGGGTTTTGTCATCACACTCTATATTTGGGAATTCATTTCATTCCACGCACGGTTGTGTTAATAACCGTACGTAAAAACATATTCTTTTGGAAAGTATCAGTAACTCAATTTAACGAAAACCAGTTACCACACTATTGCATTCGCAAGATGATTTATATATAGCACGCCGAGATGAATTATTTGCAGGCGATGGATATGATTAATTGAACCATTTGGCGCGAAACCAGCTGCAACCGTTCGCTAATCTTTGCATGAGGAAAACATTCCCTCGGCAGTTGGCGATACTCGTAACACTGTGATGTAACTTAATGCATATTTTCATAGGGCATGTAAACAACACTTTTTTATTCAAAGACAAATATATATAAAAATAATGTTCAGTATGTGCTCGAGACTCGCGAATAATTCATTTCTATTCTTTTGTTTTGTTTTATGCAGCTACCTGATCGCATAAACGTTATTGCGATGAAATTAGTATTGTCTTGTATTTTTGTAAAATAAACCAACCCAGGCTTCTTTATTTGCGGTTGTTAAATTGGAGAGGGAGTTATATTCTATAACTAAATATCTCTCCATGCTGAAGGCGCTCTTCATATTTCATGGTTTAAAGCTACGTTCGAAACAAGGGTACGTCTTTCATTGTTATAATAACATTTTTCCCTCTACTGATGGCGCCCTTCGCATTTGATTGTTCAAGCAGATGATTTTGTTTTACCAAGATTAACCAACCCCAATGAGTTTGGGTTGCATTAGTTCAGTGTAACACGATAATGTTATATTCGGATTATGCGTTATTGGAAACAATGCTAAATGCCAAGGGGAAAAGGTGTCTAACATTTCTAATAATGGCTTAGACAGACGACGGGAGCCACGGAATCTTAACGGGTGCATGCGTTTTGAAAATATACTAAAAAGAATTCCTAGTAGTTGAATTCCCAATCACAACGGTTTTGTGCTGCATAAGTTCAGTTTTAACCGCGTATAAACAAATATATGTTATTTGGAATTTTGTGATGAAAATGCACGATCACGTTTTTAAACATAGGACTATCTATTATGTTTTTTCGCAAATTGAGGACCCTAGATCTAAAAGGGGGTTAAAGTCACATTGAGAAAAATTGCAAAAACTGGGTTTCATTGTGTCCATGTGTGGACTTGACCTACTACTTCCCATGGACTATTACACAGCTTTACCACATGACTTAACTGTAACATTTGAACCAGCGTCCGAATTAAGGAAACAAATCTGGTTGCCCGCCGGGCAACCAAGCAGGAAATTATGGTTGCCTGGCAGATTTGTTGGTTGCCCGTTCTGTAAAATATTTAAATGCATGTGTTAAGTGTTTCACTTCTTGTAAAAAAATTGGTTGCCCACCGGGCAACCAAATAAGTACATGTTGGTTGCCCGGTGCTAATTTTGGGTGTCCCGGGCAACCGGGCAACCACTTAACGCGAACGCTGATTTGAACAGAGGGTGCAGAGATCCTCCTTTTAGCAGAAACTGATACTAACTACAATTTCACAAGATTGTGACTTAACCCCCTTTTAGATCTAGGGTCCTCAATTGTTACACACCCCTACAACCAACTGAAATTCACCATAAATCATATACAAATCGTAAACAATATAAAGATAGTGCTCTCTAAAATGTAAAACGAGTGGAAAGAGTGGAAATTCACTCGAAAAGGAGTGAAGGGAGTGAAACGCAAAACAACCCGTTTTAGAGTTGAAAATGTCCACTCTAAAATGAGTGTGAAAGTTAATTTTTCACTCTCAATAAAGTGGAACATTGTCATATAAAATTCCCTTTCACTCCTTTTAGAGTGTTTCTCCACGCAAAAACGTGTTGTCCTGCGTTTAACTCCTTGAAAGAGTGGAAAACCACTCTTTTACATTTAGAGAAGCTTAGAAGAGGGTCATATCTGGTGGTTCCGTGACCTCAAGAGCAAAGGCAGATGTGATGATGGATTTTTGTTCAATAGATACTCTCGCAAATGTTTGGGCAAACTCGTGGAAGGTTACACATGGTCAAAAGTCAAAGATGGTTCAATTCAATTTAGTTGAACATTATCTAGAATTGTTTGCATTGCTCCAAGGAAGACAAAAAGTAAACTATACCAAATTCATCAGATGTTTAATTCTTGAGACATAACACAAAAGGTCAAAGGTCAAGCGACCTTTTGGATTTATTATTTCTTCATTTCATATCCGAATTAATTCAAACAGTTTCAAATTCTTCGTCCAATCATGGAAAAATGAATTATCCCTGGCATTCCTCTTTAAAGTTTAGTGAGCTTGTGGCAGGGCCATCGGGGATAAAATCCTATTCAGGTTTAGATTTCTGGTTAATTTTGTAATTGTATGTTAGTTGATCTTTAAAAAGAAATATTTGTTATAAAATGAAATGAATGTGTGAAGAGTTTGAGTCTATTTTGAGCTAATTTGGATGCCAAACATAAAAATAAAAAAATAAAAAAATCGCTTGACCTTTGACCTCAAGAACTAAACATGGGATGAATTTGCCATTTTTGAACTTTGACCCTTGTATAGACTATTTGGTGTTTGCCCAAAGTTTTGCAAGTGGTATGGTTGATAACGATGTTGCGACGGCGCTGTATAACAGAATTGGTATTGGCACAAACATTTTTAATTGTAATAGTTCATGTAAAAATATGTTAATTGTATGACTACTACTAGTATTGTAAACAAGATGCTAACGTTGTGAAGACCAGTTTGGAAATGGTAATGCGTAATCCAAACAACAATGTTAACGCAAATATTTCTTTTAATGGCATACCGATTGATATCTGTTCTGTAAAGATGTTTAAAAGGAAATTCTTGAATCCATTGCTGCTTCCCCAAATTTGGCAATACCTCTGAATAAAACGTTTTCCGAATTTCATATTCAATTGGAAACCTCTGTAAAACAATTCCAAAATGCACTCACGAAGATTGATTACCGTAAAACGGGGTGGATAGAGACAGTTTCAGCACTCTCTAGATTGTAGTTTTTTCCATGTAGCCTCATGAACCAAACTTTTTAGCACATATTATGTCCACCTATAATGCCTTTGAACTGCCACTAGGTCAATAGGGACAGCATTATTCTGGGTGGGGAAAGCACTAGATTTAAACAGTTTTTACCTGATTTATTGTACAATGAGTGAATTTTGAAAACTAAAACGATCCCTTTGAAGTAGTTTTATGTCAAAATTATTTAAACTAAAACGATCACTTTGAAGTAGTTTTCTATTCATTTTTTTTTAAACAGTATTATCTTAGACGTGTCAGTAAACAAGGAAATAAACACTTGACTGATTTAGGTAAAGAGTTATTTAGGTGCTTGCAGATCATAAAATATGTTATTCTTTGAATTGATATTTATATTCTAATTGATATGTAACAATTCAGTATCAAATGTTCATCTTTTGTACAAATATGGAGATAAATATAATGTGTCATTAAATGTGAAAAATACTAATGAACAAAATAGCAACCTCATCTCTCGGAATATTAGCATAAAGTAGGCTATATCTGGCACACATTTGGAGTTGGTTTATGACATAATAAAGTTATAGTATCAGTTTTAACAAGAAATGTGAACATTTCTGGTCAACAATGGCAACATAACAGCTCAAAAATTGAAGCTTTCAATCGATAGGGACATATACACTTATCCAGACCATAATTGTTTCTTGTACCCAAATGAGTCAAACTTTTGAGACGATATTATGTCCACATAATAAGCCTTTCTCTTACAACAAAAACAAATATGCAGTGGGTATAATATTTTCATTAAAAATGTTGGTGTCCCCCGCTCCCACCTAAGGCCTAAGTATAATTATTTCTGAACACTCCCCAACGAACGGTTTGTAACGACGGATTAAATTCACAAAAATGAGTGACACTGGAGTTGGCTATCCAACTCGAACGGGTGTAGAATTAAAAAATTTAGTTCCAACGTGTGATGAATTTTCAGGGTGATCAGAATTAATTTTTACAATTGAAACCAACGGAGATTCAAAATGTACGGCCATTCGTGTCTACCGTCGTCTGATGCATAGATATCTTATGCGCCGTAAGGCGCTAGATAGGAAACTCCCCGCGTATTTGCTGCGTAAAGTGAAGCCGAACGTTTTTGTTTACATTTTACGCAGCCGTGCGTACTTCTGAAAAAATATTACGCACATACGCAGCCCTTTCCGCGTTATTTGTCAGGAGCTGCGTGTCATCACGCCGCAAACAGCGAGTTTTAATCAGAAACGAAGCTGTCTCTTTTTCTAATTTGAGATTGAAACAGTTTTGAAGTGTATCTTATCTTTCTCAGAAATAAGTTCATCCTTTTGCGTTTTTCGGTCTGCCTTTGCAACCGTGGCCTGGCCTCGTGATGTTGAAAGTAATATTGTTTTTGAAATAAAAATATAAAGTGAGTTTTTAGATTGAAGTAGAAACATTTTTATACTGTTTGGATTTATTTTTGTTTTTCAATTTTATTTGAAACTTATAAACACTTTTTGAATTAAATCTTGATGTTATGATAGGCGTTTTTTGATCTATAACTTATAAGGTGTTTTTCTCATCATTTGTTCACAACTGAATGATCATTTCTGTCTTCACTATCACGCTAGTAAAATAGCCTAATGACATGCAGGCGCGGCTAACTAGATCAAAGAGTGACTAATGGACCGTTCATTATTTATGGGGAGGGGTGGTGTTGGGACAAATTCGAGACTCGTTTGTCAAAATGACCTAACCCCCCTACAGCTGAAACTGAAAATGACATGACCCCCTGTTAACCAGTAGCTTTTTACCCCCCCCCCCCCCCCCCCCCCCCCCCCCCCGTTGCCCGTTTCTGCCCGTTTCTTCATTGTGTGAAAATTAGTTTTCGGGTTGTTTTGTGAGTCTTTATAACCCCAACAAGTTAGAACATTCTGGGCAGAAACGTACTCCAGTGAAACATTCTACTTTTGTGAGCATTGGTGCAAAGCTGAGACGAGGTGAAAAGCATGCAATAACTTACATTTTTTTAAATCATAAAAAGAAATGGCCCCAAACAAGTTACACCGAAGTTTTGTTGACACATAATAATGTGTGTTTTTGAATTTGAACAAAAACATATTATTGCCATCCATATTTTTATCCAATCCGTGACATAGGCCTACCATAACATCGAATTTTAGATGTATTTTGAACAAGAAATTGACATCCTAAAATCATTATCATCTCAAAGTCAGTTTTTCAGTTGAAAGTAATGTTCTTGTTCAAAGTAGTGGGATTCGCACTCTTGTTCTGAATTGATCATATCTCGGTAATTGTAGGTGGTGAAATTCAATGGGATAAAGCGTATTTGATTCTTGTTTATGCATGACTAGTCAATAATGCCCACCTTTCACCTTTCACGTCAATAACTTCCCTGTATCGTTGAAAAGCGCCACTTTTCGGAAGACATCATTTTGGGGAAATGTGACTTTAAGAGAAGTAACGAATGTATGGGTAAAGTTTGTATGGGCATAGCCAAGTATGCACCCCTTTTCAATCTCTGAAAACGCTTAATTTTGCGTGGAAGTTTAATGCAAACAAACAAAAGGGGGTTAATATGGATCTTGCAGGTGAAAAAAATGAAGAACACACATTATGGTTCCAATTAACCTTTGTGTTGAGTCGGGGGAGGGGTGGCCCCTTTTCGAACAAAACGAGGACATTTTGTCTGAAAATGACACTTACTATTTTAGCATCCGATTTGCTCAAAAACGAGAACATTATTCAAAATATTTATCTTTCTAATTCCAAAAGTTGGTGGTTGATATAGGCCTACATGATGCATTACTCATCGTGTTAATTTGAACGTTGTAAAACTGATTGTTTTAAATTAACTTTAACAAAAGTTTTGAGTTGAACATTTATAATAGACTACCACTGCTATTAGCAGGCTTACCTTTTTCTTTTACGCGAACAAACCATCCCTAATTTGGGGAAATTGCGGAAATAATAACATGTTGGCTGTGAGAGAAGCACTGTCAGCGAGCGCTGTACCGTGGCACGGTCGCGTATCTCGACGCGGGGAAGTACGCCACACAATTCAAACGCGTACGCACGCGTACGCACTTTTGTCAGCTGGGTACCGAAAAGTACCCAGCTGAATTATTCTTGAGCTGAATTAACAGGGGAAGGATAGGCCGCGTTAAGGCGCGTAGGGCTGGTGCGTGGCTTCATTCTTTTTGGGGAGTTTCCGATCTACGCTCCGCTTAGATATCTATGGTCTGATGTGACTCAGACAAACAGACCACTGCCCTCTGTAGACGTAAAAATGACGGGCTCGCTTTACCAATCAATCATCCAGCATGCACTAAATTCAACAACAGAACGTGCGTGGCAAAACGCGGATAAAACACTGTGTTTTCACGTCAATAAATACGTCTCAAACCATGTTAGTAAGTAAAAACAAATAAAGTAGGTACTCGGCAAGAATTTAGCAACTTTTTTAAACAAGTTGTCATTACGGAACGAAGCGTAATCAACTATCTTTTGCGAATTTGGATAGGCATGACAGACATTGACAGGTAGGTTATAACAACAACACATACATGACATACCCAGTTCTAGCAGGTGGCCAAATTGTCCCACCGAGTAAGTGGGCAAATATGGCCACCAAGACAAAATTTTTGAAACCCAAAATAATTGTTCCAATGGAGTAAAAATCTGCTGGGGAAAGGTTTAAAGGCATATTATGTGATCTTTTCCAGAGAGCGCCCTCTATTCATGATTTTTTTTAAAAAGTAGATTTTCTTGCAGATTGACATTTCTGATTATAAATCGTACATACATTCCAAGTTACAGAGCGATACGATTCCTAACTACCTACCTACCAAAGTAAATATATGCACGATTCAAAATTCAATTCATTTCACGACGCGACTCGGGAAGCCAAAAAGGGGGCGTCGGTGTCAAATTTCAACGGGCCGTATTTACAAAACCACTTTGAGTTGAGCGCTAGTTTTTTGCGTGTTCATTTGATGTATAGATGTACTCTAGAAATTATTTTCAGCCAAATCTGAGAGGGTGACCAACCAACCCATTTGTTGATTTGGCATGGAATGACCCAATACCTTATTACATGCCTATGAACCACAACTTTTTCTGACTTGAATTTACAAATATATTTTTATTATTATTTTATTCTTATGTCATTTAACAGGCAACACTTCTCTTCCCATATTAAATGATAATTTACTGAATTTAGGTATTTTTCAATTTATGTGCAATTGAAATTAAACCAGACTTAACCTCTACCTTGGCTGTTGACCAAGTTTTGGTGGTTATAACTTTATTTTGTCTGTCAGTGTCAATGTCATAAGCACAAATAAATAAATAAATACGAAGTAAGTTAGTAAGTACATGCTATATAATACCTTAATTGTGCATAAATATACTTAAGGTTAAAAGAAATTTCCAGAAATCTGCATATTTAATGGTCAAATTACGGATTTTACCAAAAATGTTGACGGATTACCAGATTTCATGACATAGTAATCCGTAGGATTACCATTCCTTAATTTGGACACTGGTGTGAGGTGGGGTATTGGGAGGGTGTTTGTGAATTGTGATTGGGAAGGGGTTAGTGATGGGGGATTTACCATTCTTTAATTTTGACACTGGTGTGAGGTGGGGTATAGGGAGAGTGTTTGTGATTGGGAAGGGGTTAGTGATGGGGGGATGGTATATTTTGAGTGGGAGGGGGTTAATGATGGGGAGGGTGTTTGTGGTTGGAGAGGGTGTTTGTGGTTGGGGAGGGGGTTAGTGGTGGGGAGGGGTTGTGGTGGAGAGTAGGGGTTTGTGATGGGAATGGGATGGCCCTGGGGAGAGGGTTTGTGATGGGGAAGGGTGGATGCAAGGGTTGGCCTGTGGGGTTGGGGGGGGGGGGGTGTTTTGTGGAGGGGGGGGGTTTGTGGTGCTGTTGGGAAGGGAAGGGGGTTTAGGGTGGGGGATTGTGGTGGCGTAGATAGGTGGGGGATTGTGGTGGCGTAGATGCATGGGGTGGGGAGGGTAGGCAGTGGGGTGGGTAGGGTGTTTGTGGTGGGAGAGGGGTTTTGTGGTGGGGGAGGGGTTTTGTGAATGGGAGGGGAGGGGTTTGTGGTGGGGATGGGAATGGGAGGGGTTTGTGGTGGTGATCGGAGCTCGGAGGTGAGGGGGTTTGTGGTGGGATTGGGAAGGGGAGGGCCTGGTTAAAAGCAGTTTCACAGGACAATTCTGGTCGATTTCTGTACTGCAAATGGAGCTTGCCATCCCAGAATCCCCCCCCCCCCCCCCCCCAAACAATAAAAAAAAATGATTTTCCTGTCAAAATTACATCCAAATAGACTTTAAAATAAAATGGTCTGGAATTTTAAACCAAATTAAGCTAATTTCAGGCAATTTTGAAATTAAAATCTTGTTAAAATGTATTACTGTATGCATACCCAGATGAAACGCATTTTTGGTTACTTAGGCATAAGTAAAAATAAAAACATAATTAGCTTCGGGACTTTTTTTCAAAAAAGGAAGGATGATTCATGACCTTTGTATTTTTTATTTTTTCCCACTGCTAGTACAAAATCGCCCTGGTTAGCGATAAACTTTGCAAACATGAAAAAGGAGAAGGCCCTTTTTAATCGTGTTTTATTTCATGGTTCTGAGGGGTTGGTTGGTCACTACTGAGGGGTTGGTTGGTCACTACAAACTTGTGCAAAATGCATAAGAAAGATACAATCCTGTTACAAACATCTTGAACTCTAAAACCCCTGAACAAAAAGTTATAGAAGCATGTAGACTGATATTGGGTTCGATCATGATTTTAGGAATAATTTAGATACCTTTTTCGAACCATTGTTCAACCGAGACACCGGCTACGACCTACCCGCCATCTACGATGACCTGCTGTCATGTGATCGCCCAAAAGGTGGTCATGTGACAAACGGAGGGAAGTAAACACTACGCTGAATGAAGGGGTCGTGATGACCTCGAAAGCTACGGAGCTCAAACACAATGGTTCGAAAAAGGTATCTAAATTAAAAAGGTTATGACTGAAATAAAGAGACAAAATTGAAGCGAACACCAAAAAAGAGGCTGGAGGGGGACTCTAAACAGTTTTTTTTAAATATTTTGCCTTCTTATCAAAAGTGTTTTTAAAAGTCTCTAATGGAATCAAATTCCTCAAAACCAGGTAATATACTATTATGGCGCGCCACATGGAACAATATTCATAGAGAAAAAAAATGCAACCGAGAAGAAGAAAATGTCATTGAGAAAGAAAATAATCTTCACCGAGAAAAATGTAATCGCCAACAAAAATCTTTATCAAGAATTGTTTTTATAAATTTGAAAATTAAACATTTCCTATTGTAATTTCAGATGTGAAAATGAAGATTGACCAAAAAGTTGTGTACCCAATATACACAATAATGGATTCTTAAGATTTAACTTATGGCCATGCGTTTTGAAATCGCCACCCTTAGCGTTGCATCACCAATTTAAGAATTTTAGCACCAATCTAGACTGAAATTGGAAAATCTCCATAACTATCATCACTAACCTAGCAAGAGTATACATTTTAAAATGTTGGAAAGCTGAAGGTATAAGGAAACTGATGACACAAAGCTGAAGGCATAAGGAAACTGATGACACAACTCATTATACAATGTGACCTTGAAGCTATACAGGGTGACACATACAAATTCCCTGTTAATTACCTACTTGCAACAGGACACATAAAGTAAACATTATTTATTTGGATGTAATTTCCACTGGTTTGATAAACGTCAAATACAGGGTGGTCCAAAATCTGGGTTTTAATATTAAAAAATTCAACACATTTTCAACCAAAACATTTTAACTATTAGCACTGCAGCAAAACTAAGTGCATGTATTTGCATTCCTCGTCAAATTTCCTTTCAGAAAATGTATACTTTGTCTGCGATAGGGTAAATTATTATAAAGTTACATTACTTTTTAGTTTTCCGGGACATTCCGCATTACTTACTACAGTATTCAGTGAGAAAACGGGTCACTACCAAAGTAAAAGTTGGTATTTTATAAACAAAACAAAGGATAAGGACTTCAAAAATGTTCAAAATATTTACAAGACTATTTTAGCTTTCAGTATAAAGACCAAAACCATACTTGTAGCCCCTAAAGTTGCCAAAATGTCATGATTTGATTCGGAGTAGACGCATAGAGTTTGTGTGTACCACTCCCACCTCCTCCACAACCTTGGCTGGCTGTTTCCAATTCAATTAACCCTATCTGTATCTCCACCAATCAAGGAGCCAAACAGTTCCCATATGCAGGCTTCATAATGACATTATTTAGCTTTCAATTAAGACCAAAACCATGAAAATATCTGTTTGTGTTGTTGAGTTGTCATAAATTAAACAGAACACGATTTGGAAAAACGCAACGACACCACCGTTTTTGGGTGGCAAGTTCAAAACGCATGGCCTTATAATAAATGTAGAATATATATGCTATAGATTTACACAAATCTGTAACATTTACCTCTGACCTTCTATTATATTATCTTACAGATATATGTTCTGCAATCTCGGAATCCGATAGTTCCTGTCTGGAGCAAGGCTCGAACAGCACACCTATACCATCAGTTAGCCACGGGATAGCCATCAGGAATTCTTGTCATACTGTTACCTGCCGGCTAAGAACTCTATAATAAACTATTGGTCAGCCATACCACGGGCCAGCAAACTGATAATAGTCCGACACTACCCTCATAGATTTACAGCGGTTAACAGTACTTGCCTAAGCAATCGACTGTTTTTACAAATAATTTACCAAATAAAGTCCTCTATACTTTATTTTTCATTTGAAAATGCCAAAGATACGTTGCTGTATTTGTCGCTTGCATACTAAGCAGCGCACTTATCCTAGCGATGATTTTGAACACGATTTTCTGGGCTGTTTTGGTGTACAACCGAGGGACCAGCAGGTACTCGATCCATCGGTTGTAGACCGAACAGGTCGACTTTGTTCTACAGATCGCGCCTGTATAATGCTGTACCGAAAAGAGGGAGTGATGCGCCATGATCGCGTTGATTGCAAGGGAAAAGCTGGACGTCATGGTCATCTTGCCATAGGAGGAAAGCGGACACCATTGAGGAGACCCACCACAGTGACAGAAGTAGAAGAAGCAACTACCAGTACTAGTCATGCCAGTAGTAACAATAACACCAGTAAAAGTGATGCTGATGTACAGGATGTAGCGAGTGCATCTCCTCCATGTGCGTGTCCAGCAACCAGGAAATTGGCCAACCTGACCCAAACAAGTGGAAATGAGCCCCTCAACAGAAGCCAGCAAATATTGTTGCACAATTTAATCTCTCAGGCCTTCAAAACTGAAGCTACTTGGACAGATCTCAAAAACTTTCCAACACTACCACTTCACACAGTGACAGAAGTAGAAGAAGCAACTACCAGTACTAGTCATGCCAGTAGTAACAATAACACCAGTAACAGTGATGCTGATGTACAGGATGTAGCGAGTGCATCTCCTCCATGTGCGTGTCCAGCTACCAGGAAATTGGCCAACCTGACCCAAACAAGTGGAAATGAGCCCCTCAACAGAAGCCAGCATATATTGTTGCACAATTTGACCTCTCAGGCCTTCAAATAGCTACTTGGACACCTCTCAAAAACTTTCAAACACTACCACTTCACGCAGTGACAGAAGTAGAAGAAGTAACTACCAGTACCAGTCATGCCAGTAGTAACAATAACACCAGTAACAGTGATGCTGATGTACATGATGTAGCGAGTGCATCTCCTCCATGTGCGTGTCCAGCTACCAGAAAATTGGCCAGCCTAACCCAAACAAGTGGAAATGAGCCCCTCAACAGAAGCCAGCAAATATTGTTGCACAATTTGACCTCTCAGGCCTTCAAATAGCTACTTGGACACCTCTCAAAAACTTTCAAACACTACCACTTCACGCAGTGACAGAAGTAGAAGAAGTAACTACCAGTACCAGTCATGCCAGTAGTAACAATAACACCAGTAACTGTTGTGATGCTGATGTACATGATGTAGCGAGTGCATCTCCTCCATGTGCGTGTCCAGCTACCAGGAAATTGGCCAGCCTGACCCAAACAAGTGGAAATGAGCCCCTCAACAGAAGCCAGCAAATATTGTTGCACAATTTGATCTCTCAGGCCTTCGAAACTGAAGCTACTTGGACAGATCCCAAAAACTTTCCAACACTACCACTTCACACAGTGACCGAAGTAGAAGAAGCAACTACCAGTACCAGTCATGGCAGTAGTAACAATAACACCAGTAACAGTGATGCTGATGTACATGATGTAGCGAGTGCATCTCCTCCATGCCCGTGTTCAGCAACCAGGAAATTGGCCAACCTAACCCAAGCAAGTGGAAATGAGCCCCTCAACAGAAGCCAGCATATATTGTTGCACAATCTGACCTCTCAGGCCCTCAAAACTGAAGCTACTGGGACACATCTCAAAAACTTTCAAACACAACCACTTCACGGACCAGGTTTGAACATTTTCGCAGCTCCAGAAAACCAGAATTAGCGCCTGTTCCAACCAGACGAGGAACAAGAAGAGTTCAGCCATTGAAGAGTTCCAGACATACATGGCCTTTAAAACATGGTTACATCCAATGAAGGTGAGAAGAGGCAATCTCTAACCGCGCAACACACTACCACTTTGAAACAGAATAAAAAAGGCTATCCGACAGCGTTAGAAGAAGCAGGATTTAAATCCTCTGGAGATTTTTCCAGAGAGACATATATGGATCTCAGAAGCAAAATGCCTATGAATGCATGGCAGTGTCTGAACTGAAGCGTTCCTTAAAAAAGGAATTAGGAGTAAACCTCATGGGACAAAAAAAGAACTAAAAGAAGAAATTATAGCTTTGGAATTTGCCTATGAATGTGTCTCATTCAATGACGAGGCAACCGGCAAGAAGATCCATGCTATTCGTGCTACGGACATTGGAGATGATGTAAAAAGAACCGTTAATCATTTGCATGAAACATCCCAGCTTCAATTTCTGGACAACCTGGATTGTAAGACTATTTGAGTCCACATATCTGGAGATAAAGGTGGACGCTCCATAAAATCATCAATGCGACAAATCTCCATTCCATCAAGTCGGCAAAGGTATTGGGGACGTTTTAGGGCGAAAAGGATTCGCGCCACAATATCGAGATGCCGTTTACACCCATATGATCAACTAAAGGAGCTTGGGTGAGATTCACACTAGACCTGGATCTTCCAGCAGCTACAAGTGAGTATTTATAAATTTATTTAAACAGTTTCATAAAATTGATTGTCGTTAATTTTAATGAAGCTAAAATTTCCATCTGATCATCAGCTTTGTCTCCATGGAATTTATTAGTAGAAAGTATAAATATTTTCATTCCATTTGAGAAAAATTGAAAATCCAATTTTTGGAGAATGTCTTTCCTCAATTCAAAATCACTAAATTAGCCATCAAAAGTGGTATCGTTTAACCCTTTGAACCCGAAAGGCTGCTTTAGCGGCCGCACGGAGTAATCGCTATAAACCCGAAAGGCCGCTATAGCGGCCTTAGAACAGGTGACATTGATCATGTGACTTTTGAGTGGTCATATGACTCTCAAATCATGTGATGTTTATACCCGAACTGAAATACCTTGTTTCGCCAGATTTACGTGTGTTTTGACGTCATTTGGCAGAAGAAAACTGTCAAAAATAGCACGAAATGGGATGAATGCGCATGCGCAGATGTTTCTCAGGTAGACAGACATGCATTGTATTACGGTTATAAATAGCCAATTTGGCGATAAAAAAAGAAGAAAGATCGGATAAGAACGATGTTTTATTACGAATAATGTATTTACGATGATAGAGGGCAGTATGTCATTATTGAAGACGGTGAATCCAAGGTGAATCAGAGGGTGTAAGACTCGGGGTAACAAATCCATTATTCCTCAAAATAACTTGGGGTAGAGGTGCCGTCCCCCACCAATAACTCAGGGTTCAAAGGGTTGATTACATTAAACACACAATTATATTATAATGCTGTATTACAATTACATGAACTGCAGGTGGAGTAGGCCTGCCTCGCATGATTACGTACTGTTCACATGGAGTTATAAATCGCATAAATGACACAAACATGTTGGCCTAGGCCTACATGTACATAAAATGACTCTGAAATTGTGTTATTCTCAGGTCCACTACTGGCAGAGCCGACTAACATCATCAGCAGCTGGAAGAACAGATGACGGATACCTTACAACCACTTGACGAGACCAACCTAAACCTAGAGCGGTGAATGCACTTACTGACGTACAAACTAAACCTGTCTATTAAAGAACAAGCTCGCTGCAAGTTTATCCAAACTATGAGCCACCCACTAGATGCAGCATCATACATTAGTTATCACAAATTTACCATACTGAAATGACAGAAGGAATGGACTACAAAGAAGATGATGTTTTTCTGTATCATGAGTAAGTTAGAGTAAATGTAGCATGAAAGTTAAAGTGAATATTATTAGAGTTCAATCAGTTCCAAATTGGCGAGAAACATTTGTTTGTTATCTATCCGCACGCAAAAGTAATCCAAGCGTATAAGCGCGATTTTGGCATACGCAAACGTCACACATACAATGACACTGTGACATTGTGCCCCATGCGACGTTCTTCTGAATTCATTCGCTGCTGTGAACAGGTTTCACCAATTTGGAACTGACTGAACTATACAGTTGTCAGAATGGAGGTCTCTTCTAGTCTACTTGTCTACGTGTACTTAAGAAGGAAAGGATACCTTTAAAACTCCATTTTGATAATAATGTAAGTTACAAAACTGGAAGGTAGCAGAGACAGAGACCACCTGACAAGAGTTCAAATTAGGTGGTTGTCTGGGTTACCAAAAATACAGACAACCAACCAAAAATTGTGGAGGACAACCAATAGGTTGTACGCTTGACAACCAGGTGTTTTTCATAATTTGAATGTTGACACTTAAAGGTATATTATGTGATCTTTTCCATGGGACGCCCTCAATCCTAAAAAAATTGGAAGCAGATTTTCTTGCAGATTTACTTTTCTGATCATAAATCATAAATATATTCCAAGTTACAGAGCGATACAATTCCCAATAACCTCAAAATCATGGTTTAAAGAGTGAATTTAGAGTAAAATTTCCAATAATTTTGAAGTATTTAGGAATTGTATCGATCTATAACTTAGAAGATCTTTATGATTTATGATCAAAAATGCAAATCTGCAAGAAAATCTGCTTTCATAGTAAAAATCAATGATAGAGGGTGCTACTTGAAAAAGATCACATTATGCCTTTAAAACAAATTCCTATTCACCACTAGTATGCTGGTATACATATTACATAGACAACATCCCCAGTCTCATCATGTACACTCAACTACATCAGCTCTACGGTAATATAGACGGCATATGGAAATATCACAACAGTACAGTATTAACTTTTTCTCCCTAAATTTTTTTTACAAAGTTAGGGAATCTGAGGCAGATATCTGGTGTGTAGGGAAAAAATGGAGAAAAACAATTTATTTTATTGCTGTTTGTTATACTTTGTTTTATTTCAAAACAGAAAGGAAAGGAACTGAAGTAGATTTTTGGCCGCAAGGAAGACATTTGGCAGAAACAAGCTGAGGAGGATAGGACAACCATTAGACAACTATTTCACAAAACTTATATTGATGAAACAGAACTTTAACACTCTTGGATGAACAAGTAAAACATGATGAACAAATGGAATTGCAGAATACATGGAAGCAAGAGGACAACGTTTTTACAAGCTTTCACACACGCCTAGTTGCATAGGAGAACTATTCTTCTATTTGGAATGAAGTCCAGTAGGCAGAATCAAGCTTCAGAGATAAGGAGGTAACATACAGCCCTAGAAATGTAAAACCAAAGGTAATAATCAAAAGGAATATTGGTCATTATATACGTCATTCATATATTCTTGTTCATTGATTGGTTAAAAGTGGGTCACATGATCAAAAATAAACAGGCTATTTTGCCAAAAGTACTATTTACGGCTCCAAAAGTACTATTTACGTCTCCCAAAAAGACTATTTACGGCGCACCGATGCGTTGGTAGTTTCACGCGGCGTTGTACTCCGCGAGAGAGCGCACGTTTTGCATCCCCGGGCGCAGCGTGACGATCGTTCGATGCACTGCCTTTGAATTGAACTTTTAGAACTTTTTTACTGATGAAGATTGGAACTTACCGGATGATTTTTGAATTTGAACTTTATGGAACTAGAAATATATGAATGACGTATATAAAATAAATATACACTGCCTTTATTCGAGTCTCTGGATTAAAACTATGGTCCCTCGGTGACTGCAATAGTGCTATTTTGCTTCGGGCTGCGCCCCTCAGCAAAATAGCACTATTGCAGTCACCTCGGGCACATAGTTTTAACCAGAGTCTCTCATGGCAGTATATATTTGTATACTATGTGGGTGTCCTAACCCATAAAACTGGTGGTAACGAATCATGTCTCCAACAAAATGGTATATTTTATTGATAAGAATTGTATTCAAATTGATGGAATAATTTAAAAACATAGCTGCTTAATGTGAACGTTATGACCAGACATAGGGTTAAGCTGAGATCTTGCACATCAGTCTCCCCCACCCCCATTTTTGGGCAATGAATTAGTTTAAAATCTAAAAAAAACCCTCATTTTTCAAACTTTTATAGGATTCAGGGTTCTATAATTCTTAATGCTACCTCTGGCTATATCACCTTTGATAGCAACAGCAAACTGGATCAGATTTTTAACTTTGAGCTCATTTGCTGCTCAAATGTCTGCATATGTGACCCGTCGCATCAAAATGGACATGTTGGAGGCCTGAGTCAAATATGTGTTATTGGTATGGCTTGAAAGAGCACATTTTAATCTTTGAAATGATACCATGTTGAAGGTAATCGGACTTTGTAATCACAAGATATGATTTGAAGTAGCATATTTTTGTCTATTATTTTCTTTATAATTTACCAAATATATTGGCCTCTATCTCAAAACTGTGTTTGCCGACAACATGTCCTTTTTGACGCGACTGGTCACATATTTTGTTTTCAGCCCCCTTTTGGATAGTTATGATTAGTAGTTTCCTCTTTTTGTCATTGTCCAAACAAGAAAATCGAAATGTGTGTTTCATGACTTTTTAGACATACACATATTGAACCATAGATATTAGTCTGATAGATCAAGATCGGATACCAATCCATCTGAAATATAATTACAATGATATGAAATGTCCTAAGATGTGATCCTTCACACCCAGGGTGTGAATTCACTTGTATCACATAGCAAATTGTGGAGGCAATTTGAGGCAATTGCTATACACATTTTAGCTTGTATAGTAGTTTTTACAGTATTAACAAGTATTATTTTACAGTATATACGAACATCAGCCTTACGATAAATTGGAACAATATTGCTATGCACATTTTTCAAATGAATTCGCACCCTGGTCACATCAAAGGGAAATGTTGGAGGCAATATTCTGATCAAATTCAGTGACGCTAATTGAAAGAGCGCATTCTTAATTTAAAATGATAACTTCATGGTTTATCATACTTTTAAATCAAATGAAATGATTTAATTTCAAGAAGGATCATTGTTGTATTCACTGATGTCTGACATCATGTCCATTTTGAGGAGTCTCATCAGCACCCGATTCTGGTCAGAAATTGCCTTAGTATTTCCTAAATTCAAGGCTTGAATGTTGCATGTCGAGGGTTTAGTGCAACAAAAAGGCTATCTGCATTTTTGGCCAAAATGAGATTTTAGTATCAAAATGATGAGCCAAAGATCAGGAACCTAATTATGAGAAAATAGTAAATTCATCTAATCCAAAAGGTTTGAATAGCATTTCTTTTAACTTGTCAAAACCAATAGGTGACAATGATGGGTACAAATCTTTAATTCACTTTTTCTCAAAATGACCGAAATGCAGATAGCCCTTTGTTGCACTAAACCCTCGATGTACTTATATATAATTTTGTAATGTTTTATCTGCTTTCATTTACATCACTGCAATGTCAAGTCAAGTGATATCTGTAGCCAATAGACCATTTCAAATCGAGATCAGAAAACTCTGGAAATACATACAGGTTATGTGGAGTAGGTTTTCTGACAAGATGCGCAGAAAAACTCTCAGACGATATTCCAAATTTTGAGCGATGACATTGTCTTTACCCAAAATATTTCCCTCATGAATATAGCTACATTTGTGTGTGGCTGTTTCTCAAAGATCGCACAGTAAAAAGCATTTATTTGTCCGATCAATAAAAATATTTCATGAACTGATGACCTGGTGACTTTTCTGTGACTGTGAGTAAACAACAAAACTTTTTCACAGATCTTAAAATACCACTTTTATGTTACATAGCTGCACATGGAGTCTGATTCCAACCTTAGAATGTGGTGGTCTGTGATGATTTGAAATGGTCTATATTCAGTGCTGACATTTTCAAAAAAAAATTTAGGTGCAAAATTGCACCTTACTTTTTGAGGTAAAGGTGCAATTCTTTCAACTCAAGGTATAGTTTTAGGTGAATCGTGATAGCAACTAGATTTATTAGGGTTGCAAAAAGTTGTATCGCAATTTTGCACCAGCCTTTGAAAGTTGTATCGCAGTTGATGATTTTTAAGGTGAAAATTGCGATGCGATACATCATACAGGAAATTTGCAGGTCTGCCTACATACTCTATAGCGATATTGATTTTCAGTGCTACAGGAATAACTTGGTTCTATAGGAGTGTGCAATTGGACGACCTGGTGAAATTTTGACAAAGTTAAACTGCACCACAGGCATTATAGATGTTAAAAACATGGTTCAGCCTAAGTTGTTTCACTCTGTCTTTGAATTTCAGTAATTTCAGAAGGTTGCCCAATATGTAAGCCCAGGAATATAACGAGATTGCGTTATTTACGGCGTGATTCTCGCTTTTAGGAACATTTCTCGGTTTATTGAAAATCGCCCGCGAATTCTCGGCATCGTGGGTTTTATCAAAGAAAAATTCTGAAATCGCGGGTTTTTTCAAAGAAAAATTTCAATCATTAAAATAGAGATCAAATCGACCCGTGTATCAAGCATTTTAACAGTCGTCCGGGAATGAGATTAAATGTCAAGTGCCCAGGAAGTAGCTTCGATTTTCCGCATCAATGCGGTAGAATACAATTACATCATAGCATGATTAGAATGGCTTTTATACTAATTAGCGTACCGACCGATCAACAAAAATAACAATGAACTTTCCGTCATCCATCCTTGATTATCCACAATCGATTGCGGAAGCATACAAATATACATCGCAGCAGTCATATAATAACTCCTTGGTCTGAGCCTCGTCTGCACGATCGACGATTTTGTCATCTAAACACATCGAAATACTGATGAAATCGACCCTTGTATGACTATTTTACGATCCAGAAATTGGATTAAATGTCAAGTTAAATTCTTCATTTTTTCAATCGTACTTTTTTCAAGTTTGGAAACCTCATGGGCGTGGGAACTGGAAAATACCCTTCTCTAAATGTAAACAAAAGCGATGTTGTTAATCTTTTGACAATCTGCTTTTTAACAGTGTGATAATGTGGTTTGCTCTTACATGTGCGCCAGAGTCTAGCATCGAGCGAGTGTGGAATCGGAACCACAAAGTTCATAGTTCATGATTCCCGGTATTTATTTTTGGCGTGCAGCGCAATGGCAGTAAATTGGCTGATTCTCAAATTTGTATCCAGCGTGTGTGGAACATGAAACGGACGGAGCATAAAACCATGTGCGAATGAAAAAACAAATGTTTGACATAAAAAAAGTCAAAATACGGCAGCTACTAATTGGAATATAATGAACATTATGAAACCTCTTTATCTGGAATAACTTGCAAAATTATTATGCTGTCATGTAGGTAAGAAAATTGGACAAAAAGTAAGCTTATTTACTTTTTAAAATAGAATTCAAGGAGCGATATTTAGGGGTGATTTTCGGTCACAACCTTTTTGTTATTGCTTGAAAATGAGTGACAGCGCGATTTCTCGTTTTTCTCTCGTTATCAACAATTTCGGTGCGTTTTTCTCGGGTTTTTAGTAAATCTGATGAAATCTCGGTATATCTCGCTTTTGCTTAAAAGTTCGTGCGTTTTTTACCAAAATGAAATGCGTTTTTTTCCGGGGCTTACCAATATGATCTCTGGAAGATAGACTCAGGATGTAACGAGCAATCTTATTTTGGGTAATTGGGTGTTTTTGTTGATTAACCCGAGCAATGCCACTATACCAAGGGTGGTTAACCACTAGTCAGTTTGTGTACTTCTCAATGGGCAAATACCTTGTGACCTTTGTTCTTCTAAAATAAGAACCATTGGAGTTATGCAACTCAGACTTTGGAATGCGACAACTTTAAGGATTACCTTTCATGTAAAACATCAAGTTGAACATTGGGCCAGCAATCAGAACATCTTCCTTTATAAAATAAAATCCAGCATTGTTCAAAAATTGTAAACAAATATGTAAAAAACAACAACTTGAAAATGTGAAAAAATGGGCCTAGTCTGTGGGGCCCATAGAAAAGGGGTTTTCCTTGTCGCCTAATAGGGATGAAAATGAAGGCCTTGCGTGCAAATCAGTTGGCTGATGTAGTAGGCAATTGGCCCCTGAGCCCTCTCATTTTGAAAAATTTGTGTTATGAATTCTAGATGTATGTGCACTCATGGTTTAAATAATAATTTATTGCATTACATCTGCATCATCCACCTTGGACAAAGAGTTAAAGCAGTGTTCAAAATGATTGGGTGTCCGGGTATCCTGACTTAGTCATGAGCGCCAGTTGTCTCATCTTCTCCACCTTAGAGTCATACATAAGTCACACATAGCTGCTTGATCCGCCAACAAGGCTTCCTGCTTGGTGCCCTGGCTGTTGTTTCCTTCACAGCTGTTGAAACGGCAGCTATTAGAATTGGACATAGCTGCTTCATGATATTGGTAGCAATTTCATTGCAGTCTATATATTCCCTTGACTGGCTATGGTCACACGCTTGCCCTGCTTATTGGATGTGCTGGGTGCCGAATTTGGAAGGCTGTCGAACAAACCCGGCATGAATTTTGATATCGCTTCCTTTACAGTATCCTCCAGAGACAGATCTGACTTAACTTCATCATCCATACCTTGTGCCTGAATAATCTGTTCTGATAAATCGGGTCTAAAATGTTTTACCTGCGTGTTTTTCGTCGGTGTAGAAGTATTTTCTCTGCGCTTTCGATCGTCACTTTCGCTAGTCGCCATCTTAAATACGACAAGTTTCAAACACTTTTCGCTACGTTTCTTGTGTTGGTATGGACAGAATCGTGGTTTCTGCCTTATTTTACCACATTTTTTAATTTGCATTGTTATTATCACCACTGTTGTAGTCAAGCCACCCAGTCCGAGTTCGAGTCCTTGACATCCGAGTCTGAGTCCTTAATGTCCGAGTCTGAGTCTTTGATGTCCGAGTCCCGGTTCTTGATGTCTGAGTCCGAGTCCCGAGTCCTTTACATATTAGACCCTCATTAGAAATAAATAGTATTTGGCACTGAATTATTTTTCATATTTGCTTTTATTTTACTAATTACTAACACTATTTCTACTAGTGTCCAGTCCTGCTCTATTCTACACCTCTAGCCTATATCCACCATCATCATTGTGTGTGTTCTGTATTCACTTTGACAACAACATGTTGTTGTTGCATTTCAAGAAGATTAATCTTGATAAATTGTCAACCCCAAGCCTTGAGCGATGTGGGCGCATGAGTATTCCTCCACAGAAAAATACTCTTCCTTATCATTTTGTAGAGATTTGGCAAGGTTCCCTCCAGGGTCTTAGCTAGGATTTAAAATGTGCCCGTCCAAAAAAGAAAAACAAAATATTTGTAATGACTGACGTGCGAAGCACCAAGGTGCGAAGCACCGCGTTCCGCGCAAGCGCGGACAGGGGGGAGTCTGAGGGGGGATGTGCCCCCCTCAGCGTTCGAAAAAATTTCAATTTTCGAACCCATTTGGTGTGATTTGGGGGGCACTTTTGACCGATATTTTATTGAAAATGTTTGTTGTTAAATGTTAAATAAATATCACTTTTTAAAAAGTAATAAGCTTACTTTATGAGTCCATTTTCTTCTCTGCATGAAAATATATTAATTTTGAAAGTTATCCCTGGTAGAGGTTTCATTATTTGCATTATATTCCAATTAATGTCTGCCGTTTTTGACATTTTTTCCCGGGCATTTTTTTATACCGAAGAAATTATTTCTTTCGTGTACGCGCGGCCATCTTATATACATCCCCTAGTCGATCTTGAATATTTCCGTATGGAACATTGATAACGAAATTGTAGAGGGCGGCATAGTCTTAGTCTACCAACCGCCGGCGGCAGTATTTTGCATTGCTTCATGGAAATGATCTGCGTCATCGAAAAGAATTGGAATAACCACGTGCGGTTGGTGGTACCCATTTTACAGCACGACGTAAGTCGTAACATGAGAAAAATAACATACGGGAACCAAATTCTGTTTACATGATGATTGAAAGGTATTCCCCGAGCCAAGTTCGCATTTGGTACGATAGATCGAAGTATTTTAAATGACATTTCAAGATTTTCTTGCACTATTTATGGTCGATTTTTATGCACAAATTCGAAATGTAGTTACAATTCCGCTAAAGCTCGGGATACTTTGAGAAAACCGAGGGAATACCACCAGAACGACAAGTGTTTTTCCCCAGCATGGTAAAGGTTAATAATAATACATGAATATCCATCTCTTCATCAGCCAAGGTCTGAACGCATCATAAAACAGTATCATAATATTTGATCGGGATGTTCAATGCTTGTAGAATTGATATAAGTCGGATTCTGGACCGTTTAATATAATGACTACCATTCATTTTGTACTAGATTTTATAGTCCTACCGCGCCGTATTATTTATGACCCTTGGAAGTTTATAATGAATTAATGATTTATTTATTTGTGTCCAAAAAACTGCCCGTCAATAAGACGGGTTGGGGATATTTCCACCCGTCCACTTTAGAAACTGCCCGTCCAAAAGACGGGTGGACGGGTGGCTGGCTAAGACCTTGGTTCCCTCATTATCACGCCAGAAGAGTTAGGAAGTTGTCTTCCTGGAATGGTCGTCCACTGCTGCAAGGTATTTCGTCACCTGTTGCTTGCCTGACAAGGACCCTTTTCCACTATTTGACCTTCTTTTCACATAAGTGTCATATCTGTCAAAGAGATGGGGAATCTTGGCAGGTGGTGGCATTATCTCCTCATCATCACTACTGCTGGTATGCTTGCAGTTGCAGGTCCAGGTGCCGCATTCACATTCCTTAATTCTTTGATCCTCGAACATTCAGCTGCGTCTACAACCTGATGTAGGACTGAAGTCATCCCCCGATATTTAGTTTCATTGTTTGAAAATCTATGATTTTATCGCCTGAGGTCAGATGGAAGGTGGTATTTTTCTGTTGGCTCAGCTTAGTAGGCTTACTTTCCAATTGCAATAGGATATCAGGAAAAAGGAAGTAGGCAAGGGTTTTTTTGATGTGGAAAAACAAAATGGAAAGGTAAAAGAATTGCAATTCCACACCTTTACAAATAGCTCATGATGTTCATTATTTCAACACAAAATCATCATAGAATTGAATGGTTTAACCAACTGCCCAATCATTTTTGGGCTGCTCATTACATCATGCCTTATTTTAAGGTAAATAGAGAGTAAGTTGGGTGTTGGAGTATAAGAAGTAAATTATGTAACTATTTTTGTATAATCTTATCTTAACATTGAGACCATGTTGTCTCTCACTCTATCCACTTTCTGTTGATCCGCATCAAGGTTGATCATGTTGATGTCCAGACCAACAAAGTGGAGGGCAAACAGGTGCTCCAATACGGTGGCGATCAGATAAACATTGTCTCCAAATGGCTCGTCATGGGTTCCAGGTTCTGAGATGCTACCGGCAGTATAGATTCTCTTGAACTGTTTCATCAGGGAGGTGATTTATGTTGTGACCATACTCTTGCAGTGTCGTATGTTGTCCTTCAGCTGTTTCATTTGTGTATAAAGGTCCAATACTGTAGGAACCACCAGACCAGTTTTGTAGTCGAGTCCACCCAGTCCGAGTCCTAGTCCTTGCCGTACGAGTCCTTGATGTCCGAGTTCGAGTCCGAGTCCCGAGTCCTTTACATATTAATCCATCATTAGAAATAAAAAGTATTCGGCACTATATTCTTTTTCAAATTTGTTTTTATTTGACTTATTAACAGTCTCTGCCTCTAAGGGCGTACCATGTGGTGATTCATGGGTCCTCAGATCAACTTTTTAAAAAAAACTAGTGATACATTACCATAACATTATACTACTGCCAAATTTTAAAATTCCTAAAAGTTTTGGTTCGGTCGTAAAAAATCACCGAAATGTCAGGAACAAATCCCAGTAAAATGATTACTACGTTGCCTATAAGTATAACTATGCGCACCATGCACATCCCAACGAAAGGAAAACATATTTTGAAACCTCCAGTTGGGTACACAACAAAAGTGAAACAAAATCATTGGGATCTCGTTGGCGCGTCACATTACCCTGACCTTGAAACCGTGACGAACAGCGTCGTTAGCAGTTTTCAAGCCCTTATAGTTTGGCGCGCCAATGAGATCCCATTACATAAACAAGTTCATATGGAAGAACTCGGAGCCTTTAACAAATTCAAAAGTAAAAATTGTTGGGATATCGTTGGCGCATGGAGATAATCCAGGTCAAAGGTCAAGTTTTACCATTTTGAGCCATTTTCACACCTCCGTAAATCCGTGCGCCATCTTTAAAACACCTTGGAAATGACATCTACTTGCAAAGATGGTTTACCTTGAATAAAAAATGAAGAAACTGGTTTGGGATCTCAGAGATTTTTTTTTTAATGATTTTTTACAAATTTGCTTAAGAGCAACTTGCACTGCATGTGAGTCAGTAATAGCAATTTGTGCATTGTCCAAGTTCTTATAAATCAGTGCGCCAACAAGATCCCATCAACTTTTTGATTTATTTGCTTAGTTTGGCCACCATTCAATAGATACCACTGGAAAAAACTTTGGGATTTTGATGGCGGTTAATTTTACATGATCGCAAAGTTGAGGTGTCATCAGCTTTATTCTCGAGCCTTTTTGGGCCATTTATCAGATTATCAGAATATCAGATTCCTTTGGTGAATTTTGACATGTCATATAGGACATTGTTTTTCATGCATTTTAAACCATTCTCAACCCATCAACATTAATCTGTTGCATGATGTTTCATAAATTGCATATTATGTCTTCAGAATTCAACAACCCTGTCGAATTCGGAAGACTTGACTTACATATTTTGAAATCGACATTACAGACTAACATAGATGTGTTCAGAATAGTCTAAAATGCATAGAAAACAATGTCCTATATGACATGTCAAAATTCACCAAAGTAATCTGATATCCTGGGACTTGGTCTGAAATGGCTCGAAAAGGCTTGAGAATAAAGCTGATGACACCTCAATTTTGCGCTCATTTAGAATTCACCGCCATCAAAATCCCAAAGTTTTTTCTAGTGGTATCTATTGAATGGTGGCCAAACTAAGCATATAAATCAAAAAGTTAATGGGATCTAGTTGGCGCACTGATTTATAAGAGCTTGAACAATGTATGTGGGGCTATTACTGACTCGCATGCACTGTAAGTTGACCTTAAGCAAATTTTTAAAAATCGTTTTAAAAAAAAATCTTAAAGATCCCAAGCTGGAATCTTCATTTTTGATTTAAGGTAAACCATCTTTGCAACTGGAGATCATTTCCAAGGTGTTTTAAAGATGGCGCACAGATGTACGGAGGTGCAAAAATGGCTCAAAATAGTAACATTTGACCTTTGACCTTGATTATCTCCATGCGCCAACGAGATCCCAACAATGTTTCCTTTTGAATTTGTTAAAGACTCCGAGTTCTTTCATATGCACTTGTTTATTGAATGGGATCTTGTTGGCGCATCGAATTATAAGGTCTTAAAACTGCATAAGAGCGCTGTTCGTCAAGGGTTCAAGGTCAGCGTAATATGACACGCCAACGAGATCCCAACGATTTTGTTTCACTTTTGTTATGTACCTAACTGGAGGTTTCAAAATATGTTTTCCATTCGTTGGGATGTACTTAGCGCGCATAGATATACTTATGGGGAACGTAGTAATCGTTTTACTGGGTTTTTTTCCTGAAATTTCAGTGATTTTTAATGACCGAACCAAAAATGTTAGGAATTTTAAAATTTGGCTATGGTATAATGGTATGGTAATGTATCACTGATTTTTTTATAAAGTTGATCTGAGGACCCATGAATCACAACACCCCCCAAAATGGTACACTCTTACAGGCACAGACTGTTACTAAGACTATTGGTCACTAGTGTCCAGTCCTGCTTTACTCTACCTCTGTATGGCCTCTATTCTCCATCATCATTTTGTGTGTGTTCTGTGTGTGTGTTCACTTAGACAACAACATGTTATTGCATTTTAAGAAAATCAATCTTGATAGATTAAGGATAAGAGTCAATATCAGAGAAGGTTTTTATGTCTGTACATGAATCAGTTCGGATTGAAGGCAATCATTCCTATGTTTTTCTATGGCATCATCATCCATGATGACTGTTCCTGTGTAATATGGCTTATTTGCTCCTCTGGGAACTTTACTGTATCTGTACACTTTAAAATTACCATCAACGTGAGTAGAATGTTGATAAACATGATGACTGTTCCTGTGTAATATGGCTTCTTTTCACATAAGTGTCATATCTGTCAAAGAGATGGGGAATCTTGGCAGGTGGTGGCATTATCTCCTCATCATCACTACTGCTGGTATGCTTGCAGTTGCAGGTCCAGGTGCCGCATTCACATTCCTTAATTCTTTGATCCTCGAACATTCAGCTGCGTCTACAACCTGATGTAGGACTGAAGTCATCCCCCGATATTTAGTTTCATTGTTTGAAAATCTATGATTTTATCGCCTGAGGTCAGATGGAAGGTGGTATTTTTCTGTTGGCTCAGCTTAGTAGGCTTACTTTCCAATTGCAATAGGATATCAGGAAAAAGGAAGTAGGCAAGGGTTTTTTTGATGTGGAAAAACAAAATGGAAAGGTAAAAGAATTGCAATTCCACACCTTTACAAATAGCTCATGATGTTCATTATTTCAACACAAAATCATCATAGAATTGAATGGTTTAACCAACTGCCCAATCATTTTTGGGCTGCTCATTACATCATGCCTTATTTTAAGGTAAATAGAGAGTAAGTTGGGTGTTGGAGTATAAGAAGTAAATTATGTAACTATTTTTGTATAATCTTATCTTAACATTGAGACCATGTTGTCTCTCACTCTATCCACTTTCTGTTGATCCGCATCAAGGTTGATCATGTTGATGTCCAGACCAACAAAGTGGAGGGCAAACAGGTGCTCCAATACGGTGGCGATCAGATAAACATTGTCTCCAAATGGCTCGTCATGGGTTCCAGGTTCTGAGATGCTACCGGCAGTATAGATTCTCTTGAACTGTTTCATCAGGGAGGTGATTTATGTTGTGACCATACTCTTGCAGTGTCGTATGTTGTCCTTCAGCTGTTTCATTTGTGTATAAAGGTCCAATACTGTAGGAACCACCAGACCAGTTTTGTAGTCGAGTCCACCCAGTCCGAGTCCTAGTCCTTGCCGTACGAGTCCTTGATGTCCGAGTTCGAGTCCGAGTCCCGAGTCCTTTACATATTAATCCATCATTAGAAATAAAAAGTATTCGGCACTATATTCTTTTTCAAATTTGTTTTTATTTGACTTATTAACAGTCTCTGCCTCTAAGGGCGTACCATGTGGTGATTCATGGGTCCTCAGATCAACTTTTTAAAAAAACTAGTGATACATTACCATAACATTATACTACTGCCAAATTTTAAAATTCCTAAAAGTTTTGGTTCGGTCGTAAAAAATCACCGAAATGTCAGGAACAAATCCCAGTAAAATGATTACTACGTTGCCTATAAGTATAACTATGCGCACCATGCACATCCCAACGAAAGGAAAACATATTTTGAAACCTCCAGTTGGGTACACAACAAAAGTGAAACAAAATCATTGGGATCTCGTTGGCGCGTCACATTACCCTGACCTTGAAACCGTGACGAACAGCGTCGTTAGCAGTTTTCAAGCCCTTATAGTTTGGCGCGCCAATGAGATCCCATTACATAAACAAGTTCATATGGAAGAACTCGGAGCCTTTAACAAATTCAAAAGTAAATATTGTTGGGATATCGTTGGCGCATGGAGATAATCCAGGTCAAAGGTCAAGTTTTACCATTTTGAGCCATTTTCACACCTCCGTAAATCCGTGCGCCATCTTTAAAACACCTTGGAAATGACATCTACTTGCAAAGATGGTTTACCTTGAATAAAAAATGAAGAAACTGGTTTGGGATCTCAGAGATTTTTTTTTTAATGATTTTTTACAAATTTGCTTAAGAGCAACTTGCACTGCATGTGAGTCAGTAATAGCAATTTGTGCATTGTCCAAGTTCTTATAAATCAGTGCGCCAACAAGATCCCATCAACTTTTTGATTTATTTGCTTAGTTTGGCCACCATTCAATAGATACCACTGGAAAAAACTTTGGGATTTTGATGGCGGTTAATTTTACATGATCGCAAAGTTGAGGTGTCATCAGCTTTATTCTCGAGCCTTTTTGGGCCATTTATCAGATTATCAGAATATCAGATTCCTTTGGTGAATTTTGACATGTCATATAGGACATTGTTTTTCATGCATTTTAAACCATTCTCAACCCATCAACATTAATCTGTTGCATGATGTTTCATAAATTGCATATTATGTCTTCAGAATTCAACAACCCTGTCGAATTCGGAAGACTTGACTTACATATTTTGAAATCGACATTACAGACTAACATAGATGTGTTCAGAATAGTCTAAAATGCATAGAAAACAATGTCCTATATGACATGTCAAAATTCACCAAAGTAATCTGATATCCTGGGACTTGGTCTGAAATGGCTCGAAAAGGCTTGAGAATAAAGCTGATGACACCTCAATTTTGCGCTCATTTAGAATTCACCGCCATCAAAATCCCAAAGTTTTTTCTAGTGGTATCTATTGAATGGTGGCCAAACTAAGCATATAAATCAAAAAGTTAATGGGATCTAGTTGGCGCACTGATTTATAAGAGCTTGAACAATGTATGTGGGGCTATTACTGACTCGCATGCACTGTAAGTTGACCTTAAGCAAATTTTTAAAAATCGTTTTAAAAAAAAATCTTAAAGATCCCAAGCTGGAATCTTCATTTTTGATTTAAGGTAAACCATCTTTGCAACTGGAGATCATTTCCAAGGTGTTTTAAAGATGGCGCACAGATGTACGGAGGTGCAAAAATGGCTCAAAATAGTAACATTTGACCTTTGACCTTGATTATCTCCATGCGCCAACGAGATCCCAACAATGTTTCCTTTTGAATTTGTTAAAGACTCCGAGTTCTTTCATATGCACTTGTTTATTGAATGGGATCTTGTTGGCGCATCGAATTATAAGGTCTTAAAACTGCATAAGAGCGCTGTTCGTCAAGGGTTCAAGGTCAGCGTAATATGACACGCCAACGAGATCCCAACGATTTTGTTTCACTTTTGTTATGTACCTAACTGGAGGTTTCAAAATATGTTTTCCATTCGTTGGGATGTACTTAGCGCGCATAGATATACTTATGGGGAACGTAGTAATCGTTTTACTGGGTTTTTTTCCTGAAATTTCAGTGATTTTTAATGACCGAACCAAAAATGTTAGGAATTTTAAAATTTGGCTATGGTATAATGGTATGGTAATGTATCACTGATTTTTTTATAAAGTTGATCTGAGGACCCATGAATCACAACACCCCCCAAAATGGTACACTCTTACAGGCACAGACTGTTACTAAGACTATTGGTCACTAGTGTCCAGTCCTGCTTTACTCTACCTCTGTATGGCCTCTATTCTCCATCATCATTTTGTGTGTGTTCTGTGTGTGTGTTCACTTAGACAACAACATGTTATTGCATTTTAAGAAAATCAATCTTGATAGATTATCGGCCCCAAGCCTTGAGCGATGTGGGCGCATGAGTATTCCTCCACGGGAAAATACTCGTTCAACAGGGGCACTTGACGCCGGCACAGCAAGCACTTTCCTTGCAAATATGGCATAGTCTAGACAAGAGATAAATTGTCGGCAAATTTGGGATTCTAATTCGGTGTATTCCCTTCTCTACACAATGAATAAATATGGCTTTGATAACTTCAAATTCAGGAGTATTCACATTGTAATTTATCGCAATGGACGCCTTGATGATGTTTGTGCACTTGGCGATCGATTATCGGAACACCAAAACTGATGTCAAGCAAACCCCACATCAATGCCGGCCTGTGTGCTACAAAACGTTTTCTCCGCTTCGTCAAACCATCTAGAAAAAAAACATGGCATAGTCTAGACAAGAGCTGAATTGTTGGCAAATTTGGGATTCTAATTCGGTGTATACCTTTCTCTACACAATGAATAAATACGGCTTTGACAACTTCAAATTCAGGAGTATTCACATTGTAATTTATCGCAATGGACGCCTTGATGATGTTTGTGCACTTGGGGATCGAGACGTGTCGTCTGAAACTCAAATGATGTCACCTCCATTGATTCAACTGCTGATATGATACAATGCATTGTGGGATTTTTTTACGGGCTGCTGTTAATTGGCGCATTCACGTCAACAGAAGGTGTGCCGTGAATTCTAATGCTCAGAGCAATTAGTGCGCTGATAAACATGACAATCTCATACTTTTACTGCAATATAATGAACTGTGAACTTCTACATTTTCCTTTATTGTTGAATTCTATATATTCCATCACACCTCTTTGTGTATTGTGTAGCAGTAACCCTTTAGCCATTATGTATGAGAAAAGTCTCCAAAGGGAAATATAAGTTATAAAGAGCAGAGGTACTTGCTATTTTGTGAAAGATCTGTTATGTATCTGTATCAAGATATTCTGCTGATTCTGATTAATGGGTGAAGTTTGCAGAATAAAGCAAAGTTCTTCTCATAGGGATGTAGATAAGATCATTCTTTTCTGAGGTCATTTGTTCTCACCTGCACATTCATCGAAAAGATCGACTGATCCGTCACCCTCACTCTCTTCGGAATCTGCTGTGAAAGATATTATTTGATCATTATTATTTCCGAACTTTTTTTGAGCAGTTTAGACTATAGTTTCTGCTGATTCTGATGAATGGTTGAAGTTTGCAGAATAAAACAAAGTTCTTCTCATAGGGATGTAGATAAGATCATTCTTTTCTGAGGTCATTTGTTCTCACCTGCACATTCATCGAAAAGATCCACTGATCCGTCACCCTCACTGTCTTCGGAATCTGCTGTGAAAGAGATATTATTTTGATCATTATTATTTTCGTCAATTAAGGACTGGCATATTGCTGTTCTAATTGTAGGCAACTTTCCAGTGGCCTGGTAGCTTTCCATACTAGTTTTAGCTTTTTAGCTGCAGCTGCTTTAAGAAAGGCCTCATATGCATGTTTCATGCTGGTACACTTTTGGTTAACCATCCTGGTCACGGTAGATGCAGGTGTCTTAAGAGTATTGATAGCAAACACTATATAAAAGAAAAAAAGAAAAATATTTGTTTGCAATTGTCGTCGATGGATAGATGTCACTCTTCAGAAGGTTCAGGGATTTCTCCTAGTCCTACTTCTACCAATAATGAATGATTTTGTGATTCATGGGGATCGCAAACTTCACGTCACGTACAAATCAAGGAGCGAAAATATAAAATTGACACCCCGATCCATAGTAACGTAACTTGGAGAAGGGCGACCTGATAAAGCAATTATCGCGATGGCTTGACATATTCCCGATTACCAGACGGTTTGCTCAAGGCCCGGTATCCTCGGCGGCATGATGAGATGATTCTTGTGTATGGTGACGTGTTGTGGTATGATATCATCAATTGAAATCTCAATAAGCATGGCCTAATCTAAATCTCTCGATCAGCTGAACAAGCTCAGTACGAAGTTATATCAATTAAACGTTGACAATGGTCGGAGCGTTATAGCCAAAATAGCATAATGTAGAATCGACAGATACAATGTATAAAGATATTGACATGCATAATTGATTTGTCATCTTGGAACTATAGTTGAACATTCAACGGGATAATTAGCTCTGCTGGCATCGCCCAGAATTCCCATATATCGGTGTGTGTGTGGTGTGTTCTGATACTTACCATGTAGATGTCAAATCAATGGCATAAGAAAGGGCCAATCTTTCACTGAGCTGGCAATCCTCCGGCAGTACCGCCTGAACATCTAGCTTGATGCTGATGTCGATGTCCAGGTAGCTCATCAGCCATGGAAATAAGCTTTCCAATTGCAGCCGATGACTGTCCCTGACACCTTCGAAGTGTCTCTGATTCTTTAGATGATGAAGCTACCTCCTTCAGCATGGACACTAGTGTTACCCTTGACATCTCTCTGCAGAAAAATATTGAATTATAAAAGCAACTCGTATAGTGGATGCGAAATCTTTGATCTTTGTATTTAATTAGGTTAGCTCTGAAAAGAACTGTTTGGTTTAGCCCTGAAAAGGGCTTTTTGGGGGAGTGAAACACTCGTTACTCAGTATTCAATGTGATACCCTTTCTGAGCGATCACATCGCGGCAGCGTTTCTGCATGCTGTCAATCAGGTTATGGATGACTCCAATGTCGATATTTTCCCAAGAATATTTCACTTCTTGGAATAATTCGGCATTGTTTTTGGCTGGATGCCTCTTTTCTTCAGATCAGTTTCAACCTCTGACCACAGATTCTCGATAGGGCTTAAATCTGGAGATTGAGCCGGCTATTCCAGTGTATCAAAACTTTCACTTGTGTGGAATATCTTGATAGAAACGCTCAATGCATTGTAGGTCTCTGCAGATAGACCCTGCCTAAGAAGCCAATTGATCTTAGAGGTCTTTTAACCAGGAGCCATTTTGTGTAAAAATAGTGAAAAGAAGCTCCTGGTCAAGACCCGTTTTATAACAAAAAGCTTGTGGTCATGATTTCTGCCTTTAGAGCGATAGAATTCCTGCAACCTGCGACCTCAAGCCCTGTTTCTGCAAGTTTCTGGGGTGCACTGCTTGTTGTTTGTGCAGCATTCTAATATGAAGAGTCACATTTGTTTGTTGCCATCTCTTGTCTTTTGTGCCTTTCCTGTCTCATAGCTTGCTACATGTAGCCATCTTTTGTTGTACTGTTACATGTGCTAACAGAATAAAACAATTTCAGTTTAAGGATAAGAGTCAATATCAGAGAAGGTTTTTTATGTCTGTACATGAATCGGTTCGGATTGAAGGCAATCATTCCTATGTATTGCTATGGCATCATCATCCATGATGACTTCCTGTGAAATATGGCTTTTTTGCTCCTCTGGGAACTGTATCTGTACACTTTAAAATTACCATCGACGTGACCATCCAATCTCCCTTCAGTCGCATCGTAATTGATTACTACACTATAAACACTCGACGATGCTAACTAACATTTGTCTTTACGCACGTATGTAAAATAGTCCCGTCACTCAACGCCTTATTGACTGTCAATTGGGGAATGATGTCACACCCGTCATGTATGATCTGCCATATATGGAGTGGCCTGGTTTCTCCCTTCGTTCTCAATGATGAAAACTCTCCATCGAATTCCTGCAACCTGCAACCTCAAGCCCTGTTTCTGGAAGTTTCTGGCGTGCACTGCTTGTTGTTTGTGCAGCATTCCAATATGAAGAGCCATTTGTTGCCATCTCTTGTCTTTTGTGCCTTTCCTGTCTCATAGCTTGCTAGCCATCTTTTGTTGTACTGTTACATACATGTGCTAACAGAATAAAACAATTTCAGTTTAAGGATAAGAGTCAATATTAGAGAAGGTTTTTTATGTCCGTACATGAATCCATTCAGGGTGGTCCATTTGGAAAAGTGTTCAATCAGGATTTTGCCCCAGCTAGCTATCAAAAGTTGCCTAAACAGGCTTTAGAGATCTAACGAAGACCGGGATTCTTTCGTATTTTTGCAGGATCTAAAGATCTTAAGTTTTCTTTGTCACCACCGGTCTAACAGTCTGCAGGGTACTTTCCTGATTGATTTTTAGAAAAGTATGAACTTATTCCTTGAATAGTCTTTTCTGTTCTTTACTCCAATGCCATACTTGGTCAATCTTGACCATGATTTTCAAGCATCAATTCAAGCGAAACCCACATAAAACGATCTCTTATCGTCTGTCGTCACTGTGTTTACAGTAGGGAAATCTGTTTATTAGATGCGAATTGTGTGCAAAGAGGAAAGAGTAATTTGGAGTCAAATCGCGCAGGGAGACTGGAATGATATAACTTCTTCAATAATGGCACATTTGCATCTGCAATCACGCTTACCTCTTGTTGGAAAGGTTTGTTGACGTTAACTTCGGCATGTTGAAGTTCGCCACCAGAGAATGTGGATACATCATCACCTCGGCACAGCTTCTTTGCATTAGCTATTTCCAACAGGTCAAGTGTGCTTTCCAGAGCGGACCCGTTAGCATCGCCTTTCTTCTCTTGTTTGCAGTTGCCTGGTTAGCAACGGCAACCGTATTTCTGTAAATAACAGAAATGAGGTTGTGGATTACCCCGGCCATCTGACAATGCATCCATCGTCCCGGCTGCTATCAATCTTCCCACGTAGATAAATACCGAGTTCAGGGTCTATGCCTGGTTAGCAACGGCAACCGTATTTTTGTAAATAACAGAAATGAGGTTGTGGAATACTCCGGCCATCTGATAACGCATCCATCGTCCCGGCAGTTCAGGGTCTATGCCTGGTTATCCTTTTCCCTTTTAAATGCATTCATGGTCGATGTGAGTTACGATCCGCTTACCTCTCGTTGGAAAGGGTCGTTGACGTAAACTTCGGCATGTTGAAGTTTGCCACCAGAGAATGTGGATACAGCTTCACCTCGGCACAGCTTCTTTGCATTAGCCAACAGGTCAAGTGTGCTTTCTAGAGTGGACCCGTTAGTATCGCGACATATCTGCTGAAATCACCTTTCTTCTTTTGTTTGCAGTTGCCTGGTTAGCAACGGCAACCATATTTCTGTAAATAACAGAAATGAGGTTGTGGAATACCCCCGCCATCTGACAACGCATCCATCGTCCCAGCAGCTATCAATCTTCCCAAGTAGATATATACAGAGTTCAGGGTCTATAGCCTGGACATCCTTTCCCCTTTTAAATGCATTCATGGTCGATGTGAGTTATGATTCGAATACCCCGGCCATCTGACAACGCATCCATCGTCCCTGCTGCTATCAATCTTCCCACGTAGATAAATACCGAGTTCAGGGTCTATAGCCTGGACATCCTTTCCCCTTTTAAATGCATTCATGGTCGATGTGAGTTACGATTCGAATACCCCGGCCATCTGACAACGCATCCATCGTCCCTGCAGCTATCAATCTTCCCACGTAGATAAATACTGAGTTCAGGGTCTATAGCCTGGACATCCTTTCCCCTTTTAAATGCATTCATGGTCGATGTGAGTTACGATTCGAATACCCCGGCCATCTGACAACGCATCCACCGTCCCTGCAGCTATCAATCTTCCCACATAGATAAATACCGAGTTCGGGGTCCATAGCCTGGATATCCTTTCCCCTTTTAAATGCATTCATGGTCGATGTGAGTTATGATTCGAATACCCCGGCCATCTGACAATGCATCCATCGTCCCTGCAGCTATCAATCTTCCCACTTAGATAAATACCGAGTTCAGGGTCTATAGCCTGGACATCCTTTCCCCTTTTAAATGCATTCATGGTCGATGTGAGTTACGATTCGAATACCCCGGCCATCTGACAACGCATCCACCGTCCCTGCAGCTATCAATCTTCCCACATAGATAAATACTGAGTTCAGGGTCCATAGCCTGGATATCCTTTAGGCATGCGAGCGGGACACGGTTCGACCGTGTCACGCACGTATGACCCGTGGCCCGTAAGCAAAACACTGTATACGAAAACACGAACTAGATTTTACAATTTGAACTAACACATTTTCGTAATAAAACACAAGGAAATACAAGGAAACTAATGGATTATTAGCCATTTATTTAGACTATGTGCATGAAAGTTCAAATAAAAAACAATGATTCCGTCCCTTATTACTGCTAATTAATATAATAATATGGAGTTTACCAGGCACTTCGATCGCTCGCGAGTGATACTAAAGCGCCATTGTTACAGCTAGTCTTATTCCCAATCATTTTTATTGCTCCTTTTCGTAACACTAAGCGGCATGAGAACAAGACTAGCATTAATTTAAAAGTGACGTCATGATTATAATTGATAAATTCTCCGAATTGCGCAGAAAGCCGCCATTTTGTACACATTTTAAACCGACAGAAAAAATTCTGCGCAACTACGTGTAAAGCAATGGGATTTTTAACTCTGGACGAAAGTGAATATGAACCGCCGATATTTAAGGATTTACCATACTTTGTTTTAGTTATTTGAAGATGACACTCAATCTTTAGGTTTGGCTTTGATGGTACGTGATCAGAGATCAAGTAGGGAATCTTTTTGCGTAGCTCTTTTTGCTACATATTTGTGCATTAGTGTTCAAAAGTGTGTCGTATTTCGTGATGCTACATTGGTTAAATCGAACGCTGCGTGGTGGTATGCACTATGCCGGTTATTACGGGGCTTGGGCTCTACTGTGGGTTGGGTTTGGGAGAGTGAGACTAATACGGGATACGGGTACCCGTGACACGCACGTATAGAATGACCCGTGTCACGTAAGAGAAAAAACACGGGATAACTCAAGCCTAATATCCTTTCCCCTTTTAAATGCATTCATGGTCGATGTGAGTTATGATTTGAATACCCCGGCCATCTGACAACGCATCCATCGTCCGTGCAGCTATCAATCTTCCCACATAGATATACCGAGTTCAGGGTCTATAGCCTGGACATCCTTTCCCCTTTTAAATGCATTCATGGTCGATGTGAGTTACGATTCGAGGTATCACAAATCCGACTTTTATTAAAATATTATAACTAACTTGGACAATATAGATAAGATATATAGACTCGGGTAGACTGGCGTGATTTGATATAGCAAAGGAAGAGTGTGAACTACCAATACCATTATAGCAAAGCGAAAGTAGACCTACATGTCTACTCTTCACAAAACACAAACCTGTCTCATAGCAATCATTCCCATGTTTTTGAACACACATCGCAATCGTTTTTAAGATATAAATTCTTTTCACGCAGCAAGAAGGTGAAAGTGTTGACCAATATGTCACTGAGCTAAAATCTTTGGTTAAGACTTGTGAATTTGGAATATTAGAAAACAGTCTGGTACCATGATCTTTGTGTGGTTCCAACTTCTGTTGATGCATTATCTGCCAACTGACCGAGCGTCTTCAGAAGAACTTTGTCGGATGTTTTGACATGTAGCAATACACTTGCCATAAATACATGGTCAGACAAGAGTCCAAGCAAACGAATGGGATCATTCATCCTCAAATAAAGGTTCTTTCTATGGGATGAAGTAGTTATAGGGCCTCGGTGGACCACAGACTTAGTCCTTTTTATGAGAAAAAAAAGGTGGTCCACTTGGAAAAGTGTTCCATCAGGATTTTGCTCCAGCGAGCTATCAAAAGTTGCCTAAACAGGCTTTAGAGATCTAACGAAGACCAGGATTCTTTCATATTTTTGCAGGATCTAAAGATCTTCAGTTTTCTTTGTCACCACCGGTCTTACAGTCTGCGGGGTACTTTCCTGCTTAATTTTTAGAAAAGTATGAACTTATTCCTTGAATAGTCCTTTCTGTCCTTTACTCCAATGCATACTTGGTCAAACTTGACCATGATTTTTAGAGCTTTCATCAATTCAAGCGAAACTTACATACCCTGAAGCGATCTCTCATCGTCACTGTGTTTACAGTAGGGAAGTCTGTTTATTATATGCGCATTTTCTGCAAAGAGGAAAGAGTAATTTGGAGTCAAATCGCACAGGGAGAATGGGATGATATAACTTCTTCGATAATGGCATATTTGCATCTGCAATCACGCTTACCTCTCGTTGGAAAGAGTAGTTAACGTAAACTTCGGCATGTTGAAGTTCGCCACCAGAGAATGTGGATACATCATCACCTCGGCACAGCTTCTTTGCATTAGCTATTTCCAACAGGTCAAGTGTGCTTTCCAGAGCGGACCCGTTAGTATCGTGGCATATCCGCTGAAATCACCTTTCTTCTCTTGTTTGCAGTTGCCTGGTTAGCAACGGCTACCATATTTCTGTAAATGGCAGAAATGAAGTTGTGGAATACCCCGGCCATCTGACAATACATCCATCGTCCCTGCAGCTATCAATCTTCCCACGTAGATATATACCGAGTTCAGGGTCTATAGCCTAGACATCCTTTCCCCTTTTAAATGCATTCATGGTCGATGTGAGTTACGATTCGAATACCCCGGCCATCTGACAACGCATCCATCGTCCCTGCAGCTATCAATCTTCCCACGTAGATATATACCGAGTTCAGGGTCTATAGCCTGGACATCCTTTCCGCTTTTAAATGCATTCATGGTCGATGTGAGTTATGATTCGAATACCCCAGCCATCTGACAACGCATCCATCGTCCCTGCAGCTATCAATCTTCCCACGTAGATATATACCGAGTTCAGGGTCCATAGCCTGGACATCCTTTCCCATTTTAAATGCATTCATGGTCGATGTGAGTTATGATTCGAATACCCCGGCCATCTGACAACGCATCCATCCTCCCTGCAGCTATCAATCTTCCCACGTAGATATATACCAAGTTCAGGGTCTATAGCCTGGACATCCTTTCCCCTTTCAAATGCATTCATGGTCGATGTGAGTTATGATTCGAATACCCTGGCCATCTGACAACGCATCCATCGTCCCTGCAGCTATCAATCTTCCCACGTAGATATATACCGAATTCAGGGTCTATAGCCTGGACATCCTTTCTCCTTATAAATGCATTCATGGTCGATGTGAGTTATGATTCGAATACCCCGGCCATCTGACAACGCATCCATCGTCCCTGCAGCTATCAATCTTCCCACGTAGATAAATACCGAGTTCAGGGTCTATAGCCTGGACATCCTTTCCCCTTTTAAATGCATTCATGGTCGATGTGAGTTACGATTCGAATACCCCGGCCATCTGACAACGCATCCATCGTCCCTGCAGCTATCAATCTTCCCACGTAGATAAATACCGAGTTCAGGGTCTATAGCCTGGACATCCTTTCCCCTTTTAAATGCATTCATGGTCGATGTGAGTTACGATTCGAATACCCCGGCCATCTGACAACGCATCCATCGTCCCTGCAGCTATCAATCTTCCCACGTAGATAAATACCGAGTTCAGGGTCTGTAGCCTGGACATCCTTTCCCCTTTTAAATGCATTCATGGTCGATGTGAGTTACGATTCGAATACCCCGGCCATCTGACAACGCATCCATCGTCCCTGCAGCTATCAGTCTTCCCACATAGATAAATACCGAGTTCAGGGTCCATAGCCTGGATATCCTTTCCCCTTTTAAATGCATTCATGGTCAATGTGAGTTATGATTCGAATACCCCGGCCATCTGACAATGCATCCATCGTCCCTGCAGCTATCAATCTTCCCACGTAGATAAATACCGAGTTCAGGGTCTATAGCCTGGATATCCTTTCCCCTTTTAAATGCATTCATGGTCGATGTGAGTTACGATTTGAGGTATCACAAATCCGACTTTTATTAAAATATTATAACTAACTTGTAAAAAGTTTATCTTGCTTACCCTCTGTTTTGATTAGCATCTTCTTCAGTGATTCCTGTTTGATTTTACCAACCCCAGCTCTAACATCATGTATGATCTGCCATATATGGAGTGGCCTGGTTTCTGCATGTTCTCAATAATGAAAACTTACCATTGGTGACCATGCCTACGTTGCTCTTCTCCTTTATGTTGTTGTAGGCCAGAACTAGCCCATCAACCTTTGCAGGTCTTATCCTTCATGCTGTTGTAGGCTAGAACCAGCCCATCAACCTTTGCAGGTCTTATCCTTCATGCTGTTGTAGGCCAGAACCAGCCCATCAACCTTTGCAGGTCTTATCCTTCATGCTGTTGTAGGCCAGAACCAGCTCGTCAACCTTTGCAGGTCTTAACCTTCATGCTGTTGTAGGCCAGAACCAGCTCATCAACCTTCGCAGGTCTTCTCCTTCATGTTGTTGTTGGCCAGAACCAGCTCGTCAACCTTGGCCAACAGCTCTGTGCATTCCAAAATCTCCCAGCTCAGGTGTTTTACTTTCTCTATTGGAGTGTTCGGGGAGATTTTGGAAGCAAAGTCTTTTGAGGCCACATTTAGCCTCTCCAGGAGAAGTATGCAGTTATTTTCGAGTTCATTTAAGATGGTGTTACATGTGTGCGACGCATCTGATGCACTCTCCTTTGACAGGTCTTCAATATACTTCACTCTCCTGTCAAATCCTTTCTGAGGGCCTGCAGTTTCCCATCCTGGAGGTCTACATCTTCATTCCACTCCCCTACATGCAGTCATGCACCCCCCTTTTCATCCAACCCTCCCTCAACCCACATGATATAATTTTGCATAAATTCACCGGGACCCGCCCAACCACCATCCCTGCTATCCCCTGGACAGTCTGGGGCTCTGATCGTGACGATCTCTCTTTAGTTGACAGGTCCCAGACATCCTCTGGAAACTACTCTTGTTGGGGAGCCTTGACCAGAACCGCGTGCATATCATATTTGTTGTGCGGTTCTGGAACAAGGGTGAGCGGACATCCGCCCTATCAAAGAGCGCTGGCGAAAGTGATGATATCTGAAATTGATTGGTAAATTGTCAGAAATACCTTATTGACTGTCAATTGGGGAATGATGTCACACCCGTCATATATGATCTGCCATATATTGAGTGGCCTGGTTTCTCCCTTCGTTCTCAATGATGAAAACTCTCCATCGGTGACCGTGCATGTATTACATTACATTACATTACAGCTGGGACATCAGCTCTGACCATCCAATCTCCCTTCAGTCGAATCATAATTGATTACTACACTATAAACACTCGACGATGCTAACTAACATTTGTCTTTGCGCTCGCACATATGTAAAATAGTCCTGTCACTCAACACCTTATTGACTGTCAATTGGGGAATGATGTCACACCCGTCATGTATGATCTGCCATATATTGAGTGGCCTGGTTTCTCCCTTCGTTCTCAATGATGAAAACTCGCCATCGGTGACCGTGCATGTATTACATTACATTACAGCTGGGACATCAGCTCTGACCATCCAATCTCCCTTCAGTCGAATCATAATTGATTACTACACTATAAACACTCGACGATGCTAACTAACATTTGTCTTTGCGCTCGCACATATGTAAAATAGTGCTGTCACTCAACACCTTATTGACTGTCAATTGGGGAATGATGTCACACCCGTCATATATGATCTGCCATATATTGAGTGGCCTGGTTTCTCCCTTCGTTCTCAATGATGAAAACTCGCCATCGGTGACCGTGCCTGTATTACACAAAGTGTATAAGAGAATTAATCAATTGTGAGATTCAACAAAAGTTTTGAAATTCCTGTGTTCCACTCTGGCTTTTTCACCGTAATACGAGTGTCTGACATCAAGCAGATTACGCACTTGGCTTGCTGTCATGGAATTTGTGTTGTTGAACACAAAGATATCTTAGAATATCTCTTCATTTTGTCTCACATGCTCTATCAAATTCAGTCGGGAGTGTCCATCTATCAATCTGTTTGCTATTAAGCATCTTCTTCAGTGATTCCTGTTTGATTTTACCAACCCTAGCTCAGACATCAGCTCTGACCATCCAATCTCCCTTTAGTCGCATCATAATTGATTACTACACTATAAACCATGTATGATCTGCCATATATGGAGTGGCCTGGTTTCTCCCTTTGTTCTCCATGACGAAATCTCTCCATCGTTGACCATGCCTACTTTGCTCTTCTCCTTCATGTTGTTGTAGGCCAGAATCTTACTTTACCCCCTGTTTTGATCAGCATCTTCTTCAGCAATTCCTGTTTGATTTTACCAACCCCAGCTCTAACATCGTGTATAATCTGCTATATGTGGAGTGGCCTGAAAACTCTCCTTCTGTGACCATGCCTGTGTTACACAAAGTGTATAAGAGAATTAATCAATTGTGAGATTCAATAAAAGTTTTATGAAGCCTCAAAGTAAAAGTCACAGATCCACCAAATCAGGCTAACGATGCGAGAATGACCAACTGGAGTGAAGTGACTACCCAGGTAACACACTAACAGTTGGAATATTACAATATGTTACCAAGTATGAGTTTGGCTGCAAATATTGTAACATGTGTAATAAGAGCTGTTTAATCTTAATCCTGAAGTTCATATTTTAATACATTCGCTTGCACAACAGCAATTTAACTAGAAACGACTTTGACAACTGATATATTCATAACGAGTAAAGCTGTTGAACAAAATACAAACATGAAGGAAGTATGTCTTTTGTTATTAAATTGGTCCAGCATTTCGTCCTAAGTTGTTCTGACTTCATTCAGGCAATATGAATCATATACAAGCCTGGAAATAGCACCCGCCCACCTGCCCACAGCGGGCGGTTGAAGAAACAAAAGTACCTGCCCGATTGGCGGGTAAACATTTCTGGCTGGTGGAATTTCTGCCGGGCAGGTATTTTTTGTGAGTTACCTGAAAAATCTGAAATTCCAGCCCTGAATGAATACGTTGAAAATACTTGAAACATTCTTACCAACCACTTTCAAGTTATGTTCAGCCAGTTCGACTTACACAGCCCTTGTCAATTCACGGATGTATCCGTCGGTGAGGGATTTGTAAGGGATGCACTGGATCGGCATGGCGTACGTACGCCGTATGGCTTACTGTTTCTGCGCTCGTCGGAAATCATTATTACGAGAACATGGGTTGCTGCAACTCACCTTTTCTTGAATCCCTGAGGTACCCTTTCAATTCTGGTTTGTGGCATTTATATGTTGCTCTTCTCCTTCATGTTGTTTTAGGCCAGAACCAGCTCGTTAACCTTGGCCAACAGCTCTGTGCATTCCAAAATCTCCCAGCTCAGGTGTTTTACTTTCTCTATTGGAGTGTTCGGGGAGATTTTGGAAGCAAAGTCTTTTGAGGCCACATTTAGCCTATCCAGGAGAAGTATGCAGTCAGTTTCGAGATCATTTAAGATGGTGTTGCATGTGTGCGACGCATCTGATACACTCTCCTTTGACAGGTCTTCAATGTATTTGATTCTCCTGTCAAACTCTTTTCTGAGGGCCTGCAGTTTCCCATCCTGGAAGTCTACATCTCCTGGAGGTCTACATCTCCTGGAGGTCTACATCTCCACTCCCTAGCCATGGACTGCATGCAACCTGGTTTTACATCTGTCCCATCGGTTTTTTAATTCATGGTGTTTTAAACAAATGAGCATTTTGATAAAATTATGACACTAAGTGGAAGTCTACCAACAGGCTGTTATTTAGAATACCTAGCAATTGAATATGTCCAGTGTTACAGGTACAATATTTTGTCCTTCATGACTCATGGGCAACTCCACATAATTATTTGTGTCATTGTTTTGTGGTTGTTTAGACTCATGGGCAACTCCACATAATGATTTGTGACATTGTTTCTGGTTGATGAGACTCATTGGCAACTCCACATAATTATTTGTGTCATTGTTTCTGGTTGATTAAACTCATGGGCAACTCCACATAATTATTTGTGTCATTGTTTCTGGTTGATTAAACTCATGGGCAACTCCACATAATTATTTGTGTCATTGTTTCTGGTTGATTAGACTCATGGGCAACTCCACGTAATTATTTGTGTCATTGTTTCTGGTTGATTAGACTCATGGGCAACTCCACATAATTATTTGTGTCATTGTTTCTGGTTGATTAGACTCATGGGCAACTCCACATAATGATTTGTGACATTGTTTCTGGTTGATTAGACTCATGGGCAACTCCACATAATTATTTGTGTCATTGTTTCTGGTTGATTAAACTCATGGGCAACTCCACATAATTATTTGTGTCATTGTTTCTGGTTGATTAGACTCATGGGCAGCTCCACATAATTATTTGTGTCATTGTTTCTGGTTGATTAAACTCATGGGCAACTCCACATAATTATTTGTGTCATTGTTTCTGGTTGATTAAACTCATGGGCAACTCCACATAATTATTTGTGTCATTGTTTCTGGTTGATTAGACTCATGGGCAACTCCACATAATTATTTGTGTCATTGTTTCTGGTTGATTAAACTCATGGGCAACTCCACATAATTATTTGTGTCATTGTTTCTGGTTGATTAGACTCATGGGCAACTCCACATAATTATTTGTGTCATTGTTTTGTGGTTGATTAGACTCACATGGGCAACTCCACATAATTATTTGTGTCATTGTCTCTGGTTGATTAGACTCATTGGCAACTCCACATAATTATTTGTGTCATTGTTTCTGGTTGATTAAACTCATGGGCAACTCCACATAAGTATTTGTGTCATTCATGAAATAGTTTCATCAGGAATTCAAACGAACATTATGAATTTTTCATAGAAAAATTCCAGAATGGAAACTTACTATTTTTCCATACGGGTTTCAACAACTTGTCTGTTGTCTTCCTCAGTGGATTGTGTTTGATCCAGAGCTAGTGTTTCTAGTCTGTTTTTTGATGATGACGTCATCAGATGCTGATGATGACGTACTCTGGATCAGAGGGTCGTAAAGGTGACTGAGTTGGTAAGCCCCCTCGTCGCCGTTCATAAGGTGCTTGTGTTGGTTGTTACCGCCTCTCCTCCTAATCCACGACCCTCTGATCCAGAGTACGTCATCATCAGCATCTGATGACGTCATCATCAAAAAACAGACTAGAAACACTAGCTCTGGATCAAACACAATCCACTGAGGAAGACAACAGACAAGTTGTTGAAACCCGTATGGAAAAATAGTAAGTTTCCATTCTGGAATTTTTCTATGAAAAATTCATAATATTTGTGTCATTGTCTCTGGTTGATTAGACTCATTGGCAAGTCCACATAATTATTTGTGTCATTGTTTCTGGTTGATTAGACTCATGGGCAACTCCACATAATTATTTGTGTCATTGTTTCTGGTTGATTAGACTCATTGGCAACTCCACATAATTATTTGTGTCATTGTTTTGTGGTTGATTAGACTCATTGGCAACTCCACATAATTATTTGTGTCATTGTTTCTGGTTGATTAGACTCATTGGCAACTCCACATAATTATTTGTGTCATTGTTTCTGGTTGATTAGACTCATTGGCAACTCCACATAATTATTTGTGTCATTGTTTCTGGTTGATTAGACTCATGGGCAACTCCACGTAATTATTGGTGTCATTGTTTCTGGTTGATTGCCTTTGCCTGTGTGCCTTTGCCCATTCATTGCTCCTTCTGTAAAAGAGGGAAATGTGATGTTTGTACTGTGGGGATTTGCAACAAACCTGATCTTCTAATGAATTATGATACAATTTCTCCAGTTCTGAGAAGCTTTCTCCATGATTGCCTTTGCCTGTGTGCCTTTGCCCATTCATTGCTCCTACTGTAAAAAAGGGAAATGTGTTGTTTGTACTGTGGTATTTGCAACAAACCTGATCTTCTAATTTTTTATTTTTTTAAACTTTTTTTTTATTCAACTGGCTAATAACATCAAAATATAAACAACACAATAAAGGAGGTCAGCTGAGCAGCCAGGGAGCACTGAAAGTACAAAAGAGTACTATCACCACAAGGTGCAGTGTTCCCAACTCTGCAGAGCTCTACAAACACCAGAAAATAAAACATACATAGGTATATATAAATAGACAAAAAATAAAAATTACAATAAAGGCAACACACTATACATCATTTTCCTTATAGTGACGTTTAAGATTGGTTTTAAAAACTGGTTTGCTAGATGTGGTGAGAGAGTCTCTAATTGATGATGGAATAGAAGACCATAGAATTGGGAAATTAACCAAGAGGCAAAATTTGTAGGCATCAGTCTTAGGAGTAATGTATTGTTTAAATGCTAGCTCATTGTATCTAGGATTTATCCGCCACCTGCAAAAAAGAAATACACTGGCATTAGTCAAACAAGAACACGCAAATGAAACGGAAAGGTAAGTCCTTCTGGTTTTCAAGGTTGTGAGATCCAAAGTTTTGAGTCTGTTTTCATATGATTGCTCCCCCCTACGTTGACAAAGAATCATCCTTGATGCCCGATGCTGGATTTGTTCAAGTTTGACAATATTACATTTTTTATACACATTCCAAACAGGTGAGCAAAAGTCAAGAATCGGTAAAATGAGAGACTGATACAGTTTGAGAAGAATATGAGGGTTTTTGCTACCTGCGACAACTCTGATGAAACCTAACAGTTTATTACACTTTTTGACAATGTTGTTAACATGGCAGTTCCAGGAAAGATCGCTGGAAACTGTCACGCCAAGCAGCCGAAGGCTGTCTGTTGTATCAAGATAAGTACCATTAACACAGTAAGATGGAACTGGTTTAAGTCTGCGCCGGGTGATACACATAACTTGACATTTTGTTGGATTCAATTGAAGAGCATTATTGTTGTACCACCAGTTTAATACATGTCTAAATCGGATTGTAAAACAGAAATATCATGGACAGATTTTATTTCCCTAAATATGAACGTGTCATCAGCATAGGTATACATAGAAGATTTGAGATGCAGATGGAGATTGTTTGTATAAATATTGAACAAAAGAGGACCCAGAACGGATCCCTGAGGAACTCCGGAGAGTACACCGGTCCAGTCAGAACTTGCACCGCGAAACAGAACACGTTGATGACGACCAGTGAGGAAAGATGTTATCCATTGTAAAAGAGAACAGCAAATACCATAAGATTTGTTGAGCTTTTTAATAAGCACGTGATGCGATATTGAGTCAAATGCACGGCTATAGTCAACAGCGATAAGATCGATTCGAGCAGTTGGACTAGAATGGCGATCAAGAGCAGCTAACCATTCAGTGGTAGCTTCACAAAGGGCCGTCGCACAAGATTTTCCAGGGGAAAAACCATGTTGATTTTCTAACATGAGACCATTTGTCAGCAGATGGCTACGTAGCTCGTCACCGACAAGAGCTTCAAGCATTTTAACAACAATTGACGTTAAAGCAATTGGTCTGTAATTAGTCAACGTAGAACGATCCCCCTTTTTGTACACAGGAACAACATGCGCAATTTTCCAAGCCATGGGCAGCTTTCCAGACGCAATAGAAATATTGAAAATGCGAGCTAGAACAGGGGATATATTTTGAGCACACAACTTATGCATACGAGCCGAGATATTATCAGGCCCGACTGCCTTATCTGCAGGTAACTTTTTGATTCTATCCAAAACCGTGTCAGAACCAAATGACATGATGTATTTATTTTGGACTGCAAGTTCTGGAGATGTAATTTCAACAGAATCATCAGTATGTGTAAAAAAGCTGGTGAAAAGGTCATTGAATCCCTTGGCAATTGTGACTGGATCGGTGAACTGTTGGTTATCAACATTAAAGGACAGATGTTCAGGTTGAGAACGGGAGGACTTAACAAAGCTCCAAAACCTCTTCATATTGTCATTTTTGTTGACCATGTCAAGCCAGTGTTTCTGATAGGATTTTTTGATTGTGTATTTAACTTTGTTTCGGAGTGACTTGTACTTGTTCCACAAAAGGTTACTATCGGAGGCTCTAGCTTTCTTGAAGGCCCTATGTTTTTTAGAAATAAGTTTTTTTAATATCAGGGGTGACCCATGGTTTTGCTCTAGAACGTCTAGCAGCACTGGGTATAGCAGCGTCAACACAATGGTAAAATGCTACAACAAAAGCATTCCACGTACCATCAATGTCATTTTCAGTGATGATACTATCCCAGTCTGTAGCAAGAATACGATCATTGAGTAGGTTGGGGTCTGCCTTAGCATATTGGTAGACTTACGGAATGGATTGTCAAGCTTTTTAGTTTGAATTTTAGAGACAAAGGATACCATATAGTGATCAGATGTTGCTAGCTTTTCAGTAGCTGTGGCATCTGATATTAGATTAGGGTGTGTTGTGAAGACAAGGTCTAGTATAGAATCGGGATTATTGCGAGTGATATCCTTTACAAGTTGGTGAAACCCAAAAGAATCTGCAATTTCTGAAAGACAAATTGAAAATCTACTATTAGCGTTAGCTTGTAATTGATCAACATTAAAGTCTCCCATAAGGATTGTTCCAGCAAAGCGTTTAGGGTGCAGGCAATGTAAAGTTTCTTTGAGGACGTCAAGTGATTCCATATCATTCCTTCGAGGGCGATAGAAAACCCCACACAGCCATCTCCTTTTACCTATAACAATTGAAGCCCAGATAGACTGAGAGTCAGTTTTCTGATTGGTGTAAGTGGGGACGATGTGAATCGGTTGAAGATTAGGGCTTATGGCTAACAAAACACCACCACCATGTGAGTTACGGTCCTTTCTTAAGATGACAGTATCTTGTAAAACACAGCTACTAGGGACATAGTCTGCCAGCCATGTTTCAGCTATCCCTATAATTTTGAAGTTGTAATTGTAAACGTAGGCTTGGAAGTCTAGGAGTTTGTTTTTGATGCTACGTGCATTAACAAATAAGCAAGGCATCCCATTCTGGACATGTGAGGTGTTAGAGCTTGAATTACTGGTACTAATAGTACTGTTTAAAACCGATGACCCGCTATTATTGGATGAGTTATTTGTGGGTGAAGAAGGACCAGGGTTCATTTCAATGTTGTTAGCCAATGCCATAGTATTTACGGCTGGTTGAAAGCAGCAGACATGGTTTGCATTAGAGTAAGACTGGTGCAATTAATTTGTGAATTGTAGTGGGTCGACGGGTTCCCAGGCGTGGAAGTAGAGAGATTGGATGATTGCTAGCTTTATCTTGAACGGGGGGTGGTAGCCATAGCAACAGTAGCAGGATTATTATGCCAAGCTTCCCCATGATGAGAAAATAAAAAACAAAACGATCCTACCTCAGAAATCTGTTGAAATCGTACTTTTTTGTTGATACAGCAAATGCTTCTTGGTTCACTGGTTACGTTGAATGATATGCAGGCATTACATGGATTGGTATCAATACAATCAATGATGAACATGGAGAACGGCCAGTGAGAGATAGTGTAGTAGTACTACTCCTGTATTTCAAAGTTGCTACCTTGCCCCTTCCTGCATTGCTCCTCAAGTTATGCCGAGGTGCTACACGCTTAGTTTTTGCCATGGTTTGAATGAATTATGATACAATTTCTCCAGTTCTGAGAAGCTTTCTCCATATACCATGTGACCGGTCCTCTCTCTGTAGGTTGTGTTTTCTATCCCAAAGCCATCTCCACATCGCCTGAAGTATGTTGAAGATGTACACAAGTGAATTACTGGTCCTCACTCTGGATGTGGTGTTTTCTATCCCAAAGCCATCTCCACTTCGCCTGAAGTATGTGGAAGATGTACACAAGTGAATTACTGGTCCTCTCTCTGGATGTGGTGTTTTCTATCCCAAAGCCATCTCCACATCGCCTGAAGTATGTTGAAGATGTACACAAGTGAATTACTGGTCCTCTCTCTGGATGTGGTGTTTTCTATCCCAAAGCCATCTCCACATTGCCTGAAGTATGTGGAAGATGTACACAAGTGAATTACTGGTCCTCTCTCTGGATGTGGTGTTTTCTATCCCAAAGCCATCTTCACATTGCCTGAAGTATGTTGAAGATGTACACAAGTGAATTACTGGTCCTCTCTCTGGATGTGGTGTTTTCTATCCCAAAGCCATTCTCCACATTGCCTGAAGTATGTGGAAGATGTACACAAGTGAATTACTGGTCCTCTCTCTGGATGTGGTGTTTTCTATCCCAAAGCCATTCTCCACATTGCCTGAAGTATGTGGAAGATGTACACAAGTGAATTACTGGTCCTCTCTCTGGATGTGGTGTTTTCTATCCCAAAGCCATTCTCCACATTGCCTGAAGTATGTGGAAGATGTACACAAGTGAATTACTGGTCCTCTCTCTGGATGTGGTGTTTTCTATCCCAAAGCCATTCTCCACATTGCCTGAAGTATGTTGAAGATGTACACAAGTGAATTACTGGTCCTCTCTCTGGATGTGGTGTTTTCTATCTCAAAGCCATCTTCACTTCGCCTGAAGTATGTTGAAGATGTACACAAGTGAATTACTGGTCCTCTCTCTGGATGTGGTGTTTTCTATCTCAAAGCCATCTCCACATTGCCTGAAGTATGTTGAAGATGCACACAAGTGAATTACTGGTCCTCTCCCTGGATGTGGTGTTTTCTATCCCAAAGCCATCTTCACTTCGCCTGAAGTATGTTGAAGATGCACACAAGTGAATTACTGGTCCTCTCTCTGGATGTGGTGTTTTCTATCTCAAAGCCATCTCCACATTGCCTGGAGTATGTTGAAGATGTACACAAGTGAATTACTGGTCCTCTCTCTGGATGTGGTGTTTTCTATCTCAAAGCCATCTCCACATTGCCTGAAGTATGTTGAAGATGCACACAAGTGAATTACTGGTCCTCTCTCTGGATGTGGTGTTTTCTATCCCAAAGCCATCTTCACTTCGCCTGAAGTATGTTGAAGATGTACACAAATGAATTACTGGTCCTCTCTCTGGATGTGGTGTTTTCTATCTCAAAGCCATCTCCACATTGCCTGAAGTATGTTGAAGATGCACACAAGTGAATTACTGGTCCTCTCTCTGGATGTGGTGTTTTCTATCCCAAAGCCATCTCCACATCGCCTGAAGTATGTTGAAGATGTACACAAGTGAATTACTGGTCCTCTCTCTGGATGTGGTGTTTTCTATCTCAAAGCCATCTTCACTTCGCCTGAAGTATGTTGAAGATGTACACAAGTGAATTACTGGTCCTCTCTCTGGATGTGGTGTTTTCTATCCCAAAGCCATCTCCACATCGCCTGAAGTATGTTGAAGATGTACACAAGTGAATTACTGGTCCTCACTCTGGATTAGGTGTTTTATATCCCAAAGCCATCTCCACATTGCCTGAAGTATGTTGAAGATGCACACAAGTGAATTACTGGTCCTCTCTCTGGATGCGGTGTTTTCTATCCCAAAGCCATCTCCACATTGCCTGAAGTATGTGGAAGATGTACACAAGTGAATTACTGGTCCTCTCTCTGGATGTGGTGTTTTCTATCCCAAAGCCCTCTCCACATCGCCTGAAGTATGTGGAAGATGTACACAAGTGAATTACTGGTCCTCTCTCTGGATGTGGTGTTTTCTATCCCAAAGCCATCTCCACATCGCCTGAAGTATGTGGAAGATGTACACAAGTGAATTACTGGTCCTCTGTCTGGATGTGGTGTTTTCTATCCCAAAGCCATCTCCACATTGCCTGAAGTATGTGGAAGATGTACACAAGTGAATTACTGGTCCTCTCTCTGGATGTGGTGTTTTCTATCCCAAAGCCATCTCCACATTGCCTGAAGTATGTGGAAGATGTACACAAGTGAATTACTGGTCCTCTCTCTGGATGTGGTGTTTTCTATCCCAAAGCCATCTCCACATTGCCTGAAGTATGTGGAAGATGTACACAAGTGAATTACTGGACCTCTCTCTGGATGTGGTGTTTTCTATCCCAAAGCCATCTCCACATTGCCTGAAGTATGTGGAAGATGCACAGTAGTGAAATGCTATCTGCGTACACATCCTTTATTGGAGAATAAACAAAGTATTTGTGTCTTACCCTGCATATCCAGTATTAATAACTTCTTCTGTGAATAATTAAAACTAAAGTGACTCAATGAATCCATGATGGGATTGGGACTATTCGTCCCACCATGTTTGTATTGTACTTTAGGTATTCCCCCACCATTCTTTCTTCACTGTTTTGAGAGTCTGCCCTAGATGGACGTTGTCTAACAAACTACTAAAGCTTGAACCATCTTTACATGAATCGATGGTCCATGGTTTTAGGGTATCGTCAGAGGATTTCCGTTTCCGCACAGATACCAACATGGCACCTGGAAGAAAAAAGGACAATAGACACGGCTGGCTGGCACAACAAGGCAGGTTTTGTCTATGGCACAAAACCTTGTCTAGATGGAATGTAGATGGAAATACACTCAGATATGTATATGGGGGTTGAAGATGGAAATACACTCAGATATGTATATGGGGGCTGAACCAGTAATGGATTTATAGACATAAAGAAGGATTTTGAACTTGATTCTTTTATCAACTAGTAGCCAGTGCAGAGAATGAAGTAGTGGAGCAGATGAGTGACGTCGGTTGACTTTAAAAATGATGCGCACAGCCTTGTTTTGAAGCCGCTGCAAGTGAGACTTGTCAGCACTACTACATAATCAAGTTTTGTTTGTTTGTGGCTCTAAATCTTGTTTCAAATTGATTTTCTAGCTCAACACTTTGGCCAACACTACTGTAAAGTAGCAGGGAGATAGCGAGCAAAATTCCAATCGAGTCATTATAGGATCCTAAAAATATACAGTTTGTTATACCTCCAACCTTAAATGGGACCGATCGGATGCCAGCTTTATGTTTTTAGTGTACTCAATCCCTAAAGGGGGAATTTCATTTTCCCGTCCGACAAGACTTCCACGATTCCACTGCAGTACGGACAAATTGATGGCAATCTGTTTGCGATATGTGCCTTTCCACAAGTGCTTCAGACAACGAAGCCAAATGAGAGCGTTAAAACTTTCATTTTGGTTCTGGGTAAAGCCACCCAGACATCTGTCCAACAGCTCCGGGCTGGATAGCCAATTGAATTGAGGTTTCAGAATATCCATGAAAATGGGGTCCAAATGATGCGTCTTGTCTTCCCTTGAACAATCACGCTTGAATCCACACCAGCTTGTTCATCATCTGTGCCTGCTGGATAAGATTTGTTGTGTGAAGCACTTAATTTGTTCTCATTTGCAGATTTCACTCTGCTTCTGTTTCATTTAGTTTTAACACTTTCTCTGCCTCTGTTGCCCAGTTTACAAGTACATGCATTTGACAAAAAAGTGTCCAATTTCTGAGATGCTGTCTTTGTCTGTTTGTGTGAGAGTGTCCCAGTTTTCAAGTGCCTTTGGAAGGACTTCGCACCGGTACGAATGTAGTTGAGCATTGAGTGGGGGATTGACTCCTGGTTGCTCATGGTGTTTTTTAAGGAAGCAACTAGCCTCGTGATGTTGTCATCATCAGTGTTATTTGGAGTTGAAACAGCTGATGCCAGATCTTTCATTGTATCCGTGAACACTTCCATCAGTCCTTCACTGTCCCCCTTCCCTACCTCTTGAAGGCCAATTGATAATTGTTTCCCATCACCCAAAGTAATTTCGAAACCTTGGTAACGGTGATGATATTTCGATGTTGCATCACTATGAAGACAGTTGCCGACCTGTGATGTTGGATCCTGATTTTTGATCATGCAATCAACTATGTGATTTTGCGCAACAAATTTGCTTCTGTTAATATCCTGTTGGATGGCAGGCGTTCAGGGATTTTTCCACTATCATTTTTACAGACAGTGTTGATTACCTTTCCTACGCATGGATACATTACATTCAGTAAGCAAAATCATAATGGTTTCTCTCATCTCATTGACAAATCTCCCTCCCTCAACATTCTTAATCATATAATGTTCTAACAGAACTTTCAACTGTTCAAGCTCCTGTATGTGTTTGTTAAATTCATTCACCTGTTAGTGTTTCTGTTCTAGTTTGACTTCATTTTTTTCAACAAATTTGCATTTTGCTAATGCTACTTTGTTTTTTAGTTGAGATTGGCTCAAATTTTTCAGGGCCTTCCGTTTTTTCAATTTTTGCTTCATCAAGCAATTCAAAAATGTGTTTTATTTGTTCATCTTTTTTAGATCATTATATATCAGCTCTAACTAAATAGACATTTCACCTGTAACAGTGACACCCAATTGCCACATTGACACCAAACCTTAATCACACCATATTTCTTATTCTAAAAGGAGAATACAAAACTTGATTCATTTTTTTCCAAACCCATAAGGGTTTATATTTGAGGCATTTTGACAAGTAAAGTTTGATATCAAATTTTCAAATGCAAGGGCAAAGTTTCACGTTGTAACATTTTTGTATGACACCAAATCATCTGCCATTATTTAGAATTGCTATTTGTTTCTTGAAATTCTGTTCTTATTTCTATTAAAACATTTCGTATAATGAAAGTGATAAAACAATCACTAACAAATGAGATAATATGACATTTACTATGGATGTTATACCCAATCAAAGTGGTCACATATTTCACCTGTAACACTGACACCAAATGTTACAGAGTGATGGTCTTTTTGGTACCGTCTGTACACTTAGAATATAGATTTTGAATGTGAAATTTTGGAGAACCTATCTTTGTGAACATGAAAATTGAGAAAGAAAGTGGTAAATAATTATATTGAAGGAGAATGGGCAGTTTGATGTCACACTATATTACCTAAAAATGATGATTGTTTTACTGGTTTTTGCTCAAAGTTTGTAATATTACGAGGTCATGAAGTATTTTAATTTAGAGATACACTTGCTAGCACTAAATTTAAAGCATAACATTTGTGAAGTGTACTGTGGATACATTGGTACCCATAAAAAATAAACACCCGCAAGAGAGGGCGGCACGGCTATTATATGGCTTGCCGTCACAAGCCAACTGGTCGTTATCCTCACACTTCCCACATGAGCACAGTCAGCGAGTGAAAGGAGCAAGATCCACCATCCCACTGGTGTTCCCCTCTGGAATGATGGTCTCCTAGCTCCTTCAAAGTTGCCGCATAGTGGTCTGGATCTTTGCCTGCTTGGATTGCTGCGATGTAATGGTTGATCCTTGCTTGCCGAACAAATACTTCTGACATGCAGGCCACAATCTTTCTTACGGTTCTTGCCCTGGCATACACATTTAACATCAGTGATTTCTGGATGCTTGTTCTTGTGGCGGTTTATGAATCCACTGGTTAATGTCTTTTTTGAAGCCAGGGACTTCAACTGATTGTTGTGGGCCCGGCCCACATGACCAAGGCACTTCATCACCTCTGTGTTTGGATGATGCAGACGCACAGATTTCTCTGGGCTTGAATCGGCATCTTGCATCTTTACATGGATCCCGCCTTCTAACGTTCCTCAGTCTCTGCTCAAGAAATCCACCTGAATCATGTTTGCCTTCTGCCTCAGTATTCCATGCTTCCTGTTATGTACGGCTATGTTCATCGATTCCTCTTTAGTTTGACCAAATGTCACTGATGCTCCATGTCCCTCTGCAGCGTGAGATGTTCCTTCGAAGAGCGGCATGTCGTCGGCTGTGTTTTCACCACCTTTCTGGCATATATGTGCGACATATAGAAGACTATTGGTCAAATAGTTCCTGATAGTGAATGTAGCATTTTTGGAGAAGTGGCCTCTTGTCTGCCACACTCCATCATTGCAGGTCACTGCCCTCTCTCATGAACCAATGGTGTCATTTGACGCAAAGGCTTTTTGAGAGTGATATTGAATACATCGAATGGCATGAGATTTGCCAGTGCCGGCACCTCCAGTTAAAAATATGCTAAATGGTTGGACAGAGTTCCGGTATCGTCAGATACGCCCCCTTCATTACAACTGTTGTGCCCTACTAAAATCTCACACTTGAGTAGAGAGACTTTGAGTATCAGTTGTAGATCGGATTTGAGACACCTGTTTTGAGGGTTCAATATCCTTTGAAACCTGTGAATTATTGTCACATAAAGAGTTCAAATCCGACTCCTGGTATGGAGGTCGAACCTGAACCCTTTCGGTTTCATTGACACGAATGACCTGGGGCGTGGTGCCCCCGGGAGATGTCCTAGCCTTATCCAAAGAGGCTTTGGGAGAATTTCCTGCGATGCGAGCAACATCATCGCTATTAGTATTAGTTTTACATGTATTAGAAACGGAAGTACGAGAAGTATGGCGGGAGTCGGCCATAGCTGCGACTAAAAGGGCATCCATGTTATCCCAGTGGGATGAGGATACGGATCGACACAATTTGCACGGCTTAGCACGGTAGCATCTGCGATGCAGAACGCAAGAAATGTGTTTATCACCCTGCAAAAGTGCGATACCACACTTGCAAGATCTCATTGTTCTGAATAACACGCGATATCAATAAGTTGAAACTAGAATACAAAACACAATTCCGAAATCGCGCGCATAGAGATTAGGTTAGTCAATTCAAGCCCTGAAGGAGTTTAACTTTTAACTGAAGTAAACAAACATAATTTAATTATTGCACGCTTTTTCTCAGCATTGCTTGTGCATGCAGCCATATTTTCATGAACTGTTTCTTTTTGCTGCCATAAACCACTATTGATAATACTTTTGTTTTTCTCTTCAAGTCGCACTGATTGATCTTGAATTTTTTAATATGTTTCTCCAGTATCTCTGCTTCTCTTCTCTTGTATAAATCACACATATTTCTGGATCTTTGTTTCACTTCTCTACAAAGTTTATCAAGCTCCTCTTGTGTCTTATTATTTAACCAGACACTAGTTCGGTTGTATACAAACATCAAAACAGCCTCGTTGGAAAGTGTCGTTGCGTTGGGCCTATGGTGACATAGAAAATCCAAAAGGCCAAAAACCCTTTCTGGGTTTTTATTGTGCTTGGGAGCCTCCCAATACTTCCATCCAGGGAGATGTTCCTGAACAGTTTTTTGGACGTAACGATGGATTGAGGCAATACATGTTGTCAAAATTGAGGCCACATCTGCATCATGCATGTCGTCTGTTTCAGTTAGTGCATCTGTTATTTCATCACGTTCTACATATTCCTCTGGGAAAGGCATGTTTTCACCCTTCATGAGCTGTCTGACATCTTGTTCGTCTTGGCATGATATTAGAAACTCATTTAGTTTGAAGTAGAAATTATTCATCTCTAGAATGTGTCCTTGTTTTTCGGTTATCCTCCAAAGTGGCATCATGACAAACTTTCGCAGAATACCGAGGGCCTTGCACCCTGCGATATTAAATGCCCTATTCATGAGAGAAAGTGCCACTCGTATAAATTTGTTCTTAGGTTCTGGAACTTACAAGGCATTTTAGTATGATCTTTCAAGTAGAACCCATTTCCGCCTAATAAAAAAATAATGTTAAAACGATTGCCTTTGAAGGTCTGCAGCAAGGATGTATATTTGGACTGGTGAATTTTTGCACAATATGTCTTCCAATCCTTATGGGGTCCACTTTTCGGATCGGCACCTCTTGCCAATGCCTTGACACACGGTCCGTACACACCTATAACTATAAGCGATTCACCGTCCGACCCAGTGCACACAGTACACAGTTATTTGATCTTGGACAGCCCAGGTTAACCTGAAGTGTCATAAACTTACCATTCCTGGATGATGTGGAGGCCTTAACCTTAGCCTCCATCCTCGACATCTGCCAAGTCAGCTGTTCATTTTGTCTTCTAAGTCGCTTTATTTCCTCTGTTTTGATTATCATATCAAAATGTTGAGCAGCAGGCTTGGCACTAACTTTTAAAACAAGGGGTTCTCAAAGCCCTTGAACCCCCCTGAATTTCCAAAATTGGGGGCTTAATCCCAAAACCAGGGGTTCTTGAAAACAAGTGACTGAAAATCCGTAACCCGTAATCATCGCTACTGACCTGTTCTGGGATTTTGTAGCAAATAATTATGTTATAGCAGCCCTGGCACATTGTGCAGTAGGCCTGGTGTGCAGCAGTGCAAAAAGAGTAGACTGGGACAATGGGACTCATCTGACTCTGAGTCACTCATATTCAGGCTAGCTAGTAGGTAGCTAGTCTATAGCTACATGTAGGCATAAGTAACACCAATAAAATTGACGACACTATAATGATTTCTCTCAGTCTCAATTTAATGATTTAATCTGATAATTCAATCAAACACTGGAGTCTGGAAAAGAAAAGAACTTGAAAAAGAAGTCTGGCAATGGCAGGGCTATCTGGCCTGAGCCTGATCTTAAGATCTGAAATTCTCAGATCTTCCTGGCAGCAGCAGCCTGCCATAATGATATGGCTTTGTCAAAGTTGAAGTCTTCTAGACTCTTATCAACTGATGCAATCGTCATCAGCTGATTAAGAGACCTAGTAGACAGGCGGCTTCTAAACTTTGACTTGATGCGATTTTGCCGAGAGAATGCCCTCTTACAAGATACGCTAGCCATGGGTGTTGTCATGGCTATGGCAATCAACAGTGCCATGTTGGGATATGTTTTTGACCATACTGTGGTAATTTCATGAGCAAATATGGCGATTGCATCAGTACCAGTAGCCTTGCCACTGTCAGACCTCTTGTTCAAGTTCCTTTTCTTGTGGTCTCGAAGCAAGTGTCGCACTGCAGACCACTCTTCTTTCAATTTAGCTGCATTGATTGGTCCAACAGCCTCATCATGATCACCAGCATCTGCATGATCTTCTCCTGCTTGTTCAGCTAACCCTAACTCAATCTCGGCCTCAGGCTCATCATCACGGACATCACCTCCATCAGCATCAAGTTCAACTAACTCAGCATTGTAAGCCTCGCCCTCATCCTCATGATCACCAGCCTCATTATCTACCTCCATGTCCATCTCATCTTCTTCTGCTTCATGATCAGAAATCAGAATCTGTATCACTATCTCCATCTAATGTAAATATACAAATAATAGCGCAATATTTTGAATAAATGATTATGAATTCATGATATTTTTCCTTGAGAAAAAGAGAATTACATTTGCAAAATGCAAATGCAATTATGCAACCAATGATATTAGTATTGTCTATCTTTCTTTATCATTCATTAATGTGTTTATGATTTGATAAGAATATGACTAAGTGTGAGTGTGTTCACACTGTGACTGTGTGTCGGGGTGTACCGTGTGTCTGCGTTTTTTAATTTTTTTATAAAACCTGAAAAATTCAATGCACTTTCTGCAGTCTGCATCCTGTTTTCCTCACGAATCAGATCAATTGGTCACAACACAAACTCACAAATAAAAGATGGTTAAATTTAGTTTGGGCTTTCACTTCTAATTTCACTATAGTATGCTGTGGTGCTCAGCTACTTACCTTTTTTGGCGGTATAATAGTTTGCCAAAATCTCAATCTGCTCTTCTCCATACCGTCCGCTTCCAGGGGCATCCCTTGGGAGAACCAGAGTAGGATCGAAAATCCGAAAGGCCTGGAGAATGCCCATGTCCTCCTCAGGAAACCTGGCATCTAGATTGGACTGCAGCTAATGGGCGTTCATCAAGTGAATGCGATACATGGATGTCTTTGTATCTGGTTTCGGCCAGAATTGCATCGGCCACCTCTTGCTCCTTCTTACCCTTACCATCCACAAGGTCCTGGAGTTTGAGCAGATGTCCTTTTGGCATGGTCGTCTACTGTGGTCATACGACATAGTTGGTAATGCACCCTTTAGAAAGGGTGGGTTTTAAAAAATCTGAAAATTGGTAAAAGGGTGGGTGGGACAGTGGATTTCATTGAGAAAGGGTGGTTTGTTAAAAAAGGTGGGTCCAGAAGTAAAAAGGTGGGTTTTGATGGTTAATAAAATACAAACTCCGATCTGTGAAATGGTTTGCCATGATTTATCCATATTGAAGAAGAAAAAAAATCAAAATATCCATACATTGTATGAATTTTACAAAATAATGGTTGTAACTTGAAACTCTTTTGCATAGACACAGCAAGACAAGGCTAATGACTTCCAAGACCACTAATTTTACCAAGATTGCTGGATGTGGTTCCGAACCCACTGCACACTAAGTATCGATCACAGCCCATTTCGTAAAAGGGTGGGTTATAGCATTCAGTGTGTTTTCATAAAAAGGGTGGGTTAAAAATAAAAAGGGTGGGTTACAAACACCACTGCCAACTATGCTCGGTCTCGGTGACTAAAATTATGCTATTTAGCTTCACCTCAGGCCCATAGTTTTAACCAGAGACCCTCGACTCCTCGAGTCAGTATATATTGTAAAATGTCGGCAAGTTTTTTAGCAAAAAGCTAAAACACCAAACCGACACAGCACTGAGAGAAAATAGGGACTTCATAAATGATGAATAGGCTAGCCCATGCTATCTATGTTATATTACAATGAACACTTTCGACAAAAATAAATCTTAATATTCGATTCATTTCCATATTCTGACTTACGACCTGAACCTAAATACTGGGGAGGGGCAATTGGGAGGCTGTAACCAAACAATGGCAAGCAGCAGCTGGCTGCAGAATCCCCAGCTCGACCATGTTTTAGGTACAGGCCCTTAAACCTACTAAGAGTATTTTACCATAATTTTAAACTTACATAGCCATCCCCATCTTCGTTGTCCAACTTAGGGAACTCTGCCACCAATGCTTTGGCCATTGCGATCTTCTTGTGAGTTTGAGGACTGTATATTCAAAAAATTGAAATAGCAAAGTTACATGCAAGTCTCATTATCATATTGGTACCGAGGTTAATTCAGCCGTGCCATTTTGACAGTCACGCATGTAGGAGAATTATTGTACCCTCGGAAAACTGGTGCGGTTTCAAAGTGATACATACACACCGCAATCTGCATAAATTATTGTTATCGCGTGCTTACTGCGCCATTTATGTGAGCGCGTGCCTGATACAAGATTGCAGCAGAAATAAGAAAATGAAATGGTACTTACTATTTGGTATACCTTTCAATTAGGTATGATACCAACGTTTTCACTATCTTCTTTTTGGACTTGGGAAAAAGAACCCCTGCTTCCATCTCTTCAATTAATTGCTTGCCATCATGGTGTCTCCCAACTATCTCTCTGATGTTCTAAATAATATATGAAGATGATCATTACAAGTAATTTAGCTAAAAATCATTTTTCTCATTACAAGTTACAGCACACAAAACCAAACTTTTGAAGTACTACTTACATGTATGTGTATTTAGTGTAGCATTGTACCATTATCCATTATACCATATCACTTACTGTTTTTTCTTGTGTAGATCCTACTTGCTTGTTGCATAGAGACATTTCGATAGAATATCAAATTCACATTTAAACAAAAAATGGTAGCTCATAAGCCCTGCTTCAGAGCTGTTGACCGTTGATATATTGTGAATAAAGCGTTAACTCAAACACTTTGTTATTAAAAAGCAGATCTGTACCTGAAGGAGTTTGATTTAGATGGTATTCTGATCAAACACCATCCCATATACACACAAGACTTCACAAAAGTAAGCCTGCCCTCTATTTGGAATCTCTTAATCCCCATGTATCAAACAAGGCTTGGATGACACATAATAACTTTCAGCTTTAGGCTAAATAAACAGGTTTACAAAGGAATGATAATTGCCTACCATGTCATGCTTTCCACCAGAAGTTTTCAATTTCTTTGCAGCGGGTTGTTCACTTCCTGCTGCTTCCTGGGTAATATCAACGAGGGTGACATCATTCTTATCAACTAAGGTTACAGCATTCTCTCTTTTGATGACAGGACTCATATTTCCTTGATGGTTACTTCCAGATGGCTCCTTGGTGATCATGGTGATAGCATTCTCATTTATCTGCCTGCTTTCCTACAATAAGAAGGATGAGGTCAAAAATAGCCAATATAATCTTGTATGATCATGATGGAATGGGATTTGTCACTAGCAAAGCAGGCAGAAAAATGTGTAAATGTAAATGCTCTCTAGAAGCAATTAAAAGCTATCTGAATGTCCAATAGAATTATGACTCCCCCCTATTTCAATTGCATTCATTTTTGTGGCCCCTATTTTTCATGTCACAAAAAAAAAGAAAACTATGACCCCCTTGCAGAGCTCGAAATAGAGGGGTTTTAGTTACATGCACATAATGCTCTTTGCATGTAAAATTTTGTTTGTGCATGCAAATTTTAGTGTTATTCAGCCCATTTTGAATGAAAAATTGCAGTTGTGACAGGTATTTCGCCATTCGTTTTTTGGTGGGGCAGCATAGGCCACAGCCCCCTCTAGAAATCTTATCCTTACCAGTTCCAGTACCTCAACTGGATATTGCACAATCCCCTGTACTAGCTGTTCCTGCAAAAAAATCATAATTGTTACCAGGAAGGATTGATAAAACACAAATGTTGTTGGCATAATTATTATCCAAAATTTGAGGCCTATTATGTATATCAATGTACTTTGCTGATGCCTGCATTGTAGCTATATTTTCTGCTTGTATTTTCGATATGTTTGTTGTGAATAAATAATAAAGCTGGCTGCTGGCTATTTTATAAATAAATAAAATGTGTAATTGTGTTCACGAGGTAGAATCGGTCAGCCTGGGGCCTTTATACGTACATGTATGTATACCAACATCAAGACATTTTAACCGGTGGTATACAAATAGAGGACCAGGCTGGCCGACTCTGTCCTTTTTCCTTCCAGTTCCATCTTCAAATATAATTATATTAGATTTACTTACTCTGAGTGCGTAGTACAAGGTTTTATACATCTCCTTCCTTGTCTCTCGGCTTTGCCCTCAAAGAGACGGTTCTTATTCTTATCCTGCATATTAGTGCTACTGGGACCCTTTGTCTGAAAGAAAGAAATACACAAAAATCAATGGAAGTTGTGATTCATATTTGAACAATTAGTTATCTAGATAAAATAATATACCTACAAGAAGCAGTATGGGGCACTCCCATGGTTGTAGCCAGAACATTTCTAGTGCTCCAAAGCTCCAGGGTTTTAGGGGTTTTAGAGGCTTAAAATCAGCAATTTGAGTGGTAAAATTTGTAATAAACTGACTCATACTTTGCCTGTATAAAAAATAATAAAATAAATTGCAATGACAATTATTTGTACTTTGTTGTATTAATTTGTCTGTCAAACTCAAAGTCTTATTAATGAACTTACCTTTTGCAATTATACTAGTCGAAGTTTGTACCTCCTTGGCTTTTTGCTTGCCCAATCTTTCACTGCCTTTTCATATGGAAATTATTCACATGCTGGTCCTTCAATTGATATTCTCATTAGGCCATCTAAAGTGTCCTCTCCCATTCTATTTCTGCAACTTGTTTTTATCAGTTTCATTTTCGAGAAGTCTCTCTCGCAGTCAGCTGTATGAGGAGGTAGTGTTTTATATATTATTGCCAGATTTGCAAGGACGGGAAACATTGTTGTTTATTTCATAAGTGTGTCAATCCAGGCCAGGGAGCTTTATTCCAGAGTAGGCAAATAATGGCAGATGTCCTCAATCTCTTGCCTTCCTCCACATATGAGTCGTGATATAGGGGGAAGAGTATTCCAGTAAGATTAGATACAGAAACCACGCGAATTTGACAAAATCCAATCAGTATGAATACACATAGGGGGTTCACTATCAGTGCTAACATATTTTCTACATTTTCTACTTTTAAAACTTGCTCTTGATAAAACCGGCAAAACGATTATTTTGACATCCACATCAACAACTATACATAAGGAGTTCGCTACAACAATGCTAGCACGTTTTCTACTTTTAAAACTTGCACTTGATAAAAAAAACCCGGCAAAACTGTATTTGATATCCATTCATATTTTCAACCTTGTTCAACGTTGTTATTAAAGAAAACCGGCAAAACGGTTATTTTTATATCCACTCAAATTTTATTCTTTTAAAATTTGCTCTCGAAAAAACCGGCAAAACGGTTATTTTGATATCCACTTCAACTACTTACTACACATCCATGTAGGCCTAACGGGTTCATAAAAATAGGGACAGCGGTCCCAAATAGGTCGTCCGTTTATATGGGTATATTAAAAACAAGGTGCATCTCAAACCACAGGCATCTAGAAAGAAAGAGGTTAGACCACTAGCGGATCCAGGATATAAAAAATAAAATAAACATCCTGGAGTTTGGTTGCAATTGTACTTCACCTGTTTAAATGTAATTAATTTTACATATATGCAGCTAATTTTACATCTTGACCTCATATGACCTTTGACCTTGGTATGTGACCTTTGACCTAATTAACATATGAATGTTTCCATGTTGCATCCGTGACCCAAGTTTGGTTGCAATTGGTCATTGTATGGAAAAATGAACAAGAGACAAAACAAATGAACAAGAGACAAAAAAAAGTGTACTAAATTTTACATCTTGACCTCAGATGACCTTTGACCTTCTATGCGACCTTTGACCTCATTAACATATGCGGGTTTCCATGTTGTATCTATGACTGAAGTTTGGTTGCAATTGGTCATTGTATGGAAAAGAAATGGAAAATGTAATCAATTTTACATGCAGCCATTTCTACATTTACATCTTGACCTCAGATGACCTTTGACCTTGGTATGTGACCTTTGACCTCATTAACATATGAAGGTTTCCATGTTGTATCTATGACCAAAGTTAGGTTACAATTGGTCATTGTATGGAAAAGAAATGGACAAATGTAATCAATTTTACATATGCAGCTTGACCTCGGATGACCTTTGAATGTGACCTTTGACCTCATTAACATATGAAGGTTCCCATGTTGCATCTATGACCGAAGTTTGATTGCAATTGGACATTGTATGGAAAAGAAATGGAAAAATGTAATCAATTTTACATATGCAGCCATTTCTACATTTACATCTTGACCTCAGATGACCTTTGACCTTGGTATGTAACCTTTGACCTCATTAACATGTGAAGGTTTCCATGTTGTATCTATGACCAAAGTTTGGTTACAATTGGTCATTGTATGGAAAAGAAATGGACAAATGTAATCAATTTTACATATGCAGCCACTTTTACATACATCTTGACCTCGGATGACCTTTGACCTTGGTATGTGACCTTTGACCTCATTAACATATGAAGGTTCCCATGTTGCATCTATGACCGAAGTTTGATTGCAATTGGACATTGTATGGAAAAGAAATGGACAAAACAAAAAGTGTATACCAAATTGTTGAAAAAAGTGTATACCAAATTGTTGACACACACTACACACACACACAGACAGACTACACACGAAGGATGCTGCCATAAGGTCTCTTCCTACGGACGACCTAAAAACGGCAAAACGGTTTTTTTTAAAATTTCCACTCAAATTTTCAAATCCATGCTCTTTATATAAAAACGGCAAAAATTTTCACATCCATGTCATTGATAAAAACGGCAAAACGGTTTTTTTATATTCACTTCATTTCAACCATTGCTCTTGTTAAAAACGGCAAAACGGTTTTTCGTCTATCCACTCAAATTTTCACATCCATGTACTTGATAAACGGCAAAACGGTTTTTTTATATCCACTTCATTTCCACCATTGCTCTTGTTAAAAACGGCAAAACGGTTTTTCGTCTATCCACTCAAATTTTCACATCCATGTACTTGATAAAAACGGCAAAACGGGTTTTTTTATATTCACTTCATTTCAACCATTGCTCTTGTTAAAAACGGCAAAACGGTTTTTCGTCTATCCACTCAAATTTTCACATCCATGTACTTGATAAAAACGGCAAAACGTTTTTTTTATATCCACTTCATTTCAACCATTGCTCTTGTTAAAAACGGCAAAACGGTTCTTCGTCTATCCACTCAAATTTTCACATCCATGTCATTGATAAAAACGGCAAAACGGTTTTTTTATATTCACTTCATTTCAACCATTGCTCTTGTTAAAAACGGCAAAACGGTTTTTCGTCTATCCACTCAAATGTTCACATCCATGTCATTGATAAAAACGGCAAAACGGGTTTTTTATATTCACTTCATTTCAACCATTGCTCTTGTTAAAAACGGCAAAACGGTTTTTCGTCTATCCACTCAAATGTTCACATCCATGTACTTGATAAAAACGGCAAAACGGTTTTTTTTATATTCACTTCATTTCAACCATTGCTCTTGTTTAAAACGGCAAAACGGTCTTTCGTCTATCCACTCAAATTTTTCAATATGCATGTTACTTTATAAAAACGGCAAACCGGATATTTAATTTTCACCCTTGTTCTTGAAAAAACCCGGCATAACGGGTTTTTTTATATACCCTCAAAATTTTCAACCTTGTTCATGAAAAAACGGCAAAACGTGTTTTTTTAATTTGCACTCCAATTTTCAAATCTATGCTCTTTATAAAAACGGCAAACCGGTTATTTCTATATCCACTAAAATTTTCACATCCATGTCATTGATAAAAACGGCAAACGGTTTTTTTATATCCACTTAATTTCACCCTTGCTCTTGATAAAAACGGCAAAACGGTTTTTTCGTCGATCCACTCAAATTTTCACATCCATGTACTTGATAAAAACGGCAAAACGTTTTTTTTTATATTCACTTCATTTCAACCATTGCTCTTGTTTAAAACGGCAAAACGGTCTTTCGTCTATCCACTCAAATTTTTCAATATGCATGTTACTTTATAAAAACGGCAAACCGGATATTTAATTTTCACCCTTGTTCTTGAAAAAACCCGGCATAACGGGTTTTTTATATACCCTCAAAATTTTCAACCTTGTTCATGAAAAAACGGCAAAACGGGTTTTTTTAATTTGCACTCCAATTTTCAAATCTATGCTCTTTATAAAAACGGCAAACCGGTTATTTCTATATCCACTAAAATTTTCACATCCATGTCATTGATAAAAACGGCAAACGGTTTTTTTATATCCACTTAATTTCACCCTTGCTCTTGATAAAAACGGCAAAACGGTTTTTTCGTCGATCCACTCAAATTTTCACCCTTGTTCTTGGAAAAAAGGCAAAACGGTTTTTTTATATACCCTCAAATGTTCACCCTTGTTCATGAAAAAACGGCAAAACGTTTTTTTCTAATTTCCACTCAAATTTTCAAATCCATGCTCTTTATAAAAACGGCAAACCGGTTATTTCTATATCCACTAAAATTTTCACATCCATGTCATTGATAAAAACGGCAAACGGATTTTTTTATATCCATTTAATTTCACCCTTGCTCTTAATAAAAACGGCAAAACGGTTTTTTCGTCGATCCACTCAAATGTTCACACTTGTTCTTGAAAAAAACCCGGCAAAACGTTTTTTTTTATATACCCTCATATTTTCACCCTTGTTCAAGAAAAAACGGCAAAACGTTTTTTTTAATTTCCACTCAAATTTTCAAATCCATGCTCTTTATAAAAACGGCAAACCGGTTATTTCTATATCCACTAAAATTTTCACACCCATGTCATTGATAAAAAGGGCAAACGGATTTTTTTATATCCACTTAATTTCACCCTTGCTCTTAATAAAAACGGCAAAACGGTTTTTTCGTCGATCCACTAAAATGTTCACACTTGTTCTTGAAAAAAACCGGCAAAACCCTCATATTTTCACCCTTGTTCAAGAAAAAACGGCAAAACGGTTTTTTTAATTTCCACTCAAATTTTCAAATCCATGCTCTTTATAAAAACGGCAAACCGGTGATTTCTATATCCACTAAAATTTTCACACCCATGTCATTGATAAAAAGGGCAAACGGATTTTTTTATATCCACTTAATTTCACCCTTGCTCTTAATAAAAACGGCAAAACGGTTTTTTCGTCGATCCACTAAAATGTTCACACTTGTTCTTGAAAAAACCCGGCAAAACCCTCATATTTTCACCCTTGTTCAAGAAAAAACGGCAAAACGTTTTTTTTAATTTCCACTCAAATTTTCAAATCCATGCTCTTTATAAAAACGGCAAACCGGTTATTTCTATATCCACTAACATTTTCACATCCATGTCATTGATAAAAACGGCAAAACGGTTTTTTATATTCACTTCATTTCAACCATTGCTCTTGTTAAAAACGGAAAAACGGTTTTTCGTCTATCCACTCAAATTTTTCAATATGCATGTTACTATATAAAAACGGCAAACCGGATATTTCTATATCCACTAAAATGTTCCCATCCATGTCATTTTTTCGTCGATCCACTCAAATTTTCACCCTTGCTCTTGATAAAAACAGCAAAACGGTTTTTTCGTCCATCCACTCAAATTTTCACCCTTGTTCTTGAAAAAAACCGGCAAAACGGTTTTTTATATACCCTCACATTTTCACCTTGTTCATGAAAAAACGGCAAAACGGTTTTTTAATTTCCACTCAAATTTTCAAATCCATGCTCTTTATAAAAACGGCAAACCGGTTATTTCTATATCCACACAAATGTTCACATCCATGTCATTGATAAAAACGGCAAAACGGTTTTTTATATTCACTTCATTTCAACCATTGCTCTTGTTAAAAACGGAAAAACGGTTTTTCGTCTATCCACTCAAATTTTTCAATATGCATGTTACTATATAAAAACGGCAAACCGGATATTTCTATATCCACTAAAATGTTCCCATCCATGTCATTTTTTCGTCGATCCACTCAAATGTTCACCCTTGCTCTTGATTAAAACAGCAAAACGGTTTTTTCGTCCATCCACTCAAATTTTCACCCTTGTTCTTGAAAAAAACGGCAAAACGGTTTTTTATATACCCTCAAATGTTCACCTTGTTTATGAAAAAACGGCAAAACGGTTTTTTAATTTCCACTCAAATTTTCAAATCCATGCTCTTTATAAAAACGGCAAACCGGTTATTTCTATATCCACTCAAATGTTCACATGTCATTGATAAAAACGGCAAAACGGTTTTTTATATTCACTTCATTTCAACCATTGCTCTTGTTAAAAACGGCAAAACGGTTTTTCGTCTATCCACTCAAATTTACACATTCATGTACTTGATAAAAACGGCAAAACGGTTTTTTTAATATTTACTAACATTTTCACGTCCATGTCATTGATAAAAACGGCAAACCGGTTTTTATTTCCACTTAATTTCACCCTTGCTCTTGATAAAAACGGCAAAACGGTTTTTTTCGTCGAACCAATCAAATTTTCACCCTTGTTCATGAAAAAACGGCAAAACGGTTTTTTTAATTTCCACTCAAATTTTCAAATCAATGCTCTTTATAAAAACGGCAAACCGGTTATTTCTATATCCACTAAAATTTTCAAATCCATATCATTGATAAAAACGGCAGAACGGTTTTTTTTAGTCTATCCACTGAAATGTTCACCCTTGTTCTTGATAAAAACGGCAAACCGGTTGTTTGTCTATGCACTCAAATTGTCACATCCATGTCGGGGAATATGGGGCAACTGGTCCGTGGGGCAAGTGGTCCGAAATGAAGAATTTTGTAATTGTATGGGTATACTGAAACTTGACATAGGCCTATATCCTTACCATCTACAATCCAAAACATTTGGAACTTTAGGGTATTTACACATGTGATATTCTCCAGATCTTTGAAGCCACCTCCTTGAGTGACTGATTGAAAATTTACAGATAGTATGGGCGATATATGAAGATGGGTTTAGATCATGTTTAATAAATTATAAATATTATAACCAGGTTCGCCGTCGTGGGTAGAAAAGAGACAATAATACCCGTCCTATATGCCTATTATTTCTATCATGTTTAATGTACTTTATATGATTGACAGATATGCAACAGTAAATATATGCATGCAGTACAGTCGTCTTAAGATGCTAGGTGCATATTGCATTTGATGGGTGCTATATTGTAGTGTGCTTAGGGACTTTCCGAAATATGATTAAAACCATAGGTTGTGGTTGAAATGACCGTAAAATGGCGCACATTGCTAAGTTGGGACATTGGTGGTTTGGATTTGCGATCAATATTACCATTTAAAGAATGCTTCAACTTAAATCATTATCACGGGTATTCATTTGGTAGAGTTATTAGTTTATGAATTTGCAAATAACAAAGTACACCATTTCTTATTTTATCTAATATACTCGTCTACTTGTAGGGCCCGAACGCCGTAATATTTGCGAATTCAAAGATACTCGCTGGCTACAGAAATCTGTGTAATGGCCGTCGCCCTTTTTTTCTGAAATGCATTGGAGTTATTGATTATTATGACAAATGGTGGTATGTTTTAAAACATTTTGGCGTAAAATGTATTACGTCACAGGCGTGTTTGAATAATGTTTCATCTAGACAAAGTGCTAAGTTATTTGTTGGGGCAAGTGGTCCGAAGGGTTATGGGGCAACTGGTCCGCCTGCAAAAACTTAATCAAAGTTGTAAAATTCATTTTATTAGTGTCAATAAAACTTGACTCGGTATTGAAATGTGAATAGAATATGAAATAATTTACATTCTTTCTAGTTCTTAGACATTTTGGGGTATTTTGGGTCTAATACTACTATTTCTGCTATTGAAGGATTACAATATGACATGAAATTGCTTTAGAATGGTTCAAAAATTCAAATGCCTTCAATTACATTAAAAGGCATACCAAATTGTTCGGCTGAGCACAAGGATTCTAAAAAGGTATAGTTTGCCATACTTCCGATGTTTGGTTAACGAGTTATAGGGTAAAACGTAAAAAGGTCGTGTTGACGCATTAATGCGTCTATGTCAGGTATAAATAATCAAGATCCTCCATGTGTCCTTTAGTGATCCAATAGGACCTCCCTGGACTATGTGGTTTATCTTGAATCGAATAGTAAGGGACGCACCATTTGATTTCCAGGGGGGGGGTAGGAAGTTGGGTTCGGGGGAGAATTTTTTTTTTTTGGCCGCCGCAAGGGGTGAATTTTTTTTTTTAATGTATCCATTCATATTGAGTTGGGTGGGGGTAGAATTTTTTTTTTTTACTCATCAGGGGGTGAATTTTATTTTTTTGGCCTGCATAGAGGGGGAATTTTTTTTTCTTCCGAAAACTTCCTACCCCCCCCCCCCCTGAAAATCTAATGGTGCGTCCCTAAGGGAACATTGGAGGGGATGATTCGCTGATGCTGAAGGACCAATTGTGCTTGCATGCCGAGGGGTGTATATTTGAAGTGGAATGTGACCCCTCATAAGCTGAAACATTTTATATTTTTGAAAATACATTCATGCAATTTTGTGATTTCTTTTAGTCAAATTTAGATCAACTCCTTTTCCCCATTCAAACACGAATCGCATTGACTTTGGGTCATATTTTGACCAAAATGTACTAATTGTGCACACTGCAAAAAGGTTGCTTAAAATACGTTGCTAAAAGTACTGTAATCATCCGTTGGTTGACGTGTTGATTAAAATTCATTCAACATATGTAGAAATCTAGGTGCTGTATAAAACTAAAAACTACCCAACGTTGAGCAAAACAATTTAGTAACAAGTTGGGGAAACCCCGGTCAAAACTTGTTTTGAAGAGGTCTTTTGCAAAAGGGCCTTCATCCACTTTGGCTCTTATTGAGAAAAAGTCAAAAAACTGTTTCTAAATATTCAAGTTGAGCAATTGAAAAACTGAATGGATTATGAAAGAGGTACACTACATACTAATTTAAATTGAAATCAATTTCAAATGTGCTCGTTTTTTAAGTTTTTTAAAATCATGTTTACATTTTTTGAAAATTTGGATGTAGGCCCTTTTGCAACAAAACTCCATCTGTTTGTACATAGAGAAAAAATACCACACACAAAAAATCAGTTATTTTAATCATTTAAAAAAGAAGAAGTTTGATATAGAAATGTATAGGTCACAATCATATGTTTCAAGGAAATAAAGTCATTTTTTTCAAAAAGACCTACATCTCATTGTAAACAGCCATTGAAGTTGTTGTTTTGTTGCAAAAGGGCCTGTATCCCGATTTAATTCTGAATACAGGCCCTTTTGCAACAAAACAACAATTTCAATGGCTGTTTACAATGAGATGTAGGTCTTTTTGAAAAAAATGACTTTGTTTCCTTGAAACATATGATTGTGACCTATACATTTCTATATCAAACTCATTTTTGAGAAAAATGCACCATAGCCCTTTTGCAACAAAGCTCTTCTTTTGTTGCTAAACTATTGCGTTAATTGTTTCAATTGGGCAACTGTTGAGCATTTGTCTCAGGCAATCACGCAACTTGTGTTAAGATTTACCCATGTGGTTTTTATTGATCAATTGTTGCTTAAATTCTCGATTCTAATGGCGTCCGTGTGATGGATCTTCTCAGAATTTGGGGAATGGTTGTATACGCATATATATTATCCCGTCCGCAACTTGTGCCCCAGGACCACAATTAGATTTATTCTGTATTGGCATCCAAAACGGAATAAAGCGCAAACACTGACAAAATAGTTTAAAGTTGCCATCCTTGTTTGACATATATTTGTTTATGAATATCATTTCAGCGGTGTTACTAGCGATGTCACTAGCGATGAATATTGAATAGTCGATTTGTATAGCCAAAAGATACAAGACTTGGACATATACTGAATAGTTCATGTCATGTGATCTATTTTCTACCAAAAGAATCACATTAATATGTTTATGTATTATATTATATTGACTATTTATACCTTCATACCCAGATAGCAAGATTACGTTGGGACAACGTTCACAGTAAAAAACACACCAATGATAAGAGATGTCAGATATTACATATATAGTTAAATAACATGTTAAATGAAATTACAGATTCACTACCAATACAAGAGGGAACGGTGTATGTAGCGCTGCTGCATCGTCAAGAATTCCCTTTATTTACAAGTTACCGGTTCACTACCGGGAGGAAGTGATATATGTGGCTCTGCTGCATCGCTAAGAATTCATATTATTTGCCTACCCCGTGTTGCTGTACAAAAATGCTCAATATAATAAAATAAAAAAATGTTGTCACAAATAAGCAACGATTTGCATTAAAACACCCAACATATGGCTACATTCACAAATTAAGCAACAGTTGGTATTAGAATGCCCGACAAATGGTTAATTAATAATACCCACTGTTGTGTAATTCAAATTGTGCAACTGTTGAGTAACTGGAATTGTTCATCTGTTTGTGAAAACATGTTACCCAACGGTGTTGGATACATTTTACGGAACTGTTCAGCGTTGCATACTTCAACAACGTTGTGTAAAATGTTGAGTAAATATTTAAGCAACCTTTTTGCAGTGAACCTAATCAAATCCAGTTATCACAGGTGGCCCACCTGCGCATATTATATCCACCCCAGGTAATTTAAGACTGTGCGTTTTATAGTGAACCCCCGTAATTCAGATACCACGGGTGCACTTAATAATAATCCAGATATACCGCACGTTCTATTTATAGACACCCCCATGTGCCCTTACTATATCCATATTATTAAGTAGGGGAGAGCGTTTGAAATGGCGTAGAGACGTCAATTTTAAAGATTGAATGAACCTATTGACATTACTTAAAAGATTGATATTTTGGCTACATACGACCACAATTACCCTAGGCCTTACCCTTAAGGAATGAGTAAAGGATAAATTGAAGTGTCATCCATTTATCACATATACATACCTAATGATGATTTACAATTTGCATTAAAATCTTCTGTAGAATAGCTTTAGAAAGAAAAAAAATATTAAAGGAACGCGGTCATGGTGAGGAAAAGAACCGCTGACGGCGATTGTTGGTCCGGCTAAACCTTAGCTAATAACTGATACATCACTTATATCAAACGATAGAAAATGCGTTCAATCAAATGAAGGATGGTTGATTGAGCGATTGGGTTAAGAGATTGTTGTAGAGTCGCACACAATACCGATTGCATACAATTGCAGACTGCGCCAATGTCCAACTTGTTTAGTTCAAGTAGTCGTCGCGCGCTGTTCAATTTTCGTTAGAATCCTCACCATGACAGCTTCCCTTGTAAGAAAATGTAAGAAAATCCACTGTGATGTAAAACTGTTTGTTTTATGATAATTTGACAAACATTATTCGGAGATCGGCCATCATACCATGGGAAGATCGCAACAAACAGCGGAACATTATTGTGTGTTCATCAAATTCAACCAGCGGCCGCAATGGTGAGAACTTCACGTGGTAGGGTATAACACTCTCCACTCTCCCCTAAGGGAAGTGCGGGGAGGGGAGGTGGTTATTAGGCCTATTATGGTATGATGGGGCAATACCGCAAGTCCCGTTTATCCATATACCCCATGTGTCTTACTATATCCATATTATCAAGTAAGGGAAGTGCGGGGGAGGGATGGCTTATGCCTATAGGCTATGATTGCATGGGTGACATAGACGATGTTGGTCGAGACAAAACCGTTGTGGCAAGATCCCTGGTACGTGCTGGTATCGTAAGAACACACCGACAAGACGAAAAAACCCGTCAGCATTCGCCTTCAACTCCATTGGTTTGTGTTGATCTAATTTAGTTGTATGTACATGTTAGAATGCGATATTTAGAATTATCAAATACCAATACCAAAAACCAATACGAATTGCACATTTAGGCAAATCGTGCCCGGCATCGTCTGCTAGCGCCTACATTAGTACTAAATAGCGCCATCTACACTATCATGTTCTGTGTGCTGGTATCACCCAGGGATCGCATTGTGCATGTATGTGAACTTCTAGCCATCTAAGCTTTTTTCTAATTCCACACCAGTACATAATTTCAGTACATAACATAATCACAACGTTTTTGTCAGCTGGCATCACAGACTTAAAATATAATTCTGTGGCTGGCATCATGTTTGTTTGTTTGTTTGTTAGTTTACACGGTTGGTCCCTACGGACATACGCTTGGGTCCTGAAGGAACCATGCTCACGCAAAATGCTCGGGCCAGGCTTAAAAAGCCTATATAAGCATGCTGGCTAAATGAAATGAAAGTAAGAAAAGATGGAAGAAAAGAATGAAGTTAAAAGAGCCACTCCCAATAAATAAAGCCGGGAAATAAAGTTAACCATTTTGCTATTCATCGAGCCTTCGGACATGAGGTGGCCCAATGATATTATAATTAATCAGTTTCAGATGATAAAAGTTGTAATCTAATCCTGATTTTAGGACAAAATTAGGCCAATCTAATACCACAGTGCTAAAAGAAATATTTGCAATGCTTTTTGTAGGTTTTTTGGAAGCATTTTGATTGTAATTAATGTTTGGCAACATTTCTCAACTAAATGAGGGCGCTACATCAGTTGTTCCACCCTGGCAGTCGACGATGGTCACGCGAAACCTACATTTTGAATTCGTATTGGAATAACACGTAATCGCGAATGTTAATCTTATCATTTTTAGAAATCCATCAAAGGTTAGAAGAATTGTTTTCCTATCCAAAACCGTTGGAGTTGGCTAACCAACTCCATTGTATACGTAAATCCTATTTTAAAATTAGTTCATCCGTTATCCGGGTGATGACTGTTTCAAAATGGAGCATTCCCGTTGCAGGCATGATCATGCGCGTACCGCGGCCTGTGAGCCAGGGGGCAGAAGTATGTCGTCCCGGTAGTGGCGTAAATTTTCGTTAAAGGTTGCCCCAAATTTTTTCCCAGTCTGTCACACGGTCACAAATTTTCGCACGGTCACAAAATTTCGCACGGTCACAAAATTTCGCACGGTCACAAAATTTCGCACGGTCACAAAATTTCGCACGGTCACAAAATTTCGCAGTCCAAAAAGCACAACAGTCAATAATGCCAAGTCCTCAGTGTTTTAGGTCCTTTTTTTCCTTACGCAAATTTAGCGTCCCGGTATTGGGAATTTAGCGTCCCGGTAATTGGAGCCATGGGGGGGGGGGGGGGGGGGGCAACCCCCCCCCCCCCCCCCCGGTCGGTACGCCACTGGGCATGAGTATGTTCAGGCTTTTGCCTGAATTCAGGCTATTTTGTTTTCCAAATTTCCGCACTTTCTTTTATTTTCAGCCCGTTTTGGCCTTTATAAACTGATTTCACGCACCTTTTCAGGCTATTCAGGTTTTTTCGTGCAAAAATTCATAATCATGCCTGCCGTTGCCATAATTGGTCGTCTGAAGCGCGCGGGTCATCGTCGTCTGAACCCGGGGGGGGCTATTTTTTGGAACTTTCGCGGTTACCATCATAATTGTTTTGGTTGATTGATCAAAGATGTCTTGAAATTTAAGGAAATGTCAAATTGAATAATCCAGTCGCGTTATAAGCGAGAAAGCTTTTAGAACACTCCGATTACATGATTTAACTCTGTCTGAGTCTGAATGTGTTTTGCGTCGGTCGTTGTAATCGAAAATAGTATTTTGGCCCCCGCGACTGGGGTAAATAAAGCAACTTGATTTCTTTGGCATGCTAAACAATCCAAGTGACCTAGGGTTTATGAAGCAACCACGGGAAATGTTTTAGGAGGGTTATGATTATAATATACATGTAAATAAACCTGATTGGGGTTGTGTGTTGGAGGGGGTGTAGGGAGTTTATGTGATTTCAGAGGTACCGAGGGTTACTAAAGTAATGTTGTTTGAGAGGTAGGGGTTACTAAAGTAACGGTGGTAAATGGTTTAGGAGGGTTATGGACCCAGGGCGGCCCCCCCCACCCCCCCCCCCCCCCCCCCGGTGGTTTCTCTTCGTATTCAGAGGGGTAACGCATGATCGTTCCATCAGTTCGAAAGACCCCCTATAATGTAACGGCTTTTTAACTAGGACAATTTTGCTAATTTGACCCCTGTTTTGTGCAAAAACGAGGACATTTTGTCTTCAAAAAACAAAACCAGCTTTAATAGATTTTAAGTATGAACTAATGTTTCATCTTTACGCAAAAAGCACATGATCAACATGATCAATATGATAACAAATGGGTTAACTGGAATTGTGTATGGGAAGGTGGGGTAATGGCGGACGCGGGGTGGTAATCGCGGACACTGCTACAACTGATAAGTGGCGATAGAGGGCACTATTTAACTATCGTACCATAGATAAGCGGAGCGTAGATGGGCCACTCGGCGAAATTGTTGTTTCCGACGCACTTGAGTACGCGCCCTATCTCCCTGCACTTAACTGGAGGTCATTTTGACCCAGGATATATAATTAGAGCGTCCTTGATTTTGACCTCCAATTAATTTTCATGAGTTAGCGCGCCTGTTCTTACTGCATTATTTGCGTTTGAACTGCGTCGTGCTACGCCGCGTTATCCGAAATGTGCTGAATTTGTAGCAGGCGCGGTTTGACGGCTTGAGTAAGTTGTTTGCAATTTCTCCCCTTTTATCTAAACCCGAATGAAATATAAAACGTGATTATTTTGTTGACGTTTTGGGCAACGGTTTATATCTATCTGGAGTTCGAGAAAGGAGAGAGTTTGGACTATAGTGACTAGGATATAGATTGAATTAGTGTGCCGTATTTGAACGATCAAACCAACTGATCAAGTAGGCCTATCACAACGTTTATGGTTAATTAAACCCTAACAAAAAATCTTGCTTCTTCACCCAATTCAATTTTCAAAGTAATATTCAAAGTTGATTGAGGATGCCTTAAAAAGCTGAATAGGCCTACATGTAGGCCGCGATATAAACGTCCATGTCTGACAATGTAATATTTTGACAGGCTTATTTATCATTTGCTCAACGAAATGAAACGAACTTAAAGCGAAATAGGGTGAATCAAGACAATGACAAAGAAATGCTTATATAGTTAGGAATAACAGTGAGCCTTTTCTCATTTTATAGTCACTTTTTCAAAGTAGGACAAATCTTTAATCCATGTCACTTTCACTAACTCGCTGAGTGGCCCTCACAATGCTTTTTTAGGCTTACGCGTCTGGTGAATTAATTTAATATTCTTAATGTCCAACCGTTCATCAACCGTTTTGAATCAAGGTCTATTCCTATTAGAAATGTGAATTTGATATAGCCTAACACGGCTACACCTTGACTTTGAGAAGTTATAAGCATGATATAAGGAAACAAGTTTTACCCAGGCCTACAATCGTTCTCTGTTCGGCGTAGTCGGAATGCATTTAGCCCCCTCCCCACGACACCGCTCTTGACCCCCCCCCCCCCCCCCCCCCCGTTTCAGAAAATATTTCATTTGTTTATAACATTATGGTATACAAATATTGAATGCCTGAGCGTGTGATAGTAAAAACTATATCACAAGGTCAAATTTGGATTTTTCCATTGCACGAGTGTAATGGAATAATCCAAATTGGACCGAGTGATATAGTTTTACTATTGCACAAACAAAAGGCATTCAATATTTGCTTTATATCATGATATCACATGATTCTGTTCCAGCCATAATGATAGTAAAAACTATCACGGTTGAAATCAGGCCTATCATGATATAATACTCTCTAACTCTTTTTTTATCATCCGCGCACTCCGACTTCCTAGGAAATGTGAGATGAATGTTGTTTGAAAAATACGGGGGGGGGGGGGGGGGGGGGTTATGCATGGTATAGGCTTGGTTTTCCTTCCGACTAGGAGAACGGTTTATAGGCTAGCCTAGGTCTAATATAAAAGAGAAAACGTGGACCGGCATGCTATCTACTGAAGATATGGCATCCATACAAGCTATATCTAATGAAGATAGTATGATGAATGTGGATGTTGTCACGCGTGCCAGAGTTTGCAGATTTACGTGCATGACGATGTATTACGCTTCTTAAAATGACCACATCTACAAAAAGATTTGGCATTTATACTTAAAACTGAACACTGAAAACAATACGCTTATGGTAAAAGATTTATATGATTTTGAACAAACATGTGTTGTTAAAACTAGTTCCCGGAGGCTCCGAGTGCAATGTTTATGTTCAATGCGTTAAAAAATAACGAATGCCAGAAAATCCACTCAGTCTTGGGCGGTTTAATTAATCACAAACTCGTAAATAATGCGACATTTGGAAAACGGTCGGAGGGGGGGGGGGGGGGATTGAACTTGATATTGATGCTCGTTTCGGAATACGGGTGGTAGTCCTAGGAGATATTTAAACTTTTTCAAAAGTGCTTTATCTTCATCAAATTCATAAATTCGAAAGTGTCCTAAGGAAGAAGGGTGGGTGGTAATAGAGGTATGAAGATTCGATGGCTTAGACTAAAGTCCTACTCGCCCGGGCCATTATACCCGCTCCGAATATAAAACGACTTCTTAACCACACAGAACCCTCGCCCAGCCCTTGAAAATAAAGATGCATAATATAATAAAACGCCGCACCGTATTAAATTGGCAACTCTGGCTACGAATATCTAGTAATCAGAATTGATGTAGACTAGGACTATGTTTTATTATTAAAAAATATAGGATTAACCATAAAAAGGTGCACGTGTTTCATATCACTATAGGAATAAAGTTTATATCAGCGCAGCTCGTATAGTAATTTATTTGACTTTCACTAACATGTCGTTTATCTTATCCCAATAAGCACGACATAACAGTCAATTTTGTGCTGTTTTAAGAAGTATGCTTCCATTTTGTACATGGATGATTTCTTTCAAATATGTTACACAAATTTGATTCAGTTTGCCCATTATTAGATAGGCCGAGCATCAACAAAACACTAAACTGTGTATGAAAGGTGATTTATATTCTTTGCAGGGTTATTTGTGGGTTTTAGCGGGCTCAAGTCAACTATTTCAGTTGAATACAAAATAATACATAACGAATAATGAATTATTTTTCAGGTGTTAAATGGCATATGAAAATTTAAAAAGAAAACGGAATGGCACTGCGAATTTAAGTTTAGTCCTGAAAAGTGAGTTAAAAGTTTACCAACCGTTTCATCTAAAAAATGAGTAAAACCACAATCATGATAGAATTAAAACAGTGATCAACATATGCATGGGTGAAATTGAATGGATATAAAATAATATTTTCCCGTTTTTATCAAAAACCATTTTGCCGTTTTTATCAAGAACATAAATGTGAATGTATCTAAAAAACCGTTTTGCCGTTTTATCAAGAACATGGAGTTGAAAATTTGAGTGGATATCAAAAAACCCCGTTTTGCCGGGTTTTTTTTCAAGAACAAGGGTGAAATTAAGTGGACAGATAAAAAACCCGTTTTGCCGTTTTAATAAAGTACATGGTTTGAAAATTTGAGTGGATATAGAAATAACCGTTTCGTCGTTTTCATCAAGAACATGGATGTGAAAATGTGAGTGTATATAAAAAACCGTGTTGCCGTTTTTTCAAAGAACAGGGTTAAAAATGTGAGTGGATATTAAAAAACCCACCGTTTTGCCGTTTTTTCAAGAACAAGGGTGAAATTAAGTAGACAGACAAAACCCGTTTTGCCGTTTTGAAAAAGTACATGGGTTTCAAAATTTGAATGGATAGAAATAACCGTTTCGTCGTTTTTATCAAGAACATGGATTGTGAAAATGTGAGTGTATATAAAAAAACCGTTTTGCCGTTTTTTCAAAGAACAGGGTTGAAAATTTGAGGGGATATAAAAAAAACCCGTTTTGCCGTTTTTTTTCAAGAACAAGGTTGAAATTAAGTAGACACACAAAACCCGTTTTTGATAAAGTACATGGGTTTGAAAATTTGAGTGGATATAGAAATAACCGTTATGCCGTTTTTATCAAGTCCTTGGATGTGAAAATGTGAGTGTATATTACAAATAATACCAGTTTTGCCGTTTTTTCAAAGAACAAGGTTGAAAATTTGAGAGGATATAAAAAAAACCGTTTTGCCGGTTTTTTCAGGAACAAGGGTGAAATTGAGTAGACAGCCAAAACCCGTTTTGCCGTTTTTATAAAATACATGGGTTTGAAAATTTGAGCGGAAATAGAAATAACCGTTTTGCCGTTTTTATCAAGAACATGGAGTTGAAAATTTGAGTGGATATAAAAAAAAACCGTTTTGCCGTTTTTTTAAAGAACAAGGGTGAAATTAAGTAGACAGACAAAACCCGTTTTTGATAAAGTACATGGGTTTGAAAATTTGAGTGGATATAGAAATAACCGTTATGCCGTTTTTATCAAGTCCTTGGATGTGAAAATGTGAGTGTATATTACAAATAATACCAGTTTTGCCGTTTTTTGAAAGAACAAGGTTGAAAATTTGAGGGGATATAAAAAAAAACCGTTTTGCCGTTTTTTTCAGGAACAAGGGTGAAATTGAGTAGACAGTTAAAACCCGTTTTGCCGTTTTTATAAAATACATGGGTTTGAAAATTTGAGCGAAAATAGAAATAACCGTTTTGCCGTTTTTATCAAGAACATGGAGTTGAAAATTTGAGTGGATATCAAAAAAACCGTTTTGCCGTTTTTTCAAGAACAAGATGAAATAAAGTGGACAGATAAAAAACCGTTTTGCCGTTTCATCAAGAACGTGGAGTTCAAAATTTGAGTGGATATCAAAAAACCGTTTTGCCGTTTTTTTCAAAGAACAAAGTTGAAAATTTGAGTGGATATAAAAAAAAACGTTTTACCGTTTTTTTCAAGAACAAGGGTAAAATTAAGTGAACAGAAAAAAAGAACCGTTTTGCCGTTTTTATAAAGTAGGCCTACATGGTTTGAAAATTTGAGTGGATATAGAAATAACCGTTTCGTCGTTTTCATCAAGAACATGGATGTGAAAATGTGAGTGTATATAAAAAAAAACGTTTTGCCGTTTTTTCAAAGAACAGGGTTGAAAATTTGAGGGGATATAAAAAAAACCGTTTTGCCGTTTTTTTAAAGAACAAGGGTGAAATTAAGTAGACAGACAAAACCCGTTTTTGATAAAGTACATGGGTTTGAAAATTTGAGTGGATATAGAAATAACCGTTATGCCGTTTTTATCAAGTCCTTGGATGTGAGAATGTGAGTGTATATTACAAATAATACCAGTTTTGTCGTTTTTTCAAAGAACAAGGTTGAAAATTTGAGGGGATATAAAAAAAAACCGTTTTGCCGTTTTTTTCAAGAACAAGGGTGAAATTAAGTAGACAGACAAAACCCGTTTTGCCGTTTTTATAAAGTAGGCCTACATGGTTTGAAAATTTGAGTGGATATAGAAATAACCGTTTCGTCGTTTTCATCAAGAACATGGATGTGAAAATGTGAGTGTATATAAAAAACCCGTTTTGCCGTTTTTTCAAAGAACGGGTTGAAAATTTGAGGGGATATAAAAAAAACCGTTTTGCCGTTTTTTTAAAGAACAAGGGTGAAATTAAGTAGACAGACAAAACCCGTTTTTGATAAAGTACATGGGTTTGAAAATTTGAGTGGATATAGAAATAACCATTATGCCGTTTTATCAAGTCCTTGGATGTGAAAATGTGAGTGTATATTACAAATAATACCAGTTTTGCCAATTTTTTGAAAGAACAAGGTTGAAAATTTGAGGGGATATAAAAAACCCGTTTTGCCGGTTTTTTCAAGAACAAGGGTGAAATTGAGTAGACAGCCAAACCCTGTTTTGCCGTTTTTATAAAATACATGGGTTTGAAAATTTGAGCGGAAATAGAAATAACCGTTTTGCCGTTTTTATCAAGAACATGGAGTTGAAAATTTGAGTGGATATCAAAAAAACCGTTTTGCCGTTTTTTCAAGAACAAGGGTGAAATTAAGTGGACAGATAAAAAACCGTTTTGCCGTTTTATCAAGAACGTGGAGTTCAAAATTTGAGTGGATATCAAAAAACCGTTTTGCCGTTTTTTTCAAAGAACAAAGTTGAAAATTTGAGTGGATATAAAAAAAAACCGTTTTGCCGTTTTTTTTCTAGAACAAGGGTAAAATTAAGTGAACAGATAAAAAGAACCGTTTTGCCGTTTTTATAAAGTAGGCCTACATGGTTTGAAAATTTGAGTGGATATAGAAATAACCGTTTCGTCGTTTTCATCAAGAACATGTGAAAATGTGAGTGTATATAAAAAAAACGTTTTGCCGTTTTTTCAAAGAACAGGGTTGAAAATTTGAGGGGATATAAAAAAACCGTTTTGCCGTTTTTTTAAAGAACAAGGGTGATATTAAGTAGACAGACAAAACCCGTTTTGATAAAGTACATGGGTTTGAAAGTTTGAGTGGATATAGAAATAACCGTTATGCCGTTTTTATCAAGTCCTTGGATGTGAAAATGTGAGTGTATATTACAAATAATACCCGTTTTGCCGTTTTTTCAAAGAACAAGGTTGAATAAAAAACCCGTTTTGCCGGTTTTTTCAAGAACAAGGGTGAAATTGAGTAGACAGCCAAACCCCGTTTTGCCGTTTTTATAAAATACATGGGTTTGAAAATTTGAGCGGAAATAGAAATAACCGTTTTGCCGTTTTGATCAAGAACATGGAGTTGAAAATTTGAGTGGATATCAAAAAAACCGTTTTGCCGTTTTTTCAAGAACAAGGGTGAAATTAAGTGGACAGATAAAAAACCGTTTTGCCGTTTTATCAAGAACGTGGAGTTCAAAATTTGAGTGGATATCAAAAAACCGTTTTGCCGTTTTTTTCAAAGAACAAAGTTGAAAATTTGAGTGGATATAAAAAAAAACCGTTTTGCCGTTTTTTTTCAAGAACAAGGGTAAAATTAAGTGAACAGATAAAAAGAACCGTTTTGCCGTTTTTATAAAGTAGGCCTACATGGTTTGAAAATTTGAGTGGATATAGAAATAACCGTTTCGTCGTTTTCATCAAGAACATGTGAAAATGTGAGTGTATATAAAAAAACACGTTTTGCCGTTTTTTCAAAGAACAGGGTTGAAAATTTGAGGGGATATAAAAAAAACGTTTTGCCGTTTTTTTAAAGAACAAGGGTGATATTAAGTAGACAGACAAAACCCGTTTTGATAAAGTACATGGGTTTGAAAGTTTGAGTGGATATAGAAATAACCGTTATGCCGTTTTTATCAAGTCCTTGGATGTGAAAATGTGAGTGTATATTACAAATAATACCCGTTTTGCCGTTTTTTCAAAGAACAAGGTTGAATAAAAAACCCGTTTTGCCGGTTTTTTCAAGAACAAGGGTGAAATTGAGTAGACAGCCAAACCCCGTTTTGCCGTTTTTATAAAATACATGGGTTTGAAAATTTGAGCGGAAATAGAAATAACCGTTTTGCCGTTTTGATCAAGAACATGGAGTTGAAAATTTGAGTGGATATCAAAAAAACCGTTTTGCCGTTTTTTCAAGAACAAGGGTGAAATTAAGTGGACAGATAAAAAACCGTTTTGCCGTTTTATCAAGAACGTGGAGTTCAAAGTTTGAGTGGATATCAAAAAACCGTTTTGCCGGTTTTTTTCAAAGAACAAAGTTTAAAATTTGAGTGGATATAAAAAAAACCGTTTTGCCGTTTTTTTCAAGAACAAGGGTAAAATTAAGTGAACAGATAAAAAGAACCGTTTTGCCGTTTTTATAAAGTAGGCCTACATGGTTTGAAAATTTGAGTGGATATAGAAATAACCGTTTCGTCGTTTTCATCAAGAACATAGATGTGAAAATGTGAGTGTATATAAAAAAAACACGTTTTGCCGTTTTTTGAAAGAACAGGGTTGAAAATTTGAGGGGATATACAAAAACCGTGTTGCCGTTTTTTTAAAGAACAAGGGTGAAATTAAGTAGACAGACAAAACCCGTTTTTGATAAAGTACATGTACATGGGTTTGAAAATTTGAGTGGATATAGAAATAACCGTTATGCCGTTTTTATCAAGTCCTTGGATGTGAAAATGTGAGTGTATATTACAAATAATACCAGTTTTGCCGTTTTTTGAAAGAACAAGGTTGAAAATTTGAGGGGATATAAAAACCCGTTTTGCCAGTTTTTTCAAGAACAAGGGTGAAATTGAGTAGACAGCCAAAACCCGTTTTGCCGTTTTTATAAAATACATGGGTTTGAAAATTTGAGCGGAAATAGAAATAACCGTTTTGCCGTTTTTATCAAGAACATGGAGTTGAAAATTTGAGTGGATATAAAAAAAACCGTTTTGCCGTTTTTTCAAGAACAAGGGTGAAATTAAGTGGACAGATAAAAAACCGTTTTGCCGTTTTATCAAGAACGTGGAGTTCAAAATTTGAGTGGATATAAAAAAACCGTTTTGCCGGTTTTTTTCAAAGAACAAAGTTGAAAATTTGAGTGGATATAAAAAAAACCGTTTTGCCGTTTTTTTCAAGAACAAGGGTAAAATTAAGTGAACAGATAAAAAGAACCGTTTTGCCGTTTTTATAAAGTGGGCCTACATGGTTTGAAAATTTGAGTGGATATAGAAATAACCGTTTCGTCGTTTTCATCAAGAACATGGATGTGAAAATGTGAGTGTATATTAAACAAGGTATTTAAAAAAAACTGGACGGGGGAGATAGAAGACTGTTGAATTATCCCGTGCTTTTTCTCTTACGTGACACGGGTCATTCTATACGCGCGTGTCACGGGTACCCGTATCCCGTAAGTCTCACTCTCCGTGAATTCCCAAACCCAACCCACAGTAGAGCCCAAGCCCCGTAATAACCTGCATAGTGCATACCACCACGCAGCGTTCGATTTAACCAATGTAGCATCACGAAATACGACACACTTTTGAACACTAATGCACAAATATGTAGCAAAAAGTGCTACGCCAAAAGATTCCCTACTTGATCTCTGATCACGTACCATCAAAGCCAAACCTAAAGATTGAGTGTCATCTTCAAATAACTAAAACAAAGTATGGTAAATCTTGAAATATCGGCGGTTCATTTTCACTTTCGTCCAGAGTTAAAAATCCCATTGGTTTACACGTACTTGCGCAGAATTTTTCTGTCGGTTTAAAATGTGTACAAAATGGCGGAGTTCTGCGCATCTCGGAGAAGTAATAATCATGACGTCACTTCTAGTCTTGTTTTCGTGTCGCATGGCAAAGGTCGAGGGGTTGTTGCCATATCATTGGGCTAATCATATTGAAGGGTTCACACCTCTCAGCCGCCCTCTTATGTCGCTATCTTGCAGGCTCCGATATTTGTACAGCTTTAGCGTCCGTACGGTAATATTGATGACTGGGGGATGTAGCCTAGGGTTCGCCATAATCATTGGGCTAATTGCGAGACCAAGGCAACACGGAACAAAGAGGCCGTGGACTCAGTGACTCAGTATATTACTAAATCATATAATATAATACAAAATAGCATCCAAATAGCTTAGTATATTACTAAATGGCATCCAAATAGCTGAAATAACTTACTGTGTCCTCTTACCTTCATATTATAACAATATCAAGTTACATTTTACAACAAAATCGCTTCAGAAGATGATTAATGCAAGTTATTAATATTAGCAAATGCCGCGAATTTTAGGGGTTTGTGAAAAGGTTACGACTTAGAAACGTCGTTTCAAATGACGGGGTCGCTAATCTCCCCCGTCAAAAAAAACGTTTTGCCGTTTTTTCGAAGAACAGGGTTGAAAATTTGAGGAGATATAAAAAAACCGTTTTGCCGTTTTTTTAAAGAACAAGGGTGAAATTAAGTAGACAGACAAAACCGGTTTTTGATAAAGTACATGGGTTTGAAAATTTGAGTGGATATAGAAATAACCGTTATGCAGTTTTTATCAAGTCCTTGGATGTGAAAATGTGAGTGTATATTACAAATAATACCAGTTTTGCCATTTTTTGAAAGAACAAGGTTGAAAATTTGAGGGGATATAAAAAACCCGTTTTGCCGGTTTTTGCCAGAACAAGGGTGAAATTGAGTAGACAGACAAAACCCGTTTTGCCGTTTTTATAAAATACATGGGTTTGAACATTTGAGCGGAAATAGAAATAACCGTTTTGCCGTTTTTTCAAGAACATGGAGTTGAAAATTTGAGTGGATATCAAAAAAAACGTTTTGCCGTTTTTTTTCAAGAACAAGGGTAAAATTAAGTGAACAGATAAAAAGAACCGTTTTGCCGTTTTTATAAAGTAGGCCTACATGGTTTGAAAATTTGAGTGGATATAGAAATAACCGTTTCGTCGTTTTCATCAAGAACATGAATGTGAAAATGTGAGTGTATATAAAAAAACCGTTTTGCCGTTTTTTCAAAGAACAGGGTTCAAAATGTGAGTGGATATAAAAAAAACCCGTTTTGCCGGTTTTTTCAAGAACAAGGATGAAATCAAGCAGACAGACAAAACCCGTTTTGCCGTTTTATCAAGAACGTGGAGTTCAAAATTTGAGTGGATATCAAAAAAACCGTTTTGCCGTTTTTTCAAAGAACAAAGTTGAACATTTGAGTGGATATAAAAAAACCGTTTTGCCTTTTTTTTCAAAACAAGGGTGAAATTAAGTGGACAGATAAAAAAAAACACACGTTTAGCCGTTTTGATAAAGTACATGGTGTGAAAATTTGAGTGGATATAGATATAACCGTTGTGCCGTTTTTATAAATAACATGGAGTTGAAAATTTGAGTGGATATAACGGTTTTTTTCAAGAACAAGGGTGAAATTAAGTGGACAGATAAAAAAAAACCGTTTTGCCGTTTTTATAAAGTACATGGTTTGAAAATTTGAGTGGATATACAAATAACCGTTTCGTCGTTTTCATCAAGAACAGGGATGTGAAAATGTGAGTGTATATAAACAAACCAGTTATGCCGTTTTTTCAAAGAACATGGTTGAAAATTTGAGTGGATATAAAAAAAAATCCGTTCGCAGTTTTTTCAAGAACAAAGGTGAAATTAAGTGGACAGACAAAACCCGTTTTGCCGTTTTTATAAAGTACATGGGTTTGAAAATTTGAGTGGATATAAAAATAACCGTTTTGCCGTTTTTATCAAGAACATGGGTGAACATTTGAGTGGATCGACGAAAAAACCCGTTTTGCCGTTTTTATCAAAACCATGGGTGAAAATGAATGGATATAAATTAAACTTTTCCCTATTTATCAAAGCATGGGTGAAATTAAATGGATACAAAAACCGTTACGCCGTTTTTATCAAGAACATGGAGTTGAAAATAGAAATAACCGTTTTGCACTTGTTAACAAGAACAAAATCAATCATGGAGATGAACATTTTAGTGCAGATAGATATAACCGTTTTGCCGTTTTTATCAAGAACATGGATGTGAAGTTTTGAGTAGATATAAAAAACGTTTCGCCATTTTTATCAAAGCCAGGGTGAACATTTTAGCGGAAACAGAAATAACCGTTTTGCCGTTTTTATCAAAGCAAGGGTGAACATTTTAGTGGAAACAGAAATAACCGTTTTGCCGTTTTTTATCTAGAACAAGGGTGAAACTTTTGAAAATTTGAGTGGATATAGAAATAACCGTTTTTATCGTTTTCTGAAAATGATTCATAGACAATTTAATAACCGTTTTGCCTTTTTTTCAATTTGTAGAATATCAAAATTAACCGTTTTGAAAATTTAAAGAATAGAAAAAAATGGTGAAATTGAATGAATGTAAAATAATCGTTTTGCCGTTTTTATCAAAGCCAGGGTGAAAATTTTATTGGAAACTGAAATAAACGTTTTGCCGTTTTTATCAAGAACAAGTGTGAAACTTTTGAAACTTTGAGTGGATATCAAAATAACCATAACCGTTTTGGCTTTTTTAAATCTGTAGAATATCAAATTTACCGTTTTAAAAATTTAAAGAATAGAACAAAATTGGAATGGAATCGTAAATGTATAAAAATCCACCTAATTTCTCAGTCATTTATTATGGAATATATACAGGCCTATAGTCGTCGCCAATCAACATGCAATGGTGAAATTGCTTGAGCATATAAATATTTAGATGCAACACACTTATTTTGTGTGTGGAAATATTTTCTTGACTACGAAAAAATCTTCCCCCTATATCATGACATATATCTTCCTCCAACACTGCTGATCAGCAAGAATTGTAACAGATTCTGAAAGAGCGGTTTGCTTCTATGGTTCATTCATGTAGTTGGCTTTGTTTGACAACACAGCGAATGCTGCCATTACTGTGTTGTCTGTGAACCTGTCTCTAAAGTTTGTGGTTAGTAGTCAATAAATGGCATTCTAATGTTTTTGTCAAATGCACCGAGTTTGGAGTCCATGTCATCACACCCAACAATTTTGATGCCACCTGTTTCAAGGGCACTTAAAACAGTGGTAAAGTTATGTTCAGTGATAGTAGCCTTGGATCTCTTTGCATTCAATGCCTCCACAGTTGATTGTAAAGCGCACTCTATCTTTGAGAAATCAATTGAGGATGAGAGTATATTCACTATTTATTAATGGGATTTGACCAAAAAAGTAACAATTTATTATAAACCATAAATTAGTTTTCATGGATTATACGCAAACAGTTAAAAGAATAAAAAAGTAAGGCCAAATTAAATTAGTTGTTTGTCTCAAAGCTCCTCTCCTGTTGTAAAACTAATGCGGAATGCGGTTTTTTTTCAAGTTTTTTTTATATATTTTTTTAAAATATAAAATATTGAAATCCTTGTAAAAGTGAACTTTTGTATTTAAGATGATGTGATCAATGAAAATCTGAAAAATCGGTGAAATTGTGGGATTTTTTTTTTTTTTTTTGAAAAAAAAAAAGAAGGAAAAAAAAGAAGTTTTTTTCAGATTTTTGTTTTTCTAATGCACATCAATAAACGAACGCGCGCGGGAGCTTTGAGACAAACAATTAATTTAATTTGGCCTAAGTTAATTCGACCACCTGACCCACCCCAATTTTTGTGGGCAACACAGAAATGTTTGTGTGTGGCTGTAAGCCTTTCCCACCAACTAAATGTCAAAATCATAGACTGCATTAAGAGTGTACCAATTTGTTTAAACACCTGAAATTGTATATTCCAAGTTTATAAGTAAAATCATTGTATTTTGATTCAAAGTTCAGAAGTTTCATAGTCTTGCAGGTTTTTTATTTTATTTATTTTTTATTAATCTCGTTAGACCCCATCAGGGTAACAGAGATACAACAATAACATAATAATACAAATACAATGGATAAAATAGAATGTATTAATACATGTACATAAATAGGAACTTAGAAAAGCTAGTTACACAAATTTGAACATAATATTTCTTACAAAGTGAGCAAGTTTTTTTTAGCACCAGGAAGTTGTTGGAGTTAAATAGTTGGTTCATTTTAAAAGTGTTTGGACGATTTCTGAAGTATGAAGACAGGTATTTTGTTCTATCGTTATTGAAAAAGTCACATTCAAACAGGTAATGAAATTCATCACCAATAATATTAAGACTACATCATTTGCAGTACTTGTCGGCATTATCATCTGCAAGACTTGTATCTGTCCTAGTCCAGGTTTAAGTGTAGGCCTGCGTTGCGAATTTGCTGTTTTGTCCAGTCCAGCTGAATCAGATCATCAGGATTGTTTAGTGTAATCTTTTTTTCATCTTTGGTGTAGCATATGATTTTTCCATTGAGGGTGAACGCACTCTTTATCTTTGGGTCTTCCTTAACAACTCACAGTAGCTTGCTCCTAAGGCCAAAAAAATTTTTGTTATGTTGTCCTCGACAGCTTTCAGAGAGGAGGGGCGGGTGGGCGGGCGGATTTTTTTTTTTTTTTAATTTTTTTAAAATTTTTCTTTTACCAGCAGAAGCTCAAAGTTCAGCCAACAAGAAGTTAAAATCACTCTAAGAGCCGCACATATATGTTATAAACACTTAAGTTAATATTAATGCCATTTAAACTGTTTAAAAAAAAATCTGAAAAAAATCTGGGAAAAAAATCTGAAAAAAAACCACAACAATTTAAAAATAAAAGAAAATCTGAAGAAAAAAAATAAAAATCGAAGTGGCCCTAAAATGACGAGCGGGCGGTCGAGGACAACATAACAAATTTTTTTTGGCCTAAGGGGGGTAAGATCTTCAAAAATGAAGATAGGCTTGCTTCTGCCTTTTAGTTTCTTCTTCTCCTTCATACGTTTGTCTTTGGTCTCTCTACGGACAAACTTGGCGATGATTGGTTTGGTCGCCGATCGAGAGGGTCACCTGTGACTCACAGATGTGTCTGCAGCTGTTAAATCAACTCCAATTGATTTAGCAAGTTCGACAACAATGTCCGTGGTGTTTTCATTTGCTTTTGATTCAATACCCAAAATCTTGACACTTTCCCTGCGTGTATATTACTCCAATGTATCAATTTTCCACTCCTGTTTCTGGACTTCATTCTTTACCTTTCCTATGGCCTTTGCACTTTGTTCATCTATTTTCTGACACATCTTGTCAGCTGCACTGGGGATGATCTTGTCAGCCAAGTTAGTGACAATATCAATCAGTATTGGTACCAAGTGTTGAAGTACGCTATTGATGATAGCTCCTGGATCAGTGTTATCAGCGTTACGTGATGCTGCCGATAAACCTTGGGTGACGAATTCGTCTACCTTAATTTGCCCCATAGCTCTTTTCACCTCACTGGTGATGCAAACTTCATCTTCGTCGTTGTTAGTCATTATGTCCATTCCTTGGTATGCGGCAATTTCTTCATCAAGTTCGGGTCTATTTCTTAGTAGTTCTAGCTGATTTTGGTGTCTCGATTATCCCACGTTTTCTATTAGTGTCTATCTTATCCGCCATCTTATATCATTATTATTAGGTAATATGGATTCTAATATCTACCCAATTAAACCCCATATGATGACACAAAACGTTTGAACTGACACAGAAAGAAAAGATGATGGAAATATGTTGGATGACCAAATGATCATTAGGCTATCGGTAATGAATTCAAAGTTTCCTGTTGGAGGTTTTGAAAACCTGACGAGGTCGCTATTCATTATTCATTATTTAGCATTATTCATTATTTAGCATTACATTAAGATTTGCCGTAATTCAACTTACGATAAGCGACTATTTCATCAAGTACCTTTTATTTTGCATAGTATATTAAAGAGGGGTCACCCAGACCATTGATGAATTATCTGCTGCAATAGACAAATACAAATCATGGACTCAATCTACATGTCTGTGAATACTTGGAAGTAATCACCACATTACCACAAGCAATGGTTTATTATTTTACTACTCAGAATTACCTTTGACATAAATGCGAGTACTTTCATACAAAATATGTTCTAAATTTCATAGCACTAAAACCTACGACAATAAAACTGCCCGCTCTGAAAAGAGCGCTAAGCTTGGCTTTACTGCTATGAATTTAAAACAACAATTGAAATGGGTTGGGTAAATCTGTTCAGAGCTATATACCGATGAACTACTTTCATTGCAATTTTAGTTGCATACATGCACAATGTTTATACATGTAGAACAAATAAATTGAAATTAATTTCTATATCAAAGTTTCACAAAAGTGTTCTAAATTTCATGGCACTAAAACCTACGACAATAAAACTGCCCGCTCTGAAAAGAGCGCTAAGCTTGGCTTTACTGCTATGAATTTAAAACAACAATTGAAATGGGTTGGGTACATCTTTTCAGAGCTATATACTGATGAACTACTTTCATTGCAATTTCAGTTGCATACATGCACAATGTTTATACATGTAGAACAAATCAATTGACGTTAACAGATACATGAACAGTGAACACTTTGTTATTTACTTGATAATTCTTTGACAGAAATTCCACATACCTGTGGAAGAAAATCACAATATTGTGATTTGTGAATGAGTGCCATTTCTAATAATTCCATTTTCCATTTCAATTCTTAAAATCGATTAGATATTGGAAAAACCAAGCAAAAGTTCATGTGCAAAGCTTATTTTTTATGCTTGATTAAAATAGGGGCCTTGTTGTTACAGGTCTGACACTTGGGATAACAATCTGCCGATTTGAAATCCCACTGCAGGTCTGGTAGAAGTGTGGAGCAATACACGCAAATGACATCATTTTCAGTGTTGGAGAAGTAAAGGGGCTCTACGGGGTCTTCACAGACATGAGTGCGGACGGCTACTTGTTTCTTCTTCATTTCTTCGGTCAAATCTAAGTCATCTAGAGTCATCCCACATGTATAGCTGAAAGCATCTTCTTCAAGGATGGCCTGGAGGGTATTCTTGTGTGGTGTGTCTGTATATTGATAAAAGAATCAATGAAATAAAATGATTAACAACTTTAATAACATCATGAAATTAAATCCTAAAAATGTGAAAAAGAATCATCGCAAAGGGGCTTCTCTATTCCCACCCCCATCATGAAATAAAATCCTAAAAAGGTGAAAAAGAAGCATCGCAAAGAGGCTACTCCACACCCCCACCCCCCCCCCCCCCCCCCCCCCGATCATGAAATTAAATCCTGATTAAAAATGTAAAAAAACATCATCCCAAAACACCATCCTTAAATTAATTTAATTTAATTCAAAATAAATCAGTGAATGCAACAAAGTATAAAAAACGTGTGTTTGTTCGGACATACATGCACAGTACAACGGTACATATTCACCAAACCTGAGAACCGCTCTAGTTGGCACAGGCAGATTTACTTCGAATTCGTACATGAGTCATGACACACTGTGAAAGTGAATATATGAAACGGGACGCCAGAGAAGCAATTTCAATCACAAAATCAATAACTTCATTCATGAAAAACCAACGCAGACACGGCTTCATTTTTAGTCGTAATTTTTACGTCTACGATACTGTATAAATGTACGCCATGGTTGCTGAATTTTGCACCACCACACTCGTGAATTTCCAGAGCGACAATTTTTGAAGGATCGTGCGAGCAGCTACGGGCGCTACAAGATGTGGCGGATACCATTTAACAAATGTTGGTAGAATATTAATTAAATAAAAGCAAATGAGGTACTTACGGCTGAGCTAGCGGCAGGTTTTTCAGTCTTCTCGTCGACTCATCTATAGTCAACAACTCTGCAGTCATCAGCTGATATTTAGTCGTCTGTCAATGTTCAGGAAGTGTTTCCAAAGATTTCACGCCAACCAGCCCAAAAATTCGCCGACCGCTGTAACCACGCACGTGTTACAATGGGTGAAAAAATTGCTCTGGCCCACGGCGTATGCTAAAAGTAGCCCAAAATTGCCAAGCCAATAGCTGTATTGGGCGGGTAAAGGCGAACCATGGTACCACTGGTGGCCAATCAAAATCAGATAGCCTTAAAATATAACGCCCTCAATATTTTACTATCAATTTAGCGTTGTCGAATAGCCGTGCGGAATTTCTCGGAGATTGATGATGCTTTGTAAGCTTTCATACAATACTTCCGGGTTTGCGATTGTAAACAAAATACGACGTCAAATCTGATTGACACAGGAATAATGAATAATGAAAACGTTGACGCGGCAGGGTAAATTGACGCGCGCGGCAACAGGCAACTATGAATTCATTACCGACGGCCTTATAAAGAAACTTGAGTATAGATTATCTGGAGAAAAAAACCCTTACCTCTGAGTCTACTGTAGGCATGTGTGTATGTTTTACTCTGTTTGTAGTAGATGATCTGGCGTTAGAGCTCTGAAAGTTCAAATGAATAGAAATGATTAAAAAGGGCCACTTGCCAATGACAACTAGACTACATTGTATCCCCCTTTGAGAACCTATGCTAGGTTTTTAATATCAGCTGTACATGAGTGTAAGTTCCTTTTAATGAATCCCAGTGATCTGTTCCCCTTTGCAGCTATTTTGTTTATGTGATTATTCCATTTAAGATTGTGTGATATTTCTACTCCCAAGTATGCGTGCGATTTAGTCTCCTGAAGTGGGGTGTCGTTGAGAGTGTATACATGATTTTTTGGATTTGGAGAACATGAGACTTTGAGTGTGAAGCATTTATCTGTATTAAATTTCATTTGCCACCTTTTCTCCCATTTTGCAAGGTTGTCCAGGTCTTTTTGTAGTAGGGTGGCGTCCTTGTCGTTCCGTATGGTCCTGTAGATGACACAGTCGTCGGCAAATAGTCTAACAGTGGAGGTCAAGTTGTCAGGCAGGTCGTTTATGTAGACTAAAAAGAGAAGTGGACCAAGTACTGTGCCCTGCGGAACGCCTGATTGGACACGTACCCAGTCCGAGAATGGTCTTTAGATCAGTACATATTAATATTACCTGTGCAACAAATGCTGAGAGACTTACTATGGTCTTCAATTACAGAGAAAATATGATGCTAATCTTGCATGTATAGTAGGGACAGGGATTTTGCGCTTTTTAAAAGCACTAAAAGTGCTGCTTAATTTTGGAAAAAGTGCTTTTTGGAGCAAAAGGTGCTTTTTTTAGGTATAAAGTGCTTTTATGGGGGTAAAAGGTGCTTTTATTTACCAAAATTATGCCATATGCGTTAAAAATAAATCCAAAAGTGATTGTATTGCATGTTGACGTATATCTTTTTTCGTTGTCAAAAACATTATTTTTCATTCAAAACTACATTCAAACTAAACTAAGTGTAGAATAAACACTTCCACAGTTATGTAACTTGTTGATTTTTAGGTAAATGGACATTATTTGTTAAATATTTAGACAACTTTTGGAAAAAAAATACTGTGTGATGAAAAAGTGCTTTTGTGAGCAAAAGGTGCTTTTTTTGGTGCTTTTGCGCTTTTGAGCATTTTCCCTGTCCTTAATGTATAGTAATGTTACATCAATTATTAACCCTAACACTCTTGAGTACTACGAATTACTACGGCTCGATTATTAACCCTAACACTCTTGAGTACTACGAATTACTACGGCTTGGCACGGCTCGGGCGCTTTTTCCCTCGCTATTTGGCCACACAAAAATCTTTGGATAAGGTGCCTCAGGGGTTAGTTAGGGTTATGGTGGCCTTATAACTTATAAATGTTTTCTACTCTACTCTAAATATATCCGTAATGGGGCGGTGTTCACCAGTACCTCAAATGTGAATGTTATGTCTTTGTCAAATCTTCTCGGGACGCCGTTTTCAAGATGTCTATCTTGAAGGTGCCACCACCGTTGGGTTTAGTTACTTGGCGGTTGTTATGCTTCCAGCCAAATTTGCCACACCTGGTCAGCTTGATGGAATTTAAGGGCTGAAATGAAACCACCAAATATCGTTAATAATTGTGATTCAAATTTGAATAAACAATTTTTTAATGCGTCCACTTTGTTATGTTCTGGAAGCAAGTCTGGATAGGCATTACAAACATTCATTGCATCATTGTATATAGATCTACACCACATAATTATAAATTGATATAAAAAATAATTGAAAATGTGGTGAACAGAAATCTTTATAATAGCAATAATGATAATAATACTTTCAACAGATTTTATTGTGCTTCAGCAATTAAAATTGCCATGTCATCGGGTCACTAGGTATCATGGACTTGTACATGCCATGTCATGGGGTCACTGGGATCATGGACTTGTACAACCAAGGTGTCCTGGTCTTAGACGGCAGAACTAAATCTAGTTCTTCTTCCGATTCTTCTTTTTTCTTGCAAACCCATCTACAAAATGCTTCTTGTTTTACAGTTACAATCACTAAATTTGGTCAGTAGGATCCCCTACTACTACTACTACTACTACTTATGTCGTTCTCGAACGGTCTTCGTGATGGCTCGCCACACTACTCTGTCCCTCATGCATGCTTTCATCTCCTCATCATTCTTCAGTCCTGTGTCTTTCGCCAAGGTGTCCAAGTATGTTAAGGCTGGGCGGCCGACAGATGTGTGTCCGTGTAGGATCCCCTACCTGACCTTCATATATAGACTTATAATAATCAAGGTGTCCTGGTCGTATTATTCTGTTTTGATGAGTTGTGCACTGGTTTGAACAGACTGGCTGTATACAAGAAACTATCAAGAGGGACTATTTAATTGTTATTATTATCTTACTAGGTGATGGCGCATCTTCTCCTTTCAGGGTCCAACCGCTGCTACACCTGTGTACGTGTGACTAGCTCTGTTGCTTGTTCCTCTTGCCTTTCTGTCTTGTCTGAATACCTCAATCTGTTTCAATATCTTCATCTGAAACGTTTTACATGATAAATACACTTTATTATAAAATAGTCCATCTATATACAGGTAAATGTCATCACACTACAAGAATTCACATGAAACCCTTATGGGCTAAACACTATTAAATAAAAATTAAAAAGCCCCTCCCTCCAGCCCCGACTTGCTTCTGCTTGTGGCCGAACTTCAGTAGATTGCTATTGAAAACCTCAGTTTTGCCAGTATGGCAAAAACAGGTTTACCTGTTTGACACCCTTCATCAGTTCTTTGTTGTTGTTGATGTCATCCAACCATTTCATTGCCACCTGATCCTTTGCTGGTAGGGGTTCATGAGCACATTCATGATACTTCTGTCAGCCACCCCAATCATGCCTATTGACTACATGGTGGACAGTAGACCTCTATTTCTCTAAGAGCTTGACCATATCTCCATTACAAGTGGAAGATGCCCACCACAGGTGGTTGCGGATAGATGGTATCCAGGGCCCTAACTATTGAAATTCCTTTTACTTGTCCTTCTTCGTAACTGAATTTGCCAGGTGCCACGGGTCAAACTGGTGTATAATCTCTGGATACTTTTCCCTCATCAACTTGGCGATACCTACATGCCGATCTGTGCACAGAACTGCGATTTCAATGTTGCCTTCTTGAAGCCTTTCAAGAATTTGACTGCAACCCTCCGTGTCCTTGTGGATGACAGTGAAATGCTCAAACCCATCGTCATTCAGCGTGTTGTAACCAGCCCAACCGTCGGTAAACATCCTGGATCCAGGGGCGACATGGCGCTTGATGATGGTGAGCAGCGTGGCACGGTCCCTCTTCTCCAAAATTCGGAGATCTACGAAGTTTAATTATTGCGAAATACGCGAGTTCAACGTGGTGCATATAGGGAAGTACGGTGGCTATGAAGGGCCATACTGTGAAGCGTGCATGACTAAAAATTCCATTTTAACTCGTTTAAATACGATTTGGGGCAAACGAAGCTTACATAGCACTTCAGTTACACATAGTCGATAATTAAGAAGGGTTTTAGCGAAATCTATTTTTTGAAAAAATGTGGGAATATACCTTTAAGTAAGGGCTATTTAAAAAACCATAATGAACTGGTAATGCAAATATCAACATTCACTTACCATCAGTGAACTTGTTGTCTTCTGTCCCTTCTACTCCGAGAGATTTCTTCCATTCAGGTTTGATGCCGTTTGCATAAGTGAGGATGCATGCTGATAATGTTGGCCATTTTTGGTACAACAGCTGACTTTTTGCTGGGAAAATCACACCATAATCCTGTTGGATCTGAAAAATTAACAGAAACGTACACATATTCAGGGGCGTAATTAAGCAAAGGGGGAGGGGCAGGGGAAGACTGACACACCAGACAGAAATCAGAAAAAGAGGGAGGAAATTGGGTAGAAAGGGGAAAACAGGGAAGGTAAAAGGAAGATCCTTTTCATGTTCCCCTGCAGGCTAGACTGGAAGGGCTGGCATGGCTTTATGGGATTCCACATACATGTATTATTATAGATACAGTTGGATAGTGGTTTCAAGATAGATACAGTTGGTTGGTGGTTTCAAGATTGTAGTTAACTTTTGAATATAGCACAAATATAGATCAAGATCTAATCCTTCAAATTAAATAAATAATACACACGGTGTTTGGCTTTTTTCGCGCCTCCTCCAGTGTTCTGTGCTAAACTGGGTTGATGCAAATTAGTCAGATCAAACATCGAACCATTCGGCAAGCAGGTCGGCAGGGGAGTCTCATCCCAGAACTTATTGTTCTTGGGACTCCCCTGCCGAAGCCTGCTTACCGTGGTTCGATGCTTGATCTCCCAGCCACCCGCCCCACTGCGATAAAAAGCAGAAGTAGTTTGGTTGCACTTGCGAGGTGTCCAAGCGAAATTTGGGTGACGGGCTGGCGCGTGACGTGGGGTGACGTCACGCTGGGAGACCCGTGTTTCTAGTTTGAAACCATTTCATTGCCACCTGATCCTTTGCTGGTAGGGGTTCATAAGCACATTCATGATACTTCTGTCAGCCAACCCAATCATGCCTATTGACTACATGGTGGACAGTAGACCTCTATTTCTCTAAGAGCTTGACCATATCTCCATTACAAGTGGAAGATGCCCACCACAGGTGGTTGCGGATAGATGGTATCCAGGGCCCTAACTCTTGAATTTCCTTTTACTTGGCCTTCTTCGTAACTAAATTTGCCAGGTGCCACGGGTCAAACTGGTGTATAATCTCTGGATACTTTTCCCTCATCAGCTTGGCGATATCTACATGCCGATCTGTGCACAGAACTGCGATTTCAATGTTGCCTTCTTGAAGCCTTTCAAGAATTCGACTGCAACCCTCCTTCTCCATTGCATTGCTGCTAGATGCCTCATTTACCGAGAGGGTTTCAATATCTACCACTTTCCCAGTGCCCATGTCAATCATAACGTAAGTACAATTCTCTGCAGAGAAGCCTGGGCTTTCCACTGTCCATCACCACTCAGTTTGACAGGTGTGCCTCTGTGGTGGTTGAGCCAGATGACCTCGCAGAGATGCGCCTCAAAGTTGGATATCGTCGTCCCATGGATTCTGGTGAAGTGGGACTTCGCATGCGACCAGCCACCTTCAATCATGCTCGTATCAATGACTACAATCTTTCCTGTTGTGACATTTGTATACCTTCGCTATCAAGTCCTTGTGGATGATGGTAAAATGCTCAAACCCCTCGTCATTCAGCGTGTTGTAACAAGCCCAACCGTCCGTAAAAAATCCTGGATCCCGGGGCAACGTGCCACTTGATGATGGTGAGCAGCGTGGCATGGTCCTTCTTCTCCATGGGATACAGGATCATGCGACCAGAAGACCGTCCCACAAGTCTAACGACCCACATGTTGACCTTCAACTTGACAGGCTTTCCTCTGTGTCTGTGGTACTACAAGTTGTGTCCGAACAGACTTTCATCGATCTCGACGGTACCGGTGAATTGCATTGTTGGATCACATACAACATCATTCCACACATATTGTATCATGAGGTCTCTGACGTAGGTGGCCCAGTTGACTGCGGTGCTGCCATATGATATCATGCTGAACTTCACGCACTTGCTCAGCAGATGGCCATCCAAGAAGTTCTTTACGTAAGTCAAGATGTCGGGAATGTGATGCTTCATGTTAGTGAAAAATGATGCCTGCCGAACTGATGTCTCTTGCTTGGATTTTTGGTGCAACGCAACACCATGCCACCTATTTTGCACTCTCGTTCAATCAAATAGCACGGTTCATTGCAGCAGATAGGAATTCTCAAATATGGCTGTTGCAGCGTATCTGATGCTCATTGCTGAGAATACCTTGGTCAATCACCAAGTTATCCAAAATGGATGAAGGCTGTAAAAAACAGCACATGAAATGTCCAAGGATTCTCAAATGCTGCTACTGATGCAGAGTTATCGTTTCGGCCCATAACCATCCACCGCGTAGCCGCTGTTGACATTCCCAAAGATCCCCGGGCGCGACACCGCCAACTGCCCCGTCGTTACCCGAAGCCATGTTGCGCGTTGGTCGGGCCTATGTTTAAGCCTAAAGTTTGCACGATTCAAAAGCTGGTCGGTTAAAGCTAAGAGTACTCACAGGCGAATGCGAATTCCCGGGCCACTAAAATATTTAAAATTAAATAGAACTGAACAAAGTTACTCACCTATTAAAATCACCTGTTTAATCACCTGTTGTAATCGCCCATATACTTTAAAAACAACTCGCCTGTTTCATTGTAATCTATAGCATAGTCTCCTGGTCATACGAAACAACATTGTAATCAAAATTAAGCCTAGTCAGAGTCTACTGGATCAAACTATCTGTAAGGGCAATGTTTCTTTTTTTATTTAGTTATTTGTTTAGGTTTACCTGTCAATTAAAAATAAGGCACGTGCTGAAGAAACCACAAGGTGAAGTTGTGTCGAATGCCTTTTTTTAAAAACTTTTCCCCCCTTTTTTCCCTTTAAAATATCAGGCACTGCTATTGCCTTGGCCAATAAGGTTAGTAAGTCTGGCTCCTTGGATTCATTCAATTTGCCCATCGCTGAAACTAGCAGTTTAGTGAAATTTGGCACCACTTCTTGAACATGCTCTCTTTTATGTAACACTTTTAAGCAACTCATGGCAGTGTCATGCAAGTCATCTCATCAAAGTTTGTGGTTTTTAGTTAGCAAGTCTGGCTCCTTGGCAGTATGGTATTTTCCCGAATGGCAATCTTGAATGCCCTACTTTATCAGGCACTGCTAGCCTTGGCCAATAAAATTAGCAAGTCTGGTTTGTTGGATTCATTCATTTTTTCACTCAAGTGTCCCTACTGTGGTGAATCGACGAGAATCCTTGTTGGCCCTTTCATTGGATGAGCTACATGCAGCGGGTGTTTTTTGAGAGTTGAATCCTGCTGGGATCCCATATGGGTGATCTTATCATTGAGGCTCTCTGTCTTCCTCCTAAGCTCATGATTGTCTGTCCTTAATCGACAAATCTCCTGCTGCTGCGTCTGATCTTCCTGGCGGAGGTCCAATACTTCTTTTTCCAAGCTATGATGCGTTTTGCGCGAGTGTCCAGTAAACCTTTTTGCTCTGATATTAATAATAATAATAATAATAATAATAATAATGCATTTATAATGCGCCATCTATCTAGACAACCTATTCCGAGGCGCAAACATTACAACAAATAAAAACAAACAGTTAAAATATAAAAACAATTACATAAGTCAATCAGTCAAATCATAAGCAATCTTAAACAGATGAGTTTTTAAAGTCTTTTTGAAACCATCAAGTGAATCACAGAATCGAAGATCTGAAGGAAGTGAGTTCCACAGTTTAGGTGCACAAGCATAGAAAGCCCGGTCGCCATATGAAGAATGTGTCCGAGGAACTGAGAGAAACTGTTTATCTGACGATCTGAGGCGACGTGATGGAATATGTGGATTGAGAAGATCGCTGATATAAGAAGGTGCCATGTCATGTAGGGCTTTCCAGGTTAGGAGAAGAAGTTTGAAATGGATGCGATACCGAATAGGTAACCAATGGAGACGCTGTAAAACAGGTGAAATGTGATCAAATTTTCTAGTCCTTGTGAGCATTCGTGCAGCAGCATTCTGGCAAAGCGGGTTTGTTCACTTTGGTTCTGTATAACTGCATGAGTCAGTTGTTCATTCAGCAGTTGGATTTTATCAACTGACTGTGTCATAAGATTTGAGAGTTCTGTGTTTTTGATTTGCAGTTCTTGAGGAGATGGCTGTTCACTGACGGAGGCTATAATATCTGCTAAATTCTGTGCCGACCTCGAAGCAGACATGGTTCATGCTGCAGCAAATGCCTTATGGGGGGATGTGTTGGTGGTGCTGCTATCTGAAGGACCTGCAGCTGGAGATGACAAAGTAGACGCTGCCTTATGTTTCCCTTTATGGCCTCCAATAACTCGTTTAGTCCCTCCCCGACGATTACCCCCCTCCCTGTCTTCAAACATACAAAATACTCCTCCTTGTTCTTAGTGTGTGGCTGCCAAGCAATTGGTTCATTAAGCACAATACCGTCCCTTTTTTTGGTCAACGCGACTTTTGAATGATACGCTATACGCTATGATTCTAAAGCAAGTCTTGCAGAATTTGGAGGGGTGAATTGCATTGTCATCATTAGACACATCTAACTCAAACTCTCACGAACAGTGCCGCATATGGGGTTTGGCTCTTGTCATCAATTCCTGCGACTAAATAAGGTGTTTCTTTGAACTTCTTTCCACATGCTGCACAATTGATGCAATTTGGCCAAGTGAACCTCCATATTCTTAATTCCAATAAATAAATATAATGATAAACAATTCTAACACCCCGAAACCCCACCCATGAAAAAATTACCAACTTGACCGCAAGGCTTTGATTATGTCAAAGGAGGTCAAAGCGCTTTACAAAGTTAACAAAATAAAAACAATACATAGCAAAAACACATTAAAAGAAATACTTAAAGTACAATGTCTTAAAGGTAGATGACCCGATCACATTTCCGATTTTCAACTTGAAGTTTTCTATTCTACATGAAAGGTCATCCTTAAAAAAGTCGTGTTCCAAAGTTTGAGTTGCATAGCTCTAATGGTTCTTATTTTACACGCACAAGATGCTGTGAACTGTACCCATTGAGTAGTACACAAACTATATCGGTGGTTACCACCATTCGCGGTAATTCGACGTTATTTCATCGATTTCTCCGTAATTATACCGATTTAGGCCGTCAAATTTCAGTATGATGATGAGAAAAATACGAGCTTTCATATGATATGAAAATCTCCGTATGTTTGAAATAATTCTGTGTTACGAAAATGTGATCGGGTCATCTACCTTTAATCTACAACTTAATTTATGAAAGTGGCGATGGATGTTGATTGGAGGATATGCCTAGGTAAGACTTCCAGTGGTAGCAAAGCAAAAGTTCCCTCAAGAGCGGTTGTCTCCTGTTTGTCTCCTGTCAATACTCAAGTCTAAAAAAGCCTATCTGCAAATTTAAAACACTGGCTTTATTGAACATTATCTTGGGGTATTTTTACATCTTTTCCTTCAGGTCTTCTTGAGAATGTGCCCTCATTATTTATCTAAGCTTTTTCTTCTTTTTAGGTTTCGTATAAAATAAAAGACTAATTGAATTACATTGAAAAATATCTCTATAATAAATGTCATAATGCAACTTGTTATTTTACTAGCTGTGGAATCCAACCACATGGTATTATTCAGTACGATACAATTCCAGTGCAAGGTAATACCCTGTATTTATAAAAACAGAAAATGAACAGAATAACAAAGCCAAAATAAGGAAACTACAAAAACAATCTTACCAATTTACTGCAGTTCCAGTTTGGCCTTTAGCTCAATTATCTCCTCTTGTAGTTACTTGTTCTGTGCTGCCAGCTTGGTGTAGCTCCCTTCATCTGTATAAGTTTCCTTTTTATTAGTGACAAAGGAAAAACTATACTTTAGGTCCCCCGATACTGGTACTGTAAAAGTCAATATTTTTGCGATAAGATATTTCCACGAAAATGGTCATAACAGGCAGTTCGCGATTTTTTATTTTCGCGATTTTCAACATTGTGAACAAAAGTCAATGGAAGCCAATAATTTTTGTGAGTTTATATTTTTGCGGATGAGGATTGATTCGCGAAAATAAAAACCCTGCGGAAATTTCTACTTTTACAGTATACTAGGATTGGTCGATACTGGAATAATTTGTGTTCCAGTATCGACTGGTCAATTTATATGTGCCGTGTCAATCGATACTGGTACACTACTTTGTACCAGTATCTGGGACCTAAAGTACACTTTTTTCTGTGACAAATGTTACAAAAACGTGTGTTTCTTGCCATTTAAAAGATATTTACAAAGTTCCAAATTTTTGCCCATGCAAGGTGGGGAAGGGCATCAGCGATAACACCGGGTGCCCCCAATCTCTATGATTTCTCCTTGAAATGTCTCCATACCATCATTTGCATTCATATCTTTGTCGAACAAATTCGCAAATTCTTCAGGTTGTGGTGTTATCTAAAAACAAAAAAAGGGGTAGGAAAGATTATGTAAGATGAGAAATTGTCATGTTGATTTAAAATTGAAGGGATCAAAGAGTAATCATTCCAACCTTCCACTCTATTGCCACAACTTTCAGCTGTGCAGCAAGAGCCTCTGCTGTATGTCGCTGAGGTCCACAGGTTTGGGGTTGAGCAGCGACTGGTTCACCATCTTCATCTTCTTGCGCATCATCATCTTCATCTATAAACTGTGCTACAGGACTTGTGTCCAAAACAGCTGACTTAAGTCCGAAGTCTTTGAGGTAGTGGCATGTTACCATCATGTATCCTTCCTGGTTGATTGCGGTTCAGTCAGTAGTAAGGGATACACATCCAACCTCTGCCAGCTGAGCCATGAGCTGCTTAGCCTGCTTCTCCATATGTGCTCAATGTATGAAGTCATTGTAGGCCGCGAGGGTACCTTGTATCCCGACTCGAGGTATTTCATCAAATTTCTGAAAGATTCCAATTCTACTAAAGATATAGGCAAGCTATCATTTGCTATTAGCTCCACTATTAATGATGTTACACAAGTAGCCCTAGCTGGAGGGATGAACGAATGTCTAATTGAAGCTTGAAAAGTGAATGCAGAAGAATCGGATAAACTTGAAGGGTGTTTCAACTTTATATGATTTAACATTGTCCCATATGATCCAGAGAATGCCATCTTCGAAGAACATATCTTGCACTGGACGGTATTTGAAGCTATTTTATTGAATGATTTTCACACAATTGAAGGAGTCTTATCACTATCGTGGTCCACACTGGCAACCTCTGTATCAGGAACATTATTCTCCTTGCCTTCCTTATCACAATCGTTGTCAACTATCGTTGTGCCAAACATTTTTGGACCTGCCTGATCTCTGTTTTTTCCTCCATGGCAAGTGTTTCTGGCCATAGTCATATCGAACTTCATCGCCTTTTCTTATATTTTTAATCGCAAACAAGCACAGGTGCTCCTCTCCTGTCACTATGATTTTCTTCATCACAGCATTTGGGTGTACATGCTCATAATACAGATATGTATGTGAATTTATATTATTAATAGATTATATAGATAAGGTTGTAGAGGGGGCTCAAACCAGAATGCCAGTCAGAAAAGACCTCATAAATGTTGTTGAAGAGTCCAACATGCTGCCATTTGGTAAGCTTTCTTCGCACACTACTAGAAGGTTCAATTCATATTGGCAAATCATGTAATCATAGATTTCTATATATGTTTGTATTTTATTAGTTGTTTGATTGGGAGTGTTAAAAGTATGATGTGTATCCAGCATTTTTGTCTGCTGATCGACATTATTTTTTCTTCTTAAAATAATTGAAATAATATAAATCATAACCCTTACCGCACTGACCCCAGGCATATGTCGGCGGGAATTTTTAGCCGGCATATGCGCTGGGAGTTTAGCTCAGTTGATAGGGGGACAGACTGGGGTGCGGATGGTCCCGCGATCGAATCTCAGGGGGTGCTGGGTGATTTTTCGGGTAAAAAATATAGCACTTTCCCCCCCTCCCCCCCCCCCGATACGCACGAAAAACATAGCTTTACTGGTTAGGGTTAAAGTTTAATCCGATGCAGGATTTCCAGACGTGCCACTATCAAAGGTGGCCTCATAATGTTAACAATACGACTTTATAATATCACTCCAAAGATTGTACGAGAAAAACTACTGAAACTGCACCTGAACAAGGCCTAGCTGCGCTCCAGACGGATTTCATGTAAATTCTCAAAAATGTTCCTGATTTTGACATTCCACTGAGTCTCAGGTTTAATCATACCTATGCAGTCTGGAGTCATTTCTCTGGACACTATAATTTTGCGGGTACTTTAATGCTGTTTAGGTGACCAAAAGTTCAAAGTTCAAAGTGTTTTATTGATATCCCCAAACAAACAGCCCTACTTGTATAATCAAAACAAAATACATAAAGCATCAACTAAAACTACAAGTTTAAAACAAAACAATAACAACAAAAGTATTAATACTTCAATATAAAAATATGTTAATATAAAATATACAAGTAATACTGCTAGGATATAGTTGCAATGTTAATATAGCACACGGATTCATCGTATTTAGATATCCAATGATTGTCGAGCCTCAAATGCGGGTGAATGTGGTACCGACTATGCTGGTACATGTAGTAGGATGTCTTTCTTTACTATATCTGTAGTGGTCTCCTCTTTGTGGTGGAGAGACATGGCGTGGCGGAGAGAGGTTGCGCTTTCTGATGATAGATTTGACTGTGTGCCGTGGCGGGCTCCTGCTGGGGCTATGGAATTTTCTCTTCATGCTGTTGGGGGGTTGTGGTGATTCTGAGTCATTGTGCTTCATTTTGCTTTGGTGCACTCTGAGATACGTCAACGAGGTCCCTCTGTACTGGCACATCTTGCACTTGAATAATCTCAGCGGGGGTGTGGTTGGTGGTGGTGGTGTGGGTGTCTCCGTTGCTGATTGGTGTTGATTTATATGTTGGCAGAACTCGTCAAAGGTTGTACTTATCTCTGGACAAACGTAGCAGGCATACGCCTTTCTTTTTGGTGGACTCATCTGTAAGTATGATAAAAACAAAACGAGAGATGGTTTTGAGTTTTATGTTTACTTATTTGTAGTTTAATATGATGATGGAATTCCATACCATGTAGGTGATTTAGTGAGGCGACCACTTTGTGTTCTGTGTTGTATCTCTTTTGATTGGGAAGGCTTGTTGAAAGATGTTTTGTTTTGTTTGCTATCTTTGCCACTGTTTTTGGGGTCCTCCTCCGAGGTGTAGCGTTTTAATTTATCACAGTGTATTACTAGTTTCCCGTTTGGTAATTTTATCCGGTATAGAATATCGGATATACGTTCTAGGATCATGTGTGGTCCAGACCAATGGTTTTGTAATTTGGGGCTTAGACCCACTTTTCTTCGAGGACATTAGTACCATACTTTGTCGCCTGTTTGGAACCCTATTTGTTGTGTTCGATGGTCGTATTGTTTCTTTTGCTTGTTGCTAGCTATTTTGATATTTTCTCTAGTTTTGTTATCTTACCTAAACATGTGTGTGACCGAAACCCATCAAAATGAAAAATATGACAAAAATAAAAGCAGCCATTATCCAAGTTGGTATTGAGTGTGTCTGCATGCAATCCCCTATCTTACCTAAACATGTGTGTGACCGAAACCCATCAAAATGAAAAATCAGGACAAAAATAAAAGCAGCCATTATCCAAGTTGGTATTGAGTGTGTCTGCATGCAATCCCCTATCTTACCTAAACATGTGTGTGACCGAAACCCATCAAAATGAAAAAGATGACAAAAAGAAAAGCAGCCATTATCCAAGTTGGTATTGAGTGTGTCTGCATGCAATCCCCTATCTTACCTAAACATGTGTGTGACCGAAACCCATCAAAATGAAAAAGATGACAAAAAGAAAAGCAGCCATTATCCAAGTTGGTATTGAGTGTGTCTGCATGCAATCCCCTATCTTACCTAAACATGTGTGTGACCGAAACCCATCAAAATGAAAAATATGACAAAAATAAAAGCAGCCATTATCCAAGTTGGTATTGAGTGTGTCTGCATGCAATCCCCTATCTTACCTAAACATGTGTGTGACCGAAACCCATCAAAATGAAAAATATGACAAAAATAAAAGCAGCCATTATCCAAGTTGGTATTGAGTGTGTCTGCATGCAATCCCCTATCTTACCTAAACATGTGTGTGACCGAAACCCATCAAAATGAAAAATATGACAAAAATGATCAGGACAAAAATAAAAGCAGCCATTATCCAAGTTGGTATTGAGTGTGTTTGCATGCAATCCCCTATCTTACCTAAACATGTGTGTGACCGAAACCCATTAAAATGAAAAAATGAAAATCATGACAAAAATAAAAGCAGCCATTATCCAAGTTGGAATTGAGTGTGTCTAGTGCATGCAATCCCCTATCTTACCTAAACATGTGTGTGACCGAAACCCATCAAAATGAAAAATATTACAAGACTTTGAGGGCTGATTTAACGCAGCATTGCCTATCTCCGATTTTGGCCAAATAGAGGTATCATTTTTTAAGCAAAATTTGGTAATACATCCTTATTTTTCAAAATGATGAAAAAGAAGATGGGGCAATTGCGCTCATCAGCCCTCGTATAATGACAAACACATCACAGCTAACACACATTAACATATAAACTGTTAAAACCTATATACCAAATTCGGAAAGAATATGTATAAAAAGTACTTTCTTAAACTTACAACCTGAATGTTTACAAATTATTATTGTGGTAAATCATGTTTATGAAATGTTTCATACTGAATCTAAATTTAGAAATTGAATTGACTCAGACCTCACATCTTGTTAAATGTCTAGTATGATTTGTCTCTCAGTTCGAACTATGAATAGAACATTACTCATTTTCATAAATATTCTTTTGTCATTGGCAACATAAAAATGATATTACGCTACATGTACATCTTACAAAGACTCAAATGCATTGTTGAACATTTTGAAAAGTATGTTGTTTGTTTATATTAAGATTGTTCTACATTTACAGACAATATTGAATGTTCTGAATTTGTCTCGTCAAAGGGTAGAAAGATGAGTGTCTCGGTTAAAACCATGGAGTATTTACTCATGATCAATAAGATCAAGAGATCCATCATCGACAGGCAGTCTCTTCCAAAATTAATGGCTGGTGACTGGCATGAGAGGGCAGAGTTTGGTCAATATGTCGTTTCTCTTTCTCTGTGGAATGCCGCGTGGCTGTAGACGGTGCGGGAACGGCACCTCTGCGTTAACTCGCATGAGTTTGGCTGAGACCTTCTTGAGGAATTCGCCGGATGTATATTCGCCGTCATCCATGGAAAGCTTCCAGCTCAGTTTGGACGACCCCTTCACAAATTTTACCTCCTGTACTTTGCTTAAGGCTGGCTTGTTGGTGTATGCTCCCATGCTCATACAAGATGAAGTCATCCATCGCCATTTGCACTGCTAAACCTCTGGTGGCATAGATTACTGCTACGAAATCATTGCTGTCGTATATCTGCTTCCGTTCTTGCATTTGCTTTTCCACCTGCGCATGAAATGAGTCTGCGCTCATGAAGGTGTGTCCTTTCTCCAGGTATCTAAATATGATCTGGGCCCCCCTCCTTGTTAACTTCAGCGACCATTGCAGTGAATATTGTCCAGTTTTTATTTTGGGCACTGCAGTTGTCCATGTAGAACAAAAAATGTTTCTTGTCATGGAAGAATGTGCTGTTCATGTATTTCACATAGGTGGATGCCACATCTTCTGCATTTCTTCCCGCATTTGCCTCATGCCATACTACACCGACGATTGGGTCTTTTGTAGATTTCATTCCTCCTAATGGGGCAAACGTCATGTGAAACTGCACCAGTCTGTGTGTAAAAACACAGATTTTGATACCTGGTATGCGTGGTAGCATAATCACCTTCTGCATATCCACAGAATACACAGACTCTTCATTATCCCGGATCCTGTCCTTGTCCACCTTGTACCATGATCGGGCAACACCTGCCCTTTCTTTGTGTATTGCCCATGCCACACATTAATCACAACCGTTGTCATCACCATCATGCCGTGCATTCTTCTTGTGTAAGTCGAAAGACACACACGTTTCACACTCCTCTTCACCTTGCTTAGCGAAGCTAATGTTCATTGCTCTGATCTGTTTCCGGTAAGTCTCAATCCCGCAGATATTAGGATGGGATGAGTTGAAATCAGCATACATATCACATCTGGAAAGCTCAGATGGTAAATACTTCCGCAAAGGTGCATGTTCCTGACGATAGTGACTTATGGCTAGATGGTAAGAGAGGATGTGTGAATCTATAAGTTGCAAGTCTTCGTTACTCATACTGTGAACAGGTTTGTGCTTTCCTCTCATGTCTTTTGGCGTGGAGATATCTCTGGCTGCTGTCGCTCCCATCGTTACTGTTATTATTTTGTCACTCTTATATCCGAGCGTGTGCAAAAAGAATGTCTTGCAGACCGATACATTGATACCATCGCTTGCTGGAAGGTTGTAAGTCCGTGTCACCTTCCGTTTGTCCTCGCTATTGCCTCTTTTGTTAAGTCTCTTTGGTTCATTAGTAGAAATCTTGGAGAAAATCCAAGCTCGTCTGGTGGAGTAATCCTTCTGCCAAAACTGATGATGGATATCTTTGCGCCTTTCATCTGGGATATTGTAAGAGCCTAGCGATGGCTTCTAGGTCCTTCTCAACAAAAATACTTTACACTTTACTACAGTACATCTCTAATCTTCAGTGATGTTTGTCTTTTTTTTTATTCAACTTTTTCCGTTAACCGAACTTGAACGCCATGTTAGAATCTATCCCAACATGCATTTCTCTTGTTTTAAAGGTAGATGACCGGATCACATTCCGATTTTAAACTTGAAGTTTACTATTCTACATGAAAGGTCATCCTTAAAAAAGTCGTATTCCAAAGTTTGAGTTGCATAACTCTAATGGTTCTTATTTTAGACGCAAAAGTTGCCGTGAAATGTACCCATTGAGTTGTACACAAACGATATTGGTGGTATACCACCTTTCGCGGTAATTCGGCGTCATTTCATCGATTTCTCCGTAATTATACCGATTTAGGCCGTCAAATTTCAGTATGATGATGAGAAAAATACGAGCTTTCATATGATATGAAAATCTCCGTATGTTTGAAATAATTCTGTGTTACGAAAATGTGATCGGGTCATCTACCTTTAAATCAAAATAAGTTGTCGGTCTCTTTCATCTTATGCAAATCTTTAAATGGCCGCGTTAAAATACGACGGGTTGTCACTACACATGCGCAAACAGGTTTTATAATAAAAACAAAGGGACAGGTCATATTTTAATCAACTCGATCGTAACTTGTGAATTGGGTTCAAAATCAGATCGAGCTGAGTAAGTATGATCATCACACCCCCCCGGCGCGATAAATGCATGTGTCATGCATCAATGAATTTCAAATTATATCAAAATAAAGTGACAATGTACTGACATAGTTTGTCATGAATCATAAACATGTGCATGTACCATTTTGTGTACAGCATTTTGGACTTCTGTCTTCTTTAGACTTTGAAGTATTTTAAGACAATGTTTTTGTCTATCTCACTTGGAATCATAAACAAGTGTATCATAAGAAATCTTTCCATCCCCATTATTAGTACTGCTACACTGGCTTTATTAATTTTCATCTTTTCCTTTAGGTCTTCTTGAGAATTGCCCTCATTATTTATAAAAGATTTTTTTTCTTTTTTAGGTTTTGTATAAAATAAAAGACTATATTGATACATTGAAAAATATCTCCAATAGTAAATGTCATGAATGCAACTTGTTATTTCACTAGCCGTGGAATCGAACCACTTGGTACTGTTCAGTACCATACTATTCCAGTGCAAGGTATTAGGTTGTAAACAAAACACCAACAATATATTAGCTAACAAAATAAAGTAAATAACCAGAATAAATCATGCTTTTGGGATACGGTTTTAAAAAAGTGCTTTTAATTCAAATATGTGTAGGTTAAGTTGTAATTGATCATGATGACCAATTATCAATTTCAGGTATTATTCCAAAGTTACATGTATTATTATCTGTATAGTAAATGGGTAAAATACCCAAATTACCGGCAGTTATAAGCATCATGAATGAATCACAAAATTAAAGGTAGTTTATAAACTGTGACAATTAAAACCTTTTCAAAATTTCAAAGGATGAAGCTTGCAAATTACAACTTATAACAATGGAACAGTAATAAACGTTGCCACTTGAAACTGATAACAGATTTAAATGTGTAAACATCAGAACATTATTGTGACATGCCTTCTCACGAATTTCGATCACTTCTTGACTGAAAACCAGTGTTTCCTCCAGTTTAGTCAGGTCAAAGACCTCTGCACTGCCTGCATCTAACCCTACTGTTCTTTTCCTGATGTTGCAAGTCTGTTGATTTAACAAATTGACAAAATGCTCCGATTGAGTTCAAAAATATCTCAAACTCGTTATAAAAATTTGACAAAAAAATTATCGCTGTCACATCAAACTTTCTGAGAACGTAAATGGATGCATTTTATATTATAAACACAACGGACCGTTCCATTGTTATCAAGGTAGCTCTGTCATCGCTGATTTGTCTCTTAAAATGTTATCAAAATATAGTCACGTGAATAAAGTAATCATGGAAATTAAATCGGTAGTTTATAAATATTTTATTTCAACACATACATTCAAATTTCTGAGTCCCTGCATACAAAATTGCAGTCGTAGATTTTGTCACTAGTCATATTTTCAAGAAGTAGAGCCAAAATGTTTGAATTGGACGTAAGTTTTTTCCAATGGTAACATTTTTATTCTAGACAAAATTTGAAATCTCAGACAAGAACATTTTACTGCACATGGAAGTAAAAACTTCAATTTTGTTTGTACTTCCTAGTCAAAATATGGCATCGCAAAATATGTGACGGCTCTTTGCAGTTGCATCGCAAACATGTTGTCTTGTGGAGCATTTTGCGATGCGATACATGTTATATTGGACGTTGCCCATAATTGTCCACCAAATTGTTTTAAAAATGTAGCAGTCAGCCTTTAGTCTATGGACAATTCAGACGAACCTCTTTCATTGTCTCAATTTTTTAAAGTGAAATATTGTAATGTTTACATGTTGTATTCAAAATGTATAATAATATTGTTATTATTTTCCGTTATTATTTTCCGTTATTATTTTGGATATTGTCAACAGCCAAAACTCAAATTAAATGTAATTTATGCAAAGGAATAGCAAAATGTCACTATAATTTAATGCAGTTCCAAATTGTGAAGCCAATATTTATCTGCAGGCCCAAATTGAATATCTACTTGAACACCGCTTGCTGATACTTTAAATGATTAGGTACCCATTATCTCTCACGACTGGTCGTGCAGTAAAGTTCTATGATGTGTGACATTTTGTTGTTTCTTAATTTGTGTACATTTTATCTTTAATATATCTTTATTTGTAAATTTTGATTCAATCCTACAAGTGCAATATTTTGATGTTATTAATGTGCATTTTTATATCGTAATTTTAATATTGTATATTAGCATGTAATTTGGCCTGCGGGCCACGAGATGCTTCTGAATAAAATACCAATAATAACGTGCTTATGATGCACAATGACATGGTTTCTTTTTGTGCATGGAGAAATACAAGCCTGACAAATCTCGCCAGTTTGGAACTGATTAAACTGTAGTAGGTAACACTCAAAGTATAAAGGGGATACAATACTATACAATAGAAATATGTTAATATAATTTTAAGATATACACCTAGCGCAAAAAGTCCCTGACCAGGTGCTTTGATGTTAGATAATCCAAACTTATTAATCGGTACCAAAAATCTGAGATATACATTTAATGGGCAAATTTCTTTCTTCTCCGTAGTTTGATACCTCATTCATAAAGATCAATTTGATACTTTTGAAGTTATGATGATTTCAATAACCACAAGTAACGATCAAAGTTGCACTAGAATTGGTTCCCTATGGGATATCATTGATTTGCATCACAGATGCATTGTCCACTGTGTGCTACATGTATCTCAACCAGTCAGGTACAGTGATGAATGGGTAACAGGCATCGACAGGGAGTCGGTACACACAGTTTCAATGCCTAATCTTACACTAAGCAATGATATCCCATTGAAACCCACTTTTAGTGCAAGAATTGTTTTGGTAGAATTCAGTGATCGATTAAACTATCATCACATCAACAATGAATGAGGTATCAACCTTTGGAGAAGAATTTTGCTCATGAAATATATATCTCAGATTTTTCGTATCGATTATTGATTTTGGATTAGCCAACATCAAAGCGCCTGGTCACGGACTTTTTGTGCTAGGTGTATGTAGTTGTACATGTCTGAAACATATGCCTGGTCACGGACTTTTTGTGCTAGGTGTATGTAGTTGTACATGTCTGAAACATATGCCTGGTCACGGACTTTTTGTGCTAGGTGTATGTAGTTGTACATGTCTGAAACATATGCCTGGTCACAGACTTTTTGTGCTAGGTGTATGTAGTTGTACATGTCTGAAACATATGCCTGGTCATGGACTTTTTGTGCTAGGTGTATGTAGTTGTACATGTCTGAAACATATACCCTGTACACTATTGCATACAAGTTAAGATTCTTCTTTGTTGACTTAACACTTTCCATGCGGCAGGCGTCTGCAGACGACATTCCAAAATGTCACAAAATGTTTCAAAAATGTCAACATTATTGAATTTCAATACAAGATTTGGAATCACCAAGAGAAATTCATTGATATAAGTACAAACATGCCTAGTATTGGTTCAGTAATCCTTGAGATAGACCTTGAAAGTTAAGAAAGGTTTCTGAAAATCTGTTTTGTATAATATGGTAAAACTAATAGCCGCGTGGAAAGTGTTAAGAAGAGTAATTTTTGAACCCTTGTTCAGAAGAATTCTCCTTAAGTTCAGCTTTATAGAGTTAGACCCAGAGCAAACGTTTGACATGTGTTTAATTTCACGAAGATTGAATTATGAATGCTTTTACAATACACTAATAAAGAATTGAAAACTTAAGTAAAATCCCTCTTACAATGAATCTTAACTTTTATGCAGTAGGACCATCACTCCAACCTCTGCGCAGTGATGGCATAGTGTAAACCAGTGATTCCTGCTTATTATCATCACGAGTATATGTGACGCCATCAAGCGGAATGAGTCATATGTCGGGAATATTGATTTTGAATTATAGGTAAAAAGAAGTTACAAATTCTTATGGTTTACTTTGTTTTTCTCAGTTGGTAAACTGTTTGTAACTTTAAAACTAGAAGTTCGATTTTAGTGGGGTTTGGATCATACTGTAGCATTTTTCACCTGCCTGGAGGGGTGGACAAATATCAAAATTTCAAACTGCCAAACTGCGACTCATTTTGCTTGATCACGTCACATATTTGTAAAATGTATGCAGAGATGGGATTTTCCCGGAAATTTCTGGAATTCCGGAAATTAGGCCATAAAAAAAAAATCCGGAAAAAAAAAATCCGGATAGGAATTTTTTGTTTGTTTTTGTTTTTGCATTTCCGGAATCGGATGATGATATTTCAGCATAAAAAGAGTCAAACATGTTTTTTAGGGGGGTGATACTCTATATCCCTGGACCCCTGGCCGTGAGGTGCGAGAGCTCCGCTCGCTACGCTTCGCCCTTCGCAATTTATCAGGAAATCTCTCAATCACTCAGTCACATCTCTGTGTATTGGAATACATGTATTAACCCATCAAAGACACATTTATAGTTTAATCAGTTCCAAATTGGCGAAAATTATGATACTAATAATAATAAAATCAGCGGGCACAAATAGAATCCCTACTGACGCCCATCTATATGCACGAACACACATTCTTAACCAATAAAGATGCGCAAAGGCAGGGATTATTTTTGCACACGGAGAAATACAAGCCTCAAAATTCTCGCCAGTTAAAACTGATTAAACTAAAGTCACTCGTAAATGCTGGATTGGTGACTAGAATACTAGCTTGATATTACTACTCAAAGGTGGATGAATCAAATATGCTCTCCAAAAACTGTCAAAAAACTTTGTGTAATTTTATTGTTGTGAATGTCCGCATTTGTTGTAAAGGTAGGCATTACAGAGATGGTCCTATAATATCTGGGGAAAAGGGCCTCGGAACAGTTACTTCCAACAGCTGAAAACTACTGTCCCTTGTAATGTTAAGAAATGTCATTGTCATCTTCAGCAGTTACCAATACCAGTCTTCCGATCCAAGTTGAACATGTTGAATGTAAACTGCTCACAAAAAGTTAGGAAACTTTTTTTAATCAAGTATATTTTTATTATTTATTACCCTCTTTGTATCTGTTATATATCAATGGAAAGCTGAAGTGTTCCACTTTAAAATGATACCACATTTGCAATGATTACATGTTGCTGAACTTGGCCACATGAATGAGAATGAGGCAAAGTCACAAATCAAATGTGCCAAAATTACCGTTATCTGTGCTAAACAGTCAATAGGTAATGATCAATAATCAAACCGGTCATGCTTGAGAACCATGAATGGTTTACACAAAGATTTGCACCAGTGAGCACAACACACACAAGTTAACCCTCATCTCTTTAGAAAACCAATATTTGGGTATTTGCAAGACTGGGTTAACAATGCCTCCAGGTGGAAGGTCATGAAGGTAAGTGATGAAAGGTTTAGGCCTACAACTTGTACATTTTTCTGAGACACGGTAAACGTTTTGCAGTTTCAATATGCCGCGTTTAACAGATTTGGAGAGAGCCCGTGCCATTACCTATTGACTGTTTAGCACAGATAACGGTAATTTTGGCACATTTGATTTGTGACTTTGTCTCAATCTCATTCATGTAGCCAAGTCCAGCAACATGTCATCATTGCACATTTGGTATCATTTTAAAGAAGAACACTTCAGCTTTCCATTGATATGCAACATAATACAAGAGGGTAATAAATAATGAAAATATACTTGATTAAAAAAAGTTTCCTAACTTTGTGTGAGCAGTTTATATAAAGTAAAGAATTGTATTATCTTTTGGGTGGTAACTTTATCATGTAATTTAATTACCATTTCTGTAGTGTATTTTTGTTTTGTACCCCAAGCTGTCAAGAGCATGTTTATGATTTAATTTCCAAACTTTACTGATTGTTTCTATAGTCGTGTATCAATTGGGAGGTGACGTCAGCACGTAATGGGCTATTTCAAAAAAAATTGCACTCTCCCCTCCCCCTATAGAGGAATTTGGAATTCTAAACTTATTTTGAAAAGTCTGGAATTTCAAAAACAAATTGTCTCGCAAATTAGTCGGCCTTATAGAGTAGGTCAGAATTCCAGACTTTGTTAAAAGCAAAGCCTGAAATTCATCCAATTTCCCGGAATTCCGAACAAATTTTCATTCATGTCCCTGGAATTCCAAACAAATTTTCACTTATCACTATTCCTGTATACCCAATTCCATATTCTTAACCCCTGAAATTCCAGATTTATTTTGAAATAATATTTATTCAAATTCTTTTTTTTGGAATAGCCCAATCTGGGGAAAGGTCTACGTAGCACTTTGATGTCACAGCCAGTAATGTGTATGTGAATGCAAACTGATTGCATTAAGTTGCAGGCATGATATCATGAAGCATACACTCTTAAAATGAAAAAGTCAAATTTTTCACACAACCTTAAACAAAATGGGAGGTCAAAATTGTAACCCAGTTTTTTAGTTTGTGCATATACCGTCCTTAGTCAATTTGTCCCTGTTTTTTTAGGGTGTATGCTAAAAATGCACTGATGTCACCTCCCAACCTGAGGTTGAGGTGACAAAGTATAAAATCAGAGTTTTTGTATAATGAAAGAAAATAACTTGTATATTTCAAAAGATGAGTTAGGGAGCACATCAAAACTCGACCGCGGCAACCGCTGATTCCGCCCGGTTGGACCGCATATCATTGTTTAGAACAATAGAAACCGGCTGCAACCGCACGGAACCCCACGGAACCGGCGGTTGCTGGGCGGTCGAGTTTTGATGTGCTTCCTTACATTTTGATTTGTGTATTTTGAAGACCAATGTCCATACATCAATTTGTGTAATCAAAACTGGAATTTTTTCTTCAATAAACTGAATGATGCTATTCTGTATGCCAGTTTTGGTTACACAAAAATGTTATAATTTATTCCAACGTCAAGTTTTACCCAAATATTATACAGAATTTAAAACAGATTTATACAGTTGTGATGTATTGTCAAACTTGCCATATGTGTTGTAAAACCAAGTGAAAATGTTGAAATAAAATATTTGATAGAACAAAGTTCCTATTTGTTTGTGTGTGTTTCATTGACTGACAGTAGACTCTAAATATTTCATATACAGGGTGAGTCAGAAAGAACGGGCAGTCACTTTTTTTGCAAAGGCGTCGCAAAAAATTCAGGTATGCATATTCAAAATCAATTAGGCCAAACAAAGAAAATAGTCTGTCTCAGAAACATTTTGCAAATAAGCTAAGTGCTGTGCGATTTTAGAAAATAGGCTGTGAGGTATGCAATTTTTGTTGTTGCTAATCCAAACTTCAGAGACCTTTTTTTTTTAAAAAGAAGTCCCCAAAAAATCCCCCCCCCCCAAAAAAAAAAATTAAAAAAAAGTTTTATTAGGCCTCGGCGTATAGACCTACACGCCGTAGCTCATTTCACATACCAATGCGGGAGGGCTTCTGAGACAGACTATCTTCTTTGTTTGGCCTTATAAGACCCATAATTTGGCTTTCATTCAAACTAAAGCCCCAAATTTTAAAGCTAATTCATGGGATGGTCAAGTTATCAAGTAATTCCTCAATGTATTTTAATGAGGTTTTGCTTCTGAATCAGCGGAGATGCATCTTCAGTTTTCTTTTTTTTATATCAGACTTTTTATTACTTATAATTGCAGTTCTATTTATTTCCAGTCATTTTAATATTTTATATCCAACATTCGTGTGCCTTTTCAGCTTTGTCACTAGTTTCATTGATTGGCATCTCTGTATGAATCGCATGGATTGGCTTTAAAATACTGGGTTCTACTAAAAGGGTTGTAACATTATGACGCAATGTTCGAATTCAAAAACACAGTTTTGACCCACAACCCTCCTCATTCAATACAACCTTGATGAGTGACCTTCATATTAGTACGAGGGGCATTCAATACATACCTGCAACCATTGAAAATCTCTGAACCATGACATGTGTCAGTAAAATAAACTCATGATACTTAAACTGTAAGTCTTACTCTTTTCTCAAAGAAAATTTCGAACACGTAGGTCATTTTTATCATTACATTTCAGCACTGAATCTCTGGGCACTGGTTAGGGAATTAAATAATATAATGGCGGGAAATTTGAAAGACAAGTTTATGGCATGCATTAAGATACATGCGTTAACAGTGTTAATATTGGCGCTTGATTTGTATTGCTGATACTTGTCAATTTTCAGTGCCATGATGTTTATAGTACTGACATTACATGATAAAAATGACCCACATGGTTGAAATTTTCTGTGAGAGAGGGGTAAGACTTATAGTTTATGTATCATAAGTTTATTTTATTGACACATGTCACGGTTGAAAGATTTGTAATGGTTGCAGGTATTTATTGAATGCCCCTGTACAGCGTGTCCAAAAAACTGGGTTCAAAAGTTTGTGAGCTTATAACTTAAAAAGTAGGAAACATGGATAGTTCATATTTAGGGATATCAAACAAAATATACCTGACCTTGATTGGTTAAACTCCGTGATTAATGAAATATAAACTTTTTGAAATACAATGATTTTAATAGAGCGTGGTCAAAACCCATTTGTCCCACTTTTCAAGGAATCTCTCGACGTGTTGCAATTGCGCATTGTTGTGACTTTATCAAAGTTTTGCCTTTGCTTTCAATCTTTACAAAGGACTAAGGTAGTAAACAAAATTATCTTGGTCATATTGCAATAATACAAGTTCATTATTTACATAAACATTAAAACAAAATGTTCTTTGTTATAGTCCGAGTTATTGTTAAGTTCCTTCGGAGAATAAACCCCATGCCGGGAATACAGCACATAGCGCACAGTTTCATGCAACGCATGGATGGTTTATTCCTTAAATCGGGACAAATGGGTTCTGACCACGCTCTATTCAAATCTTTGTATTTCAAAAAGTTTACATTGGATTGGTCTCCGAATTTATCACATTAAGGTCAGGTATATTTTGTTTGATATCCTAAAAACTATCCAGGTTTCCTACTTATTTCGTTATAAGCTCGCAAACTTTTGAACCCAGTTTTTTGGGACATGCTGTATAACCTCTACTTGAAATATTAATATTTTTTGGCAAAAATAATATGCACTTTTAGCCAAGAGTTACTTGAATGTAGTTTATTGTTCCTTCAAAATGGTTGCTAATCCAAAACATGGAAGGTCTCTATTGAGAATCCTAATCAATATACTGTAAAACAAGTTAATTTGGCGGCAATTTATTTTCGCGAATTGCTAATCATGACTACTTTCGCAGTAACTTAATTTCGGGAATTCAAAATTTCTACCACTACTGTCATCTTCACACACATCAATTCGCGGCAATATAATTTCGCGAATTTGAGCCTTTCGCGAAAATAAATTGCTCGCGAAGTTAACTTGTTTTACAGTAATTGGCCAGGTAGAGACTATGAATAGATCTGCAATCATGGGGGGAAAGTTGGTACGGTACATTTTGTACGATTTAGGAAAAAGCAACCCCTCTTCCCAGGGTATGGTGCTGCAGCTCTAATGGGTCGCTTATTTTACGGTGATATTTGTGTGGAAAACACTAGATAGATATCATAATGGTTCCCAAGTCATGAAAAAAGCCAAACATGGGTCCCAATCAGGAAAATCCAAGACAAATCAGACCTTTTTTGTGTAAAAGCACCCTCAAAATGGGGTGGGTCAGGTTTTTAAACCTCCAGTGGCACATCCCTGTCAAAAATAATTTGAGTACAACCCCCTCCCCTGTTAATCTGGAAAAGTTAGGCATATTCTGCAATGAAAAAGTTAGGCATATTGTTAATTTGTTGACTTTTTAAGTATAGAGGGTATGCAATGAACCAACCGGAACGGTATAACAATGGATCGGGCAGCCATTATGGAGGTCGGGCTAGTCACGTATTCGGATTAACAATTAAATTTCCCGCTCCAAGTGATCTAAACTGACCAAATCATATTGTTCCGTGGCATCCATCTTGGAGGCACAGTTCAAATGAGGACATAGTGACGTAGCATTGCATACTCTCTATAGGCATATTTTGGTTTACTTTTACCCTAGCTGACAATTTGGGCGGGGGGGGGGGGGGGGGGGGGGGGGTGGGAGCACTCAACTTTCTTTTTGGTAGGGGTGTGCTGCTCAGGGGCTTCGGAACTGAACTGAGTGATTTTTATGACGATTTCTCGAAAAAGCAGGTCTAAAGAACTGGTTTGTTTTTCAAATTGGATTAGTAAGAACGCAAATTTTGGTTTTAGAATGCAAATTTTCGCGATTTTGGAATTTTCAATAAAAGTGGGTCTTAAGAGCTGATGCAGCCTCAAACGGGGGTCTTAAGAGCTAGCAGAAGAGGGTGAAATGGGGGTCTTCAGGGCGGCATATACCTATACCCTTTTCCAATGTCAGTGACCCCCCCGCCCCTCTGGGAAATAATATCTGGAAAAATTAGGCATATTATTATATTAGACACTTTGATGACAAGTTTTGATATCTTTAGCATTTTATGACAATCATTGAATGTACCTTGATTGTTGTAAGAAAGTTAGGCATATTATGAATTTCTCTATAAATATCTTAACGGTGTAGGTTAGGCAGATAGTAGATCTTCTATTTTGCTCTGCAGCCGAACAGTTAGGCATATTGTTAATTTCTTTATATCTGTGTAAGTTAGTCAAATTTCAGTTTACTTTGATTACCCGAAAGTTAAGCATATTGTAAATTCCTTTTCTATATCAGGAAAAGTTATGTTTATTATATATTTACTCTATGCTTACTGTGTAAGTTAGTCAAATTTCGGTTTACTCCCTATTACCTGAAAAGTTAGGCATATTGTAATTTCTTTTCTATATCAGGAAAAGTTGGGTTTATTATATATTTACTCTATGCTTAAAATTGTTGAAAAGTTTTGTCCATAAATTAACAGACATTTTTTTGGTGGATTTTCGTACACAGACATGGTAATCTACCAACCAATTATGTGTGGCATAATTTCACGAAAATCAATAAGCAGATCATAATTATGTGTGGCAAGTTCGTCTGATTATGACTGAGTGACGTGGCAATTTGGTCCGATTATGAGTGACATTGCAATTTGGGCTGATTATGTGCGACATGGCAAAATGGTCTGATTATGTGTGACATGGCAATCTGGTTCAAGTATGAGTGACATGGAAATTCTGTGTAACATGGCAAAATGGTCTGATTATGTGTAACATGGCAAAATGGTCTGATTATGTGTAACATGGCAAAATGGTCTGATTATGTGTGACATGGCAATCTGGTCCGAGTATGAGAGTGACATGGCAATTCTGTGTGACATGGCAAAATGGTCTGATTATGTGTGACCAAATTGTCATGTCGCACATAATCAGACCAAATTGCCATGTCACAAATAATTTTGCTGTGTTTTTGTAGGTAAAAACAACAGTAATGGTAATTTTTAATTTTCATCTTTGAATTCTGAAGTAAATTAATTTATAACAAAATCTTCAACACTACATCATGTCCCTTTAAAGGTATGTTCTGACTTCTGATCACTGTTTTTGGCTATGATTTTTTCTTCAAATCAAGATATTTTGATATCAGAAGAATCCCCATATTTGTCTCATTATGTCTGTAAAATCTTAGGGGCCAGAAATGTTCCATAAAATTAAAATGCGTTGGATTACTGCCGAAGGTGGTCAACCACCCACCAGTACTACTCAATGGGCAAATTTCTTGTGACCTTGTGCCTCTAAATTAAGAACCATTGGAGTTATGCTACTCAAACTTTGAAATGCAATAATTTTTAGGATGACCTTTCATTCATGTAAAACATCAAGTTGAAAATCGGGCAAGCAATCAGAACATCTACCTTTAAAAGTTCAGCATCATTGAAGTTTGGCATTGTAAGGATATTTGTATCTTGTTGGAAGAACATTAGGCATATTATAAATTTCTCTATTTTATAAACCCCCTGAAAACTATCGGCCGATTGGTTACAAAGATGGATACATCATTTATTGCACCAATGAGAGACATTGTTAGAATAATTGTATCCCTGATAAAGATGGGAGTGAAACATTTTACAAGCTGCATTTGAATTGGCTATTCTTATGAGTACATCTTGTAATAAACCAATCAGAACCACTGTGAGATAGAAAGGTAGACCCCAGGGGGTTAACAGGGATAGGTTTACAATTATATTCTGCAGCAGAAAATGTAGGCATATTATTGTTTACCCATTAACTGACAAGTTAGGCATATCGTTTGCTCTGGAAAAGATATTGGTGTAAGTTAGGCAAATTTTAATTGTTGCTGTAAGTTAGGCAGATTGTGGTATAGAGATTGGTGGGGCCAGGTGTTCTCTAAATTTGATCAATAAAATTATTGTAATAACATAGGTGATAACATATTGTGACAACATAGGTTCAACAATAATTTGCCTATTATAACAATGAATCGATCTTAAAGCTAAGTACAACTTCTGTTTATTATTGTCTTGATTTTTAAGCTACAATTTCATTAACACTAGACCATTCTGTGTGTGTGCTGCGTGCATATATTGCAAATAGTATATGAGGAATTCTTTAATAATTCTATGATTCCATATTTTATGCACGTTTTCTTACTTAATTAGACCAATTTTTGACAATTTTACCATAAAACAGCTAAATTTTGCACCCATTTTCATACCAAATTAGATAGTATTAGACCAAATTGGACCATAAAATCTTGACCCCCAAAAATTTTGAGGCTGGTGCCAACACTGCTCTGTTTATACATCATCGTAGCTGATATGATAAAAGTCAGAAATTAGCAAATGAAGTTTATTGAAAGTCATTTTAAAGATGAAAATCCTAAATAAAAATAAAATAATGAAATATTTTGCAATTCTCATTTTTGGACGCAGGTGGCAGGCAACAGGAAACTCAAAAACAGTTGTGAAGGGCCTAAAGTAACAGTAATAAGTAAATATATACACCCAACAAAACATGTAAGTTCCTCCCTAGCATATACTAGAATATTTCCAAAAATATTTGATGGATTTAAATAATTTTCAAATAGATAGATGCACCTAATTGTTAGGCACATTTTGATACCAAATTTGTTAGCCTTGAGACAATGCAATGATAAGAAATTGTGCCATTTATCAATTTTTATACAGAAAAAAAAGTGGCACTAAATCTCACTGGCTTGGTGGATTTTTGTGCACAGACATGGTAATCTATTGTTTGGCATCATTTCAAGAAAATCAATAAGCAGATCATAATCTTGTGCACCAAGACATGGTAGCATTTATTGTCTAAAATGTTTGTTAATTTTATGGACAAAATCAGCCACAGCCATTTCTTATCGTTGCATTGTCTCAAGGCCAACAAACTTGGTATCAAAATGTGCCTAACAATTAGGTGCATCTTTCTAGCTGAAAATTATCTAAATCCATCAATTATTTTTGGAAATATTCTAGTATAAGCTAGGGGGGAACTAACATATTTTGTTGGGTGTATATACCATTTTGTGTTTGAAAGTAGTGACACATCAATATAACAAACAAAGACATAAACTGTGTTACATAACTTATATTCTATTTATTTTATTCTACACATTTTAACACAATACTCTTATACAAAGTCATGATTACAATTCCATATTGCATTTAAAATATATACATTGCACGTGTCATGTGATGCAGCACATCAAAGGGGGGGGGGGGGACTTTGCAGGTGAAGTCAATTTTGAGTTTGTTATGTGTGCTTTCAGAGCATATTCTAAGCTTTAAAATGATACCAAAGTTATCAACATTGATCAAGGCATTCAGATTTTACGAGTGAAAATGACTTCAAAATTCTTATTATTTCCTTTATTTCTTCTGTCTGTTCTCATCTATATCTTGTAAAACATACAGCCGCAAAGTCCCCTCTTTCCATGTGCTGCATCATATGTCATGAACAAACATGTTGGTCAGGATATTATTTTGAGAGGAAACATTTTCAAAGAAAAAACATGAACATTGGCAAAATTTTGGCATCCCATATATTACCAAAATATACACACAAAAAACCTTTGCCCTGTTGCATCAGTCGCAGCCAAAGACTGCAGTTGTCTCTTTATAAAAATAAAATGTGTTGATCAAAATACCAGCAAAAGAGGCTTTTTGAAATGACACATTTGTGGTTAAAATTGAATACTACTTTCTGATTTTATGACAAAATATTTCTCTAAAATTGACTATATTTTCTTTGTTTTTCCATGCCTAATTTCATTAATATATCAAAATGAATTTAATGACAACTGCACCCTTTTACTGCAGCATCAATATACATACTATGTATATTTCAGGAAACGTCAACATTAGAATAAATGGATAAAGTGTAATTTAGGTCTTGGAAGATACAAGTTACACACAGAGACGGGAGGGAACATCTTCAAACCATACATTATGCAACAATTCATTTACAATGTCATTGTTATAACACTTATCCTACGCTCTACAACATGTAGAGCATGTCTCTACTGGGAACTTAATGTTAATTACCGGCAAGTTTGATACCAGTAGAAATAGCCAGACACCGTTAATTAACGGTTAGGTTTGTAACTACAAAAACCTTCACAAACTAGGTTTGTTACCGGTAATTAACAACAAAAGGTCAAATGTCGTGGCCCATCGACTAGGATCGATAAACTTAGCGGTAACTTTTCGTGAGTAGAAACAGGGGATTACAAACTTACCGTTAACTTTGCAGTGCCCCAGTAGAAACATGCTTCTTATATATTTGACATGCTCTACAGGCTGTAACAAAAAAAGTTATACAGTTTTGAAAAAAAACATTAAAATTATCTCCCGTAAAATTTCTGTTTCAAGTTTTAATGGCCTGCACGGGGAATTTTCTTAGCTTTCGAATAAGCTTTGTTTCATGACAATCGATGGTCGGTAAGCAGAGATATGATCAATTGTCTAAAGTAGTCATGAAATCACCTGGGGCCCCTTTGGTTTAATCAATGGTAAAATCACTGGGATGAATATAAATGGAATCGAACCAGGAACATAGCAGTAGAGCGCTCTTGTTAGACAACAATGGTTCGTTTCAAGTGGCTAAAAGTATCACAAAGAAGGTTAGGTCTTTACAAATAATATTTATTTATTTTATGAATTTCTTTATTCAAATGAAATAAAACTATTTGAAAAAAAAATTATATTGTTTTCTCTAATGTTCCTTGCATGATACCCTAACCATTTAATTTATACAAGCAAGATTGTATGATATTATTGTGAAAGTGGCCCAACCTGATTTCTAGACGACTTAGTAGATTGGTCATAACTTTTAAACACAAGTAGTTAAAAAGACCAAATAAAATGATTCTGGTAGCCAAAACGGAACTTAACACAGAGTGTAAGAGATTTTGACATTGCATGATTTTAACATTGAATTAAAAATAAAATTGTGTTTGTATAACTTTTTGTTACAGTACATGCTCTACAAAATATTAAAACAAAGGTTACGTTTGAATTTGAATAAAAAATGTAATAAACTACACATTCCAGAATAATAATATGTATGAACAGGTGATCTTTAGAATGAACGGGTGATCTGAAAGTAAATTTAAAGGCATATTAGGTGATTTTTCCAGGGGGCGCCCTCTATTCATGATTTTTTTTAGAAAGATTTTCTTGCAGATTTACATACCTGATCCTTTGTTTGTGATCATAAATCATAAATATATTCCGAATTACATAGCGATACAATTTCTAATAACTTCAAAATCATGGTTTAAAGAGTGAAAATAAGTTTATTTTCACCCTAAATTCACTCTAAAACTGTGATTTTGAAGTAATTAGGAAAATCAAGCTAACCTATGAAATACTGTAATTGACTTTCTAAGAAGAAGAAATTCTCAAACAGGGCACATGATTGGTTGATTGATTGATTGGAGGTGTAAGTTCTACAATATTGATAGCAGGTGTAAGTTCTACAGGAAGACATGAACAATTGCTGTTACTGCTGTTAAGTGGCCAAGTTAATATTTTCTACAATAACTTGTGAGAAAGAGTGTTTATTTTCAAAAAAAAAGTGAAAATGTATAACCAGTGATTTATCTGACATTCTACATCTAAAATCATGGAGTATTCAACAATGAATTTGTCACTGAACTCATCTCATCCACTCATTAGATCTAAACATTAAACAAGATTTCCAGAAAGGCTCCTTACTTCCACTCTCTCAAGCGGATCACAGGATTGAATTTGCCAACAACTCAAGAGACGCTTTCAATAAGGTACCATATTGTTGTTTCAAATGTGAATGAATAATGTACAGTAACTCATTCATGTAAGTAACCTTTATTGATTTGTAGTATACATTTCAAGAAAGTGTAGGGATTTATTTATTTATTTGAACATACGCTTTTAAAACAGCGGCACCCGTCTACCCGACGGTGCGTTCATTATAGTGCATTTTTTATTGATGTGGGTTTGTATGAGACATGCCTCTACATAATGCAGGAAAATAATTTACACATTCATCTACAAAAAAATAATACAACCAAAAACCTGACAACTAAATTACAAGATATGATTTCCAGAAGAATTATTTTTCCAAACCAAATTTGGTTAAAAATTTAACATTTTCATTAACTTTTATTTTGAAGACCGTCAAACACAGACACACATCTTTTTAAAAAAGACAAATTTTTCATCAAAATAAAGCCCTTGTGTTGAATGGGAAATCAGTCCGTGCAAGTATGAGGCTCTACCGACTGAGCGATAAGGGTCCGGTTCAAAAGAAAATCACAAGTTGGATGCCTGGCGGAGCGCGGTACAAGATTGCACTATCCGGTTTGTACTATTTAGGAAGGGTTAATATGCCACGCAGAGGTAATAAGAATCTCAAATCCAATGGCCCACTTATTTGGATAGTGGTAGTGATGCAGTCTTTCTAACGGAAACTCTTCAGCGCCAACTAAACGTAAAAGGAAAAAAGACTAAACTTAATATACAAACAATCACAGATGAAAGAATGGTTGAAAGCTACATGGGTCATTCCATCAGGTTGGGATAACACATGATTATATGGTCCATGCATGTTTGAGGCGTTGTAAAAGTGGTTATTTCCTCAATTTTGTAAGATTTTTTCATTTGTACCTGATGTTGACATCACATTTAACCAATCCCAACCATTATTTAGATTCCTGGACGCTGCCATCTATTTTTACAGGAAAAAAAGTTGGCGCGATCTGTAAGCTTTTTGGTCTAAAAGTGTGACATTTAAAATGTATAATTCTAAAGACCCATATCGTAGCAGAAATCAATCATATTTCCATGTAATCTTTATTTATTCAATAAATACCCTTCAACTTAACACCCACGCAATCCAAAACCCAAATCCAACCATTGTCCGGAAAGTTCTCAGCGATCGATGTTGACGTAAACAGCGGTGTCCACATAGAATGGAAAGCGCCATGTTCATTGAGGGGGGTTTAATTTTAAGTGATGAATATAAAACGGTCTGAAATTAATTTATATTACTTATATTGAATGTTTTATGATGTAAAATAACCGAATTAAACCCCAAAACGTCGTATTTGTCTAATTATATCACTAAAACTACCAAAATATAATGGTACGTTCCTAAGAAAGGTCGGGGAAGCCCCTACGAAGCACATGGGATGTTTACAGGGCCGCCATTTTGACTTCAACATTTACTGAGTTCGATACGAGTTGTGGAGTCCAATGTAACTTCGAAATTCTTGGATACGTCGAAGTGTTAACTCTACAGATCGTCATCAAAAGGTACAGTTTTAATGTTATTTAAACATTTTCGGTTATGCTAGGAGATCGTCGCTTACAATTACGGCATTCTTTAGCTATTAATTCGTGTTCAATTGTGGTGTGTCAACGATTTTGTGAGTTTGACCTGAAAAGCGTATACCAAGTCCATGATACGTCAAATAATTGTCAATAATATTTTTTTTGTTAATGTAATTTTTCAAAATAAATAATTTATTATAGGGAAATATTTTTTCTCAAATCTTAATTATAGTACTGTGGCCTTTCTGAGAGATTACAGTATGTTTAAAATGTTAATTCCTTGGACAACATTCCATTGATAAAATGCTCAAATCAGCTGTTCGACGTAAACAATACGCAAATGGACGGCGGTGTCGTCAATACGGCGAAGTTGCTACATTTTATCTGCAGCGTATCTCTTTAAAAACGTTAGAAATTGTTAAAAATCTTTTGTCGAGTTCTGCATTGTAAACGTCCCAAATATTCTATAAAGTTTGCTTTAATGAACAAATGGTGTAATGGTATTCGACGTATCTAGGACACGCCATCTGTGATACATCGATTGCATCGATCGATCAATCGATCGTCTCATGGTTTTATTGTATGTGGCTGCATTGTGGCGGCGTGGGTTTAGGTTTCCCAGCGGGAATAAGTGATGGTGGGGAGGGTGGCAGTGAATGTGGTTGAAAACATTGGTCCATGGACTTTAAACTGGAGGGTTTTCTCTGAAGTCCTAGTTCATTATATTTAGGCTATTTATTAAAATATCTTCAAATCGAAATAGTTTATATTTAAAATTTGGCATAATTCTGTAATACCCTCCACACCCTACACAGTAGTATGCATCGTTCTTGAAAATCATGCACTGTGAATACCCCTGTGAAGGGTATAACAGAATTACTCCTAAAATTTTAATTTATAAAGAGAGAGAGAGAGGGGGGGGGGGGGGGGGGGGGGGGGTGGTGTGATCGAAAGAAAAAATAAGCCCAGAAGAGTCTTAAATATTTGAAGACATCAAACTTGCGTTTAAGACAAATTCAAATAAATCGACAGGGGCCTAGGCTTAAGCTCGGGAGGGGCCACCCATTTTTCTTAATTTATCAAGATTTTTAATTCCATATGTTTTCTTCATGATCAGATTTTCATAGGGGTGCACCACAAAAAACTAAATTTGCCCATATTATATTATATTCATTGTTTATTCAAGCTGAGCTCAGTGTTTAACGGGGAGGAGGCAACGGTCGGTGAAGGGAATTATATTTAGTGGTGCACCCCCACCCCCCATAAAAAAGCCAAGAAAAAAAACATATCTTAAAAAACAAATTTGATTTATTTTCTTTTAGTGTTTTAGAAGCTTGTTTAATGCCAAAATGTACCTCAATCTTGGAAACATTAGTATGCATAGAAAGTCTTGTGTGTTCACATTTTTTTTAGCCGCCCCCCCCCCCCCCCCCCCCACCCCACCCCCCCCCCCCCCCCCAATACAATTTCTACCTCAATATTTGAGCTCCTGAATATTTTTCATTTCTCATTCTCAGAAACTTTGCACTTGGAGAATCCGGGAAGAGAATGGCTCCACCATCAATGAATTTTCGAGTTCGGCTGCAGCAAAATAAAGTCAACAGAAACAGGCAAAAAGAATCAATCAAAACCAAAGTAAAAACACCTAAGCAAAAGGTTGACAAATCTAAAAAACCTAAAAGGAATACCAGACCACAGACATCAAAGTCGACTACAGAAACTGAACAAACGCAGTCAACGAAGCCAGCCAAGAAGAAAAGTTCTGCTTATGAATCCTACTTAAAACTTGATGCTTTGAATCATAGGATTTCAAGAGGAAACATGACAGATGAAGAGAGAAAGGAATCAAACAAAAAGGCAGCACAAAGAGTTTAAAAAAATAGAGCTAAAAGAAAGATGGAAGAGGAAGCCAGAGTTGCAGCTGAAGCCGCTGATGGTGGACCACCACCCAAACGATTGTCACAAGCAGAGGCAGCGAAACAGGCACAGGAAGGAAAGGAGAAACGTAAAAAAGCGGCGGAGATTAAACGAAATCAAAGGAAAAAGTGGAGTGAAGAGAAGCGTAATGAAGAAAACAGAAAGAGGAGGGAAAAAAGAAGAGAGGAAAAGGAATTGATCCTAGTGATGCAGAAACAAAGAAGAGAAGAGAAGGAGCAGCAGGTTTTGGAAGAACAGAGGAGGAAGGGATTGCAGGAGGCAGAAATTGCAGAACTTGAAAAGACAATACAAGCAGAGCTAGAGAGTACGAGTCGTAAACCAGCTGCCAAGCGCAAATCACTACAAAGAGCACGTGATAATATACCTCCTGCACCAGTAGCATATGCCGAAACAGTTAATGATTTGAGAGAGAAGGCAACACCTGCGCAAAAACAAGCTTTAGAGGCTCTAGAAAGACCAACAGCTGTATCAACATCAACAATTGACGCTATAATAGCTGGTGGTGTACGAAAAAAACTAGGGGATTTAAGGAAAAAACAAGACAAGAAAAGTAGGATGGATCGGAGGAAATTTGCTACACTGAGCCTTCTAAAGAAATATAAATTACGGAAGAAGGGGTGCGCACAGTTTGGAGTTTCGCCAAAATAGTGAAAGATACCGCACAACCACTACAGCACAAAAACTCTGCTTCATTGACACAAACCACCAAAGACATCATCATCAGCTTTTACGAGTTGAACTCCGCGGAGTTGCCTGACCAAAAGTGTATCAGTAAGAAGGCGGTTAAAAAGACACGCATACTGGAGAAACCAATTCAAAAAGTCTATGCTCAGTTCAGGAAGGAATTTCCTGAAATCAAAGTAGGGATGAGCTCATTCTTTAGTATCCGACCGAAGCACATCAAGCCTATGGGCAGTCTCAAATTCCGTGGTTGCCTATGCGAATACTGCGAAAACATAGAACTCAAACTGAAGGTAATTAACGCAATGTGCATCAAGCAACAAAAAACGGAGTGTAAAATAAGCGGCCTGGATAGTGCTTCATCCATCACCATGTGCATGAAGGAAACACGGTACCACACTATGACCTGCATTGAGAGGAAATGCATGAACTGCGGGGTCCATAAAATAAAAGAACATTTACACGAGTTAGACAAGACAGTGGATGCAGAATGGTACTTTTGGGACACAGTAAAACAGGAGAAGCAGACAAAGACAGGGATGAAATTGATCAGTAGGAAGGTGAGATCGCTAAAGAGAGGCAAATTGGAGGCGCTAATAGAACAGCTGATGGAAGAAGTCAAACCAGTGTCCAAGCACCTGTTCCTAAAGCAGTGGCAACAGGAACAATTCCAGATGATAACAAAGAAAATACCAGAAGGATGGTGTGTTCAGGTCCTGGACTTCGCCGAAAACTACACATGTAAAACACAGGATGAAGTCCAGGCCGCCCATTGGACTCAAGAACAGGTAACTGTTCACCCAATAATTGTATACTACAATTGCTGTGATGAGGCGTGTGACCAGACAACACCCATCATGCACTCCATGGTTATGATATCAGAGGACCTCACACATGACCATCATGCAGTCCACAAGTTCTCTTCAATGGCCATCCGTCACACCATGGAAAATACTGGACCCACATCTAAAGTGGTCCGCTTCTCCGACGGATGCGCTCCACAATATAAGTCAAAAGGGCCATTTATGGACATCTCATACTCGTTGGCTGACAATGGAGTGCCAATACAGCATGAGTTTTTTGGATCAAGACACGGAAAAGGGCCTTCAGATGGCGAAAGTGCCTCAAATTTTCTTAGCGTCTTATCTTATTGCATGATTTAGTTCGCTAAAAGCAGTCAAACAGTACTAAAACGGGAGAAAATGAAAAACAGGGCGGCCAGATAGGGTATGGGAAGAATTGTAAGTAAAATTGGGGCAATGGGACATAGACAATAGAGTAGCACAAATAGCTCAGATTCATAAAAGCAGGACCTCTTCATTAGTCGAGCAGTTGAAGTGGATAGTAACAGAAACAATCCATCAACGGAACAATGCAGTGGTAAAACTGGATCAGCATAAACAGTTTCACAGATTTTCAGTCCTATCATCAGACATGAAATCACGTGCTGTTGTTAAGCTAGAAACCACAAGATGCTCATTTCACAATGGAAGGTGTAGAGCAGGGAAAGGCCGCCATAGAAAGATACAGAAAAATTGGTGACCCCAATAATTGTGAGTATTTACAAATTGCGAGTCGTGGCTAGGGCTTGTATACCATTGATCGCGTGGGTACATGTATCAGCCAAATCTGTTCTGCTCATTGGAATGCACTCTGACGTCACTGCACAGAGAGAGTATACTGTCTCCACCAAGGTTATTTGCTTGTGTTATTTATTATGTTAATTTGTCACTCTTTTTTAGAAAATGGCATCAACATCAACAAAGAAAATTGCATCAACAATGACATCGACGGCCACTCTCTATATTCTGACGTGTATACAGACCAAAGCAGATGCTAGACGGACGTTCCACGGTCTCCTCAAAGATAATAAACACGTTTTGGTTTTCCATGCAAAGGAAACCCCCCACACACAGATTATGCCGAAATCATTTGTCGTTTTGAATGATATAGCATTCCAGCCTGCAGCATATCCAGATGACATAGCCCATGTTTTTATGACTTAGAAAACCATGGTAAGTAGTACAATATCCGGTAAAATAGATGCACATTACTTCAGCACGTTTATCCAAAAATGTTTCTGTAACTTTAGTTTTGTGACTGGAGACTAAAAACTTTTTGTATCACGATTTGTTTAAAATTTTGTACAGCTGGGATCCCAGCTTGACAATCAATACATACACCAAGAGAAACTGACAAGGATAATAAAACTGAATAGGCCACCGATGTTTCCACTGAAAGCAATCCTCACTGCATCAAAGCATTTTGATCCTGTCAGTGGTTTATGGAAGTTTCCCAGTGTCAGCACACAAGTTCCAAGGAATGAAGATGATCCAGTGTCGCGAGATTCTGCTAAGTATCACCTCCACATTAGTGCAATGAATACTGGTACTTGTCTTCAGAATGGCTATATTATGCAGGAAACAGAATCAGGTCCCACTACCAAACCATTTGCACTTTGTCCAAAGTTAGACAAGAATAAACGTTGTCACTGTGGGGCGTAGTATTGAGCAAGGAATATCCCGATAGAATTACTAGCAAGCGCTATAGCAATCTAACAAATGTGTACCTTCAGAATGATATAGCAAAATTTGAAGAAAAAAATCAAGCCAAGGACCACTGATTCTGCCAAAGGGACGGCGAGCGAGCAACGCGAGGCAGAGCAGACGACGGGACTCTGGGAGGACGAAACCAAACAATAATGGGATGGCTAGCAGAAAATTGTGATGGGCAACACCAAACTCTGAATGAAAGCTCGAGCAGTAACCAAGGGCCAGGGACGAGTACCGAAAATGCAAGTGCAGGGACTAGAACAGCAGTCGGATGTCACCAGGCCAACACAAGTGTGGATCATGGGCGATAGCCACATATATTGGCTGGCACAGCATGTACTGAATAGTAATATGGGGGCGCAGTTTGGAGTAAAAACTTAAACATCCAAATCACATGGAAAGGGATGAGAGGAGGTCGCATGAGTGAGGTACAACCTAGACATATATCTGGCCACCTGACATTATAATTTTCCATTTAGGCTTTCATTTAATAGTCAAAGGTTAGATTTCTCATTGTTTACAAATACTGCCAGAGGTCAAGTTAATTTGGTCTGGGATCATGCCCCAAATAGACTATGGGGCTAGACAGGCATGGGGATGCGGCTGCGTCACGTTAACGTAGACGCCAAGAATGCATTCCAGAAAGCAGGGGGAAAGGTATTATGGCACAGGGACATAGATCCGGGTAACAAGGGGTTGTATCAAGAAGATGGTTTGCATCTAAACACACTAGGCCTGGACATTTTTTTCTCTCGCTGAGAACATAGTATCGTATTCCGTAGCACGCAGCACATTTGTCACAAACGTGAATGGTGCTGATGGGGAGTATAAGACAGCTTTGACTATGATCACTTTGTTGGGAAGCCTTACCATGTATGGGCTGACAATAAGGTACAGATATTATTATTCTATTTAGTTTATTGTCAAGATGTGTCAAAATGATGTAAATATTTTTTCTTTGAATAAGTTCATCAGGATTGTAGATTGAAATGATAAAAATGTTTTGTTGTACAAATCCAATTATCTACTCACATGACTAGACAGTTTCGTCTTCCCGTTCGGAAGACTTCTTCGGTAGTGACCTGATCCACTTGTCTTTCCCGCGAGATTTTCTTGCACTCTCATTCCCAGGAAGCTCAGGTTTTAACAGTGGATCAGAGACTCCATTTGGATACGCAGGCAGGGGGCCAAAATCATCAACTGCAACGAGGGTATTTATTCTCTAAATCATGTCTACGATCCACTGTTAAAACCTGAGCTTCCTAGGAACGAAAGTGCAAGAAAATTTCGCGGGAAAAACAAGTGGATCACTCCCTGTCTAGCATGTGAGTAGATAATTGGATTTGTACAGCAAAACATTTTTATTATTATTATTATTTAATCTTTCTTTATTGAGGGTAAACAGCTTCAGTGTCAAGCACTGCTTTCCAAGCAGGCCCTCATTTCACAGAGAAAAATACATAATTATTTACAATATATATACATGGAATATAACAACTATTTACATAAATATATATAAATACAGAACCATCAGATAAATTCAGCAAGGAAATGCAGAATTGTAATATACTTTAGAACACAAAATTTAAATTCCATGGATCTTTGTTTTAAATTGTTGCACTGACATATTCTCAAGCTCGGTTCTGATTGTTGATGGCAAGTTGTTCCAGGCATATGCTGCCCTAACATGAAACGTTCGCATACCTGAGTTCGACTTAAATTTCGGTACAACCAAAGTATTACTTGTGTGATTTCTTGTTACATGACAATGGTTATTATGAACAAATTCAAACTGCATCGATAAGTATGATGGACTTACATTTCTTAAACATTTATACACAATTAGTAAAAGGTGATTATGCCATCTTTTATCAAGTTTAACCCATTGAAGTGCATCCATCAAATCATTTGTTGGTGTTCTTATATCAGCTGAAAGTATTATCCTGGCTAAATTATTATGAAGAACCTGTAATTTTCTATGACATTCGGCAGAAAAGTTTGACCAAACTGTGCTTCCATAATCAAAGTGAGGAATAACAAGAGCATTTGATAACATTACAATAGTTTGATTTGGAAGAAAATGTTTCATACGTTTGATAATACCTGTTCTTTTAGAGACATTCTTACACATATAATCAACATGAGCTGACCAAGACAAATTGCTATCTAATTTTACGCCCAAGTATTTAAATTCATCTACCTTTTCAATGATGTTATTATTGTAGGTTAATTGTACATCTTGAAACCTCTATTGAAGTAAATATTACAATTCATAATGGCCTATGAGCATGATTCTAGTGTTATCTATGATAAGCAAAAGTTTCGCTAGTCATAGATTCTGGTGGTTTTCTTTTAAATAAGGCCCTATTGTCTAGTGTCCTCCCCCCCCCCCCCCCCCCCCCCCCCCCCCCCCCTTAAGGCAAACATTGAATTTGCATGTATAGAAGCTGTGACGAGAGCAGCAGGGAGAAAATAACTGTATCTTCCATAATAAAAAAGGAGAGGTATCTGACTTTTCCAATCCTTAAAATATCAAAAATTAGCCATAGGAACAACCTTAACATTCATAATTGTTATTTTCTTTCAAATCTTCAGGGCACATTTACACCAGTAGCAGACTCACAGTATAGGGTGATTGGATGTGGCTAGCAGCTCTACTCGGAACCAGTGGTCCCAACGGAAAGTATTTTTGTAACAGCTGTTTGGTTGTGACTTCCGATATGCCGAGTGGAAAACCACACGCTGCAACCATCTTGCCAAAATATCGGGGAAGAACAGATGGCCGAAGCAAAGTTATTCCAGATGATGCAGACTTTCTGCGAACATTTGATGGATGTGCTTTGAAACATGCAGAATTTGTAGCAGCTGGGCAAAACAAAACACACACGCAAAATACAATAACTGTATTAATTCACCGCGACTCACTGGACCTGATTGTACAATAGAAAGAATGAGCGCTAGTCCACTACACATTAGCCTCGGACTTGGCCTCCAAATATTGAATACTGTGGTCCCAACGGAAAGTATTTTTGTAACAGCTGTTTGGTTGTGACTTCCGATATGCCGAGTGGAAAACCACACGCTGCAACCATCTTGCCAAAATATCGGGGAAGAACAGATGGCCGAAGCAAAGTTATTCCAGATGATGCAGACTTTCTGCGAACATTTGATGGATGTGCTTTGAAACATGCAGAATTTGTAGCAGCTGGGCAAAACAAAACACACACGCAAAATACAATAACTGTATTAATTCATCACTACTCACTGGACCTGATTGTACAATAGAAAGAATGAGCGCTAGTCCACTACACATTAGCCTTGGACTTGGCCTCCAAATATTGAATACCGTGGAAAATTCTGCAATTGCCCTGGATAGAGAGATCAAATCTGATAAAGGTGACTTTGCAGCATTTGATTCTGTCTATGATCATTAGAAAGAAATTCTACTGAAATGTCAAACAGCAATGATCCTGATCGCGGAACAATATCATCTCACGTACCAAATTGCCATCTCACAGAGTCTTAGAAATTCGCGAAGTTATCCATTCCGGCCAAAGAAAGGAAACAATTAATTGCAAGAAATGACATGTTGAGAGAGAAAATCAAAACCATCATAGATTCAGAAGGGTAGAGCTAACCGAGGAAGAAGATGACGTAATGAATGGAATGCTGGCAACATGTGAAGAGGAAATAGACACGGCTCTGAGTGCAGAAAACACTCCTCATCATGTCTTGTTGGAACAACAAAAGGAAGCATTTAAGAAGAAAGATTCAAGACAAATGCGTTGGCATCCATCCATAATCCGCTGGTGTATAGCTATATATTCAAAATCATCATCAGCGTACAGTACCATCAGGAAGTCGCCATTCATGAAATTACTGTGTGAAGCCACCTTCAGGAAGTATGCACTTTACAAAACCAGAGGTCTTATTACCTGCCATGGTAGAACCCTTCCAAAGTGATGATGTCAATTTGGTGATTTCCAAAACAATGTTTACCATACAGTATGAAGAAGATCAACTTGTTGAGGATGAGCCCAGTGAGGCGACTTTTCCACTGCTTAGTGGACAAACTGTAGGCCCATTCCGAGGAAACAGCTTTGACTAAATACAAATAATGGATACATGTTTAAGAAATAAGGGTGAACATTTTACATTGATTGATAAAAAATAATTTGGCAAATATTCCAAGTATGTTAAAGTTTCATACGAATATTCTGAAGGGTAGTAAACTAGAAACAATTTGAAATCTGCAATTTTAATTTAGTTTATAATTCTAAACTTTTGAATGTTTTAATTCTTTTTAAATGTGGAGGTGGAAATGTTCCATATCAAGTTGGTGATTCAGTTTGGATTTATATACCTGCATTGCAACAAGGATTGTCATGTAAACTCTCAAAGTTCTGGGCGGGACCCTATCTACATGTCGAACACACCAGTCCAGTAAATTTCAAAGTGCGCAATCTTGAAAACAACAAGTTGTTAACGTTGACTGTTTGTTCACTGGTATCCAGCTGCCTGGCATTGGACACAGACCAGGTATGGAGGCAAGCATAAGAGAACCAACTGCCTTGGCAACATGGACATTAACTTGTTGTATACAGTCAGTTGCAAAGGCAAGAAGGTGTCCCGCTTCATTGAGAAATTTAAAAGAAATGGCTTCACAACAGTATCATCAGACATGAAATAATGTGCTGTTGTTAAGCTAGAAACCACCAAGATTTTCATGTCACAATGGAAGGTGTAGAGCAGGGATAGACCACCATAGAAAGATACATAAAATTGGTGATCCAAATAATTGTGAGCATTTACGCGTTCTACATGCAAATCGCGAGTCGTGGCTAGGGTTAGTAGACAAGTCTGTTTGACTCTTTAACCTCCGAAAATGGATACTTTCGTGCTACACAGGGGTTCAAAGCGTGTCACCATCAAGGAGGAGGACATGAATGTTCAAAAGATCAGCCGCATTTTCCAGGTAACTAGAGGAAGATGATGCAGATGAGACTGACGAGATTAATGAAACTGAAGAGGACACTGATGTTTCCACTGAAAGCAATCCTCAGAGTGCATCAAAGCATTTTGATCCTGTCAGTGGTTTATGGAAGTTTCCCTGTGTCAGCACACATGTTCCAAGGAATGAAGATGATCCAGTACGACCAACTCCTTCTGCCCACGCCCTCTATGACGGGTATCAGTCACTATAAAAACCCAGTGAGCAGAAGTCAGAGTGGCCAGTCTGATGAAGCTACCAGCGTGGTAGTGAAACGTCAATAAACAGTGAGTAACATCCTTCACTTCTTTTGGATTTGTACACAAAGAAATGTTCAATATTATGCCTACAAACAATTCAGATGAACTTATTCAAAGAAATAACGGGATGGCTAGCAATGATGGTGATGGGCAACACCAAACTCTGAATGAAAGCTCAAGCAAATACCAAGGGCCAGGGACGAGTACCGAAAATGCAAGTGCAGGGACGGTAGAACAGCAGACGGATGTCACCAGGCCAACACAAGTGTGGATCATGGGCGATAGCCACATATATTGGCTGGCACAGCATGTACTGAATAGTAATATGGGGGCGCAGTTATGGGTAGAAAACTTCACAACCTAGACATATATCTGGCCGAATGTGGGTGTCCACCTGACATTATAATTTTCCATTTGGGGTGTAATGATTTGTTCAAAACATCATCATTAGGCTTTCATTTAATAGTCAAAGGTTTGATTTCATTGTTTACAAATACTGCCAGAGGTCAAGTTAATTTGGTCGGCGATCATAAGAGAAGATTTGAAGACTAACCCATAATGCAGTTTTTTTACGGCGATCCCTCGAACTTCCACGTTGATCCCTCGAACTCCCACAATCCCTTTCGATTGTTGGCTATCGATCAATTGGGGTCGCGGCATTCATTTCAAATTGGCGACTTCCAGTGCAATCATCTTCGACACGCGATCTCAAATTAATTAATTGAAACAAAGCAACGTAGTATTTCTGCATTGTATAAGAGATGTACTGTTTAATGTTGTTTTAAGAGATTGTCATGCTATAGGCGTTCGTGTGCGACTTTGTCATATATCATTGCCTGTAGATATGGGAACTAGGTGCGGGGTGATGATACCAGATCGGGCCAATCTGAAAACAGAAATGCTATATACGCCGCGAGTGATAGCAGTCGATTCTAGTTGCGTTCTTCGGGTAAGCTTATTACTTTTTTTAAAAGCATGTCGTAAATGTCGTATAATATAAAGTAAGGCTGTGACTTATACCCGGGAACCCGGGTACCCGCCCGCTATTCCGGGTACCCGGGTACCAAATTGGGTACCCGAAAACCCGAAATGTAAAAAAAAATAAAAAAATAAAAAAATACAATTTTTTTTTTTTTACATTTTTTTTTTTATAGTACAAATGTGTCCCCAAATGACCTCTATTGACCCCATCATGTGTCATTTTGGGGGACAAATTTGTACTTTAAAAAAATTTTTTTTTTTTTTTAGTTTCTATTTTCGGGTACCCGGGTACCCGCCCGAAAAACGGGTCGGGTACCCGGGTACGAAACTACCCGTGCATTCACAGCCTTAATATAAAGCAGCTCTGCAGTGACAACATAATTTCATGGTTCAACTTTGACCAAAACCATGTTTTTTGTGTTAATAAATTCCTGCCAAACAATTTATCATTTTATGTTTTCATATCATATATCCAACATCAGACTCATGATCGGATTCAGAAGCAAGGCAGGGGCAGTTTGAAAACAAAATGAAATATGATATATAAACACTAAAGATGGCAACCGCAAAAAACTATAACGGGTGTGTTGGGCCACGCCTGTATTGAAATAGTGTAGACTGACATTGGTAATTCATTTTCTTAACTTCAAAAACTAGTTTATGATTTGCAAAAGTGAAAAATGTACTGAATTTTCAATGAGGTGAGGAAAAGCAAAAGGAAACAGGAACCTGGGCTTTGAAGCGGCGCCACGCGTGCCACGATATCTTCGACTTCCATCAGTCACTAATGCATTATAATGTTGTCTGGTTTGTGGTTTCTCTTGCTTATTGCACAAACTTAGTCTAGATTTTAATACGCAGCATTTTGGTTTCAACTTTCAGTGGAATGATATTGATGGGGTACTTTGTGAAGGAGCGTGCATATGGAAATTCACAACCATTGCAGCAGTACCAATGGCTCTAAAATCAAGATCAGATGGACCTACACAGGAAGATGACAGTGATGTGGATGACCTCTTTGCACCAGTTCCAAAATCTGAATGTCAGCATTGTCATCCAAACTCTGGACAAGGTAAATATTTTTATAATTATAAAATTAAGTTACAAAAAAATTTGTTTCATTCAAAATGAATGTCAACAATGATGTGCCGGTAGCTTTTATACCAATCAATATTTATTCTTAAATTTAAACAATCAGCAATAACAACAACATAGAGAGGGAGGGGCAGGAAGAGAGAGAAAACACATTAAACATTATTCATAATGGTAGGGTAATTAATAACAGAATTATTTGGCTTGTCCAAATAATTCTGTCTTGCTCATGCACTATAAGGATTGCCAGTTCGTTTTCCCGGCTTTTCAGACGGCTTCGATTTGACTTCCTTAGGTTGACCAATCCCATGAAGGGATTTGCCATACCGCAAATTATGCTTTGTTGTTTAGTCACGCGGATCAACTTATTTTTTACCGTTTTTTTGACCGTATCATTTCTGTTCTCATACCGGGAAGCATCTAAAATAATTCTCTCTACTCTCTCTCTCTCACATCAGATTTCGCATCATTGTTGCTGTGTTTTACCTATACAATTAGAATTGGCTTTTAGCTGTTCTCCGGGTTTCTCTCATCCTGTCTACGTGAAGTATCTTTAGGGTTTTCAACTTTTCATCATCTCATCTATTGAGTTACTGTAAAAGTAGAAATTTTCGCGAGGTTTTTATTTTTGCGAATTTCGCGAATCAATCCTCATCCGCGAAAATATAAACTTGCGAAAATTATTGACTTCCATTGACTTTTGGTCACAAATGTTGAAAATCGCGAAAATAAAAAATCGCGAAATGCCTGTTATGACCATTTTCGTGAAAATATCTTATCGCGAAAATATTGACTTTTACAGTACCTCACTATTATACTGTTATAATTTCCGATCTGTGAGTAGATTTATTTTGAGTATTCTGTATCGATTTTTTATTGGCCTGAACTTTCTCCCTATATTTACACGATGGCCCCTAAAAGACGGCCAACAAAACGAAAGGCGACCGATCAAGGTCATGATCGCCAAACTCGCGCTCAGGCGAGGGCAATGAACGATTTACTACCAGGCCCATCGTCGTCAGTGTCAACAAACAACCAAAATCATAACAACCAAAATCAACCTCTGCCTCCGCGTATCGCCCCTGTACAACAGGCTCGTGGCAGGAGTCGTGTACGTACCCGTGGTTGGGGAAGAGGCGCGAATATTGTGCGCGGAGGAAGACGACAAAGCGTCGCTGTCCCTGTACGTGATGAAGTCAATGCTGACGTATTGGACGTCGAAGTAGATGCAGGGGACGCCTTACAAATCGAGATCGCTTGCGACGACCAACGATGAGTGTTTCTTCGGATAACAATTGAGCAGAATGGCCAATCTTGATGGTCTGGAGTCTGGACTCTTACAATATAATTCTATGTGTCACTACGAACATTAATTTTATAGACACAATAGAATTTCATGAAGTACATTTTAAATGTGCAAATACATAATGTGTTAATATGGACTATAAATTGATTGACACAATTGATTAATGTGACCTTTCAGGCAATTGATTAATGGGACCTTTTAGGTCCAGATATTACGTAATACGTAATTTGACAAAATAAGTGCACTATAAAAGTGCATCTATCAACTCCATTTGGCAGGAGTGTGATTTGATCATTTATAAATGTAAAATAAATGAATTTCCGGTATATGTGGCGGATAACGCTCCACACGTTATCTTTGCGTGTGCGTCCTATTTTTGTAATCCTAGTGTCTGGGGGCAATTGCCATGACTGGAATCGGCTGTACTAATTTTATAACAAGTGTGAATATCTTACGGTCGTCAATTTTCTGAGAAATAGTAAAATTTACATGCCTAGGGCAAGAATCGCAAGATACTGGGGATGGGAATATCATTTGAATTTGATGAAAATGCAATTTGAAGACTTTGTGGGAATTGTCCTTTGAAGGTGTTCCGGTCACATTGTTTTGGCTATGATTTTCTTTTCTTCACATCATGATATTTTGATATCAGAAGAATCTCCATATTTAGCTCATTATGTCTGTAAAATCTTAGGGGTCAGAAATATCCCATTATTTAGAAATTATAGGCCAGCATATGGTATATTACTGCCAAACCAGTTTATGTACACTCAATGGGCAACATTCTTGTGACTTGTGTGAGTTCTAAAATTAGAACCATTGGAGTTATGCAACTCAGTCAAATTTTGGAATGTGACAATTTTAAGGATGACCTTTCGTTTAAAATAGAAAACATCAAGTTGAAAATCAGGCCAGCAATCAGCAGAACAACCACCTTTAATTGAAGTTGTTTTTTAAATTATAATGTTGAGAATAATAAGGTTTATGGAAGGCCTACTTGCATAAACCAATTTATTTACCGGGGCAGATACCCTCTGGGCTATCCCGTTTGCACTTTGCAGTGTGCGTCTGTGTGTCTTGGTTACCGTTCATCGGGCCAATCAGCATCCTTGCTTTCATGCCCGCGATTTTCGCCCTTTGTTTTGGTTCTGGATGAGGTTCCGTGCTTTCACCTCTCTATTGTTTTGATCATATTTCTTATTGGCTACATCGTGACTAGTCGCTTCCTAAAAATTCTCCTTGGTACATCACAAGGTTTTTACTTTGGTTTTCTGCTATGCTTCTACTTTTGATTAGTTTTAACTAATAACTGTCAACTTTATTGTTGGACCAGCAGACAAACCTTGGTAGTTTACGTGGTTTTTATACTTGGATTTGCTTCATGACGGACTAGTTTTGTAACTATACCTTTTATAGTTTCATTATTTCGATCGGTAAAAACAGTGAGTAATTTATAGTAAAATTCAATCGCCGATCTATCATCAACATGGGCCGTCCTAAGAAAGCCAACAAGGGCACCCAAAAGGAAAGCGACTACAACAGTCACGGCGAGAAATCAACCCCCAACCGGTTAATACAAATTCCGGTACAACAAACAGCGATATGGCTGTTAGTGTTAGACAGAATAGATCACAGGCAAGAGCTATAATTGATCTTTTGCAATCTAGCCGTAACGAGAGCAATACATCATCAACAAATGCACGCCATGTTGATGAACCAACTCGTAATGCGTTCGGCCAGACAACCGCATCCGCCGGGCGATCACAACAACAACAATCCGTTCAAAACCCGACACGGATACAAGAAAATAATCAGATCGGGATACCAACAACCAGCGAGGCCAGCAATAACATCGCTGAACAAAATGGCGACGCCCTGTCGATCGACGTGTCAAACGACGAAATCTTACCTGGAGGACATCTGAGTGCTACGGGAGCCATGGCATCCACTAGCCGAAATACTGGCGCGAGGAGGAGTCTACAATGTAGATGTTCCCGCAGTAAACTTTCGTCGGGTAGTGATAAACGATTTGTTTCGTGGACAGCAGCAGCAGAGCCAAAATATAGATGGTGAGAATCTTGTTTTTAATAATTCTGCCCCATCTTTTGATCAAAATGATTCATTTGCATTGTTTAACCGGCAACCCGAACAATTGAGAATAAATAGGATAAGTGGTATTTGAATGCTATAGAGAAGAGAAAAAAAATTAAAACTAAAATGGTTTGTTGGTATAGAGAAAAAATGTTTTAAACCAAAATGGTTTGTTGGGAAGTCAATGGACACACGACACATGCTGTTGAGTATTTCACACCCATTTTTGTCCAAAATATGCTTGGCGGTATTTACATATTATATTTACAATTGTATACCGGACCGGTATTTACTGCAGTCTGGGAAATACTTGCCAACCCTGGAATGTCTAAGGGTTCTCTATTTAATAATAACCTTTCTTTTTGCATTCAGATGATGATAATGTACAAGGTGATCAGGAGGATATTGCCAGCAGGGCGAGTGGCACCACCAACAGTGATCATCAAGCTAAGGCCATTGATGTGAGTGACAGTGATAACAGTGCTGAGGAGAGTGAGGATGAAGCCAGTGATGGTGATGATGTAGTAGAACATTATGAACGCTTTGAGGTAATGGGTAGCTGTTTGGAAAAACGTTACCAGGTTGCACTTGCTAAAGTTCGACAGCTTATGGTAAATGACAACACTACTGTGCCAGTCCGCGTAGAGTACGACTCTATAAACCCTCAAGATGTCAATGCCATCAACGCAGAGGCCTACATAAATGGAGTTTGGGAAATAGTGGGCTGCATCAAAAAACAGAAAATACCAAAACTCACCAGCGCCATGAGAAAGGGACTAATTACAGAGTGCAGATTTGCCGAACGGCCAGCCTACAAACTTAATGTATACAAAACTGGTGTGAGTGGCATAACTTGACACTTGTCAAAAATGACAACACTACTGTGCCAGTCCGCGTAGAGTATGACTCTATAAACCCTCAAGATGTCAATGCCATCAAAGCAGAGGCCTACATAAATGGAGTTTGGGAAATAGTGGGCTGCATAAAAAAACCCAGAAAATACCAAAACTCACCAGCGCCATGAGAAACGGACTAATTACAGAGTGCAGATTTGCAGAACGGCCAGCCTACAAACTAAATGTATACAAAACTGGTGTGAGTGGCGTAACTTGTGAAGTTGTCGTTACCAAACGCTACAGATGGGACCCCAATGATAACCATTATTCCTACAACAAGGACTTATCCCATCTGTAGTAGAATGTTGATTGTTGAATTATCTTTATTTTCTTTGTTTTGAAACCTAGTCACAACCAATATCAAGAATAGTAGACCATTCTGAACGCTTTGAGGTAATGGGTAGCTGTTTGGAAAAACGTTACCAGGTTGCACTTGCTAAATTTCGACAGCTTATGGTAAATGACAACACTACTGTGCCAGTCCGCGTAGAGTATGACTCTATAAACCCTCAAGATGTCAATGCCATCAAAGCAGAGGCCTACATAATTAGAGTTTGGGAAATAGTGGGCTGCATCAAAAAAACAAAAACAACAACAACAACTCACCAGCGCCATGAGAAAGAGACTAATTACAGAGTGCAGATTTGCCGAACGGCCAGCCTACAAACTAAATGTATACAAAACTAGTGTGAGTGGCATAACTTGTGAAGTTGTCGTTACCAAACGCTACAGATGGGACCCCAATGATAACCATTATTCCTACAACATGGACTTATCCCATCTGTAGTAGAATGTTGATTGTTGAATTATCTTTATTTTCCGACACTGACAAATGTATTAGTGCAAAAATAATCCATGTTGATGTTGCTTACATTTTTGTTGAAAGTGTGCGTGTGCGCATCAAAGCAGGTTTAAGCGAGCGCTGGGCAAGTAGGTAATCCATTAGTCTCACAGTTTTCATCAATTTGGAGCTGATAAAACTAACATGAACGACCAAACTCTTTCCACATTGCACATTACATATATAGATTTATGCGGTTGAGTACCAATACGAATTAGAATAAATGAGGCTGATCGGTTTGTCACGGACGGACATTTGTGCCAAACATGAGCGAAAAACAGTTTGTAAAAAGTAACTACTGACATTTATTCAACTTTTTATGTTTAATGTTATAGAGAATCATCAACTTTATTGAAATACACAAAAAAAAATAAGGTGTGGTTTGTTACTAAAAATAGAACGACGGAAATGTTTGTGTCACGGACGGACTAGATAGAAATAGGGTTCTCTACCTTTTAGTGCTTCTTTTTAATTTCTATCTAGTCAACTCCATATTCCCCAATGCTTTCCATGTCAAATAGTAAGTAAGATACATGGTTTGAATATCTGATACACAGCATTTGAAAATATTTCTTATTTTTTACAGGGGTAGGGTAACAAACTTTGTCACGGACGGACATTTTTGAGCGTCACGGACGGACACAAATGTTAACTACATAAAAAGCTTTGAAATTGCCACTTATTTACACTTTAGTATGAAAAAATGGTATCAAATACTTACAAAATAGTAAGAAAAATGTTAAGTCATGAATTTTCAGTCTTAGTAATAAAAAGCAGTCAAGATATTAGTCTTTTTCCAACACTACGGACAAGATAGAAATAGGGTTCTCCGAACCTTTAGTACTTCTTCTTAATTTCTATTTAAACAATTCCATATTCCTCAGGCTTTCCAGGTCAAATAGTAAGTGAGATACATGGTTTGATACACAGCATTTGAAAACAGATTTATTTTTTACAGGTGAAGGGTAGACCCGTAACAAACTGTGTCACAGACGGAAATTTGTTAGCGTCACGGACGGACACAGATGTTGAAGAACTTTGAAATTGCCACTTATTTACATGACAAAATGGTATCAAATACTTACAAAATAGTAAGAAAACTTGAATGTCATCATTTTCAGTCTTAGTAATTAAAAAGGATCACAAGATACCAAAACCAGTGTGATGGTTATATATATTCAAAGGTTGCAGAATTTGGCACTTTGATAGCAGAGGGTGATCGGTTCAAGATTCACATTGGTGTGAAAAAAAATCTTTTTTATATTGATATTGAAATGTACCTCGCAATATTGGACAACATCTTGGCTAACTGAAACTGTATTCGAAAAGACAAAAAAATGTGGAAAAGTTTTCGGAACAGTCCATTATTGCCCAAGGGGTAGAAACAAGATGCGTCATGGACGGACATTCTTAGTAGAAGTTGACCTTGCCATATTTTATGTTAATGAAACATTTTCAAATTTTTAAATTAAAAATTGATAGATGGCACATTTATCCATTAAATAAGAAATATATTTTAGAAAATAAGTTCTGGGAAGTAATTACCCTGCCCTTGTGATAACTTTTTGATGCAGAGCTGTCCGTCCGTGACGCAAAAAAAGTTTTAAAGTCTTACAACTTTTTTCAAGGAAGGAGAGAAAAAATAAAAACATAGTGAGCTATCTCCCCTATATACCCCCTTTCTCATGTAGAAATGAAACTTAACAATGGCTTCAAAAAATAAGTTAAATCAGTGATTACAAATTGTCACAGACGGACACAAATTTTGTCACGGACGGACATTATTCAGTTCTGAGTACAAATGCCAAACTGAATCCTGCCCCTCTTACCATAAATGGCAAGAGATAGACCTGCTGCATCATGTAAATAGACTGTATGCTGTGATACAACTTTGTAAAACAATTTTGACTCTTCTTTGATAAATTTTGTTCGATAAATTGTGTAAAAGACTGTATGCTGTGACACAACTTTTTAAAACAATTTTGACCCTTCTTTGATAAGTTTTTGTTAAATTATTGTGTAATTAAAGGTTAGTGATAATGGATACATGTAGGCATCCAACCGTGTTTTGAGTTTTTCAAAGTTTCATGAAGAAAAAGCCTGCAACTTTTGATAGTGCAAAGCTTAAAATTAAATTTGTGCTAACATCTCCAATGATACTTTCTGATTTCAATGCTGTTACTTGCTTTTATTTTACATACACTTATTATATGGGGCAATTTTAAACAGTGTCTTTTATCTGATCTCATGCTACCCCTTTTATTTGCAAGCATTATTTCAGCATGTACAGGCAGTAAGGTTAACAAGTGCAAGCTATACTACAGATTCACCAAAGAAGATCTGCTGAGGGTTCACAAATGCGCAAATAAGCAAATGACTTCATTTGACTTCAAGTAATTTTACAGTGCACCTGGTGGCATCATAACATGTGCTCACTGCTGTAGCAAACCTACTCATTTGCATAAAGGGCATACCTGTATGGACTAGTTCATTTAATGGTAAAAGGGGTGGTATTCAGCTTTGCTTGTGTGCTCAGAACTGAACAGTAGCTAACAGTGTCCGTCCGTGACAAAATTTGTGTCCGTCCGTGACAACTTTTAATTAAAGATTTAACTAAGTTATGCCTGCCCTAATAAATTAATACTCCTGCATGGGAAAGAATACATATAAGGGAGATACTTCACTATGTTTTTAATTTTTTACTTTGTCCTTGAAATTAGTTAAAAAACTTTTAAACTTTTTTTGTGTCACGGACGGACAGCAAAACATCAAAATGTTAACGCAAGTCTAGCGATATAACTTCCCCAGAACTTGTTTTCCAAATATTTATCTTATTTGATGGAAAAGTGTGTCAGCTATCAACATTACATCACAAAACTCTGAAAATGTTACATTAACATAAAAATATAGCATGATGAATTTGAACTAAAATGTCCGTCCGTGACGCATCTTGTTTTCACCCCTTGGACAATAATGGACTGTTCCGCGAACGTACAGCATTTAAAAATAAAAAAAATGCAGTTTCAGATAGCCTAGATATTGTCCAACATTGTGAGGTACCTATCAATATCTAAATAAGACATTTATTTTTTCATAACCATGTTAACCTTTAACCGATCAGCCTCAAATCTAATTTAAGTTTGGTTCGATAATGAGTGTTTAGTGGTCCGAGACTTGGTGTATTGATAATTTCAATAGGCGTAAATCCGATTAAATCAACATTTACCTAAGTTGTATCGTTTGGAACTCACTTCACGCTACGGCATAGCAGCAGCAGCATCACTTTCACTACCCATCTACTCAACATGTCTACTCACCCAATTCCTGCCATGAGGGAGGATATCCAGCAAATTATAGCTGCACTTACTAAGAAACATGAACAAATAGTGGATCAAAAAGTTTCACAAATAACAGCTAAATTTGAAGCAAAATTGAAATCTGCAACTGATCAGCAGGCAGTGAAATGGAAAAGGCAAGGTCACAAGAAACAATTCAATTTTAATCAATCGATCTTGACTTCGATGGAAGAACTTGACGAAAGTATTCAGTCGCCAGAAGTCAATGTAAAATTGGACGATATCAAGAAAACGATAAGCAATAAGTTCAACTAGCGTAGCAAATGCCATTTAATGTGTATAGTGTTTGTTTGAAGGGACATTGTTTGAATGTAGTTCAAAACTTAAGTTGTTTCCTAAGCACCTGCTATTTCTGTTGCAAATTATCAGGGTTTTTTTCTTCCACAGATTATACCAAACGACACCATCACAAACATATCCACCGACCCGCTGCCAGGTACATCGTATTCAGAGAGTGGCAGTCTGATGGGAATACAGTCCATACACGCTTATCCCATGTGCATGGCATGTAAGAATACTACCAAAATGCAGATGACTAGAGAGTTGCAGTCTGATGGGAATACAGTCCATCCACGCTTATCCCATGTGCATGGCATGTAAGAATACTACCAAAATGCAGATGACTAGAGAGTGACAGTCTGATGGGAATACAATCCATACACGCTTATCCCATGTGCATGGCATGTAAGAATACTACCAATATGCAGATGACTAGAGAGTGGCAGTCTGATGGGAATACAGTCCATACACGCTTATCCCATGTGCATGGCATGTAAGAATACTACCAAAATGCAGATGACTAGAGAGTGGCAGTCTGATGGGAATACAGTCCATCCACGCTTATCCCATGTGCATGGCATGTAAGAATACTACCAAAATGCAGATGACTAGAGAGTGGCAATCTGATGGGAATACAATCCATACACGCTTATCCCATGTGCATGGCATGTAAGAATACTACCAAAATGCAGACGACTAGAGAGTTGCAGTCTGATGGGAATACAATCCATACACGCTTATCCCATGTGCATGGCATGTAAGAATACTACCAAAATGCAGATGACTAGAGAGTGGCAGTCTGATGGGAATACAGTCCATCCACGCTTATCCCACGTGCATGGCATGTAAGAATACTACCAAAATGCAGATGACTAGAGAGTGGCAGTCTGATGGGAATACAATCCATACACGCTTATCCCATGTGCATGGCATGTAAGAATACTACCAAAATGCAGATGACTAGAGAGTGGCAATCTGATGGGAATACAATCCATACACGCTTATCCCATGTGCATGGCATGTAAGAATACTACCAAAATGCAGACGACTAGAGAGTTGCAGTCTGATGGGAATACAATCCATACACGCTTATCCCATGTGCATGGCATGTAAGAATACTACCAAAATGCAGATGACTAGAGAGTGGCAGTCTGATGGGAATACAGTCCATCCACGCTTATCCCACGTGCATGGCATGTAAGAATACTACCAAAATGCAGATGACTAGAGAGTGGCAGTCTGATGGGAATACAATCCATACACGCTTATCCCATGTGCATGGCATGTAAGAATACTACCAAAATGCAGATGACTAGAGAGTGGCAGTCTGATGGGAATACAATCCATACACGCTTATCCCATGTGCATGGCATGTAAGAATACTACCAATATGCAGATGACTAGAGAGTGGCAATCTGATGGGAATACAATCCATACACGCTTATCCCATGTGCATGGCATGTAAGAATACTACCAAAATGCAGATGACTAGAGAGTGGCAGTCTGATGGGAATACAGTCCATCCACGCTTATCCCATGTGCATGGCATGTAAGAATACTACCAAAATGCAGATGACTAGAGAGTGGCAGTCTGATGGGAATACAATCCATACACGCTTATCCCATGTGCATGGCATGTAAGAATACTACCAAAATGCAGATGACTAGAGAGTGGCAGTCTGATGGGAATACAATCCATACACGCTTATCCCATGTGCATGGCATGTAAGAATACTACCAAAATGCAGATGACTAGAGAGTGGCAGTCTGATGGGAATACAATCCATACACGCTTATCCCATGTGCATGGCATGTAAGAATACTACCAAAATGCAGATGACTAGAGAGTGGCAGTCTGATGGGAATACAATCCATACACGCTTATCCCATGTGCATGGCATGTAAGAATACTACCAAAATGCAGACGACTAGAGAGTTGCAGTCTGATGGGAATACAGTCCATCCATGCTTATCCCATGTGCATGGCATGTAAGAATACTACCAAAATGCAGACGACTAGAGAGTTGCAGTCTGATGGGAATACAATCCATACACGCTTATCCCATGTGCATGGCATGTAAGAATACTACCAAAATGCAGATGACTAGAGAGTGGCAGTCTGATGGGAATACAATCCATACACGCTTATCCCATGTGCATGGCATGTAAGAATACTACCAAAATGCAGATGACTAGAGAGTGGCAGTCTGATGGGAATACAATCCATCCACGCTTATCCCATGTGCATGGCATGTAAGAATACTACCAAAATGCAGATGACTAGAGAGTGGCAGTCTGATGGGAATACAGTCCATCCACGCTTATCCCATGTGCATGGCATGTAAGAATACTACCAAAATGCAGATGACTAGAGAGTGGCAGTCTGATGGGAATACAGTCCATACACGCTTATCCCATGTGCATGGCATGTAAGAATACTACCAAAATGCAGATGACTAGAGAGTGACAGTCTGATGGGAATACAATCCATACACGCTTATCCCATGTGCATGGCATGTAAGAATACTACCAAAATGCAGATGACTAGAGAGTGGCAGTCTGATGGGAATACAGTCCATCCACGCTTATCCCATGTGCATGGCATGTAAGAATACTACCAAAATGCAGATGACTAGAGAGTGGCAGTCTGATGGGAATACAGTCCATCCACGCTTATCCCATGTGCATGGCATGTAAGAATACTACCAAAATGCAGATGACTAGAGAGTGGCAATCTGATGGGAATACAGTCCATCCACGCTTATCCCATGTGCATGGCATGTAAGAATACTACCAAAATGCAGATGACTAGAGAGTGGCAGTCTGATGGGAATACAATCCATCCACGCTTATCCCATGTGCATGGCATGTAAGAATACTACCAAAATGCAGATGACTAGAGAGTGGCAGTCTGATGGGAATACAATCCATACACGCTTATCCCATGTGCATGGCATGTAAGAATACTACCAAAATGCAGACGACTAGAGAGTTGCAGTCTGATGGGAATACAGTCCATCCATGCTTATCCCATGTGCATGGCATGTAAGAATACTACCAAAATGCAGATGACTAGAGAGTGGCAGTCTGATGGGAATACAATCCATACACGCTTATCCCATGTGCATGGCATGTAAGAATACTACCAATATGCAGATGACTAGAGAGTGGCAGTCTGATGGGAATACAATCCATACATGCTTATCCTATGTGCATGGCATGTAAGAATACTACCAAAATGCAGATGACTAGAGAGTTGCAGTCTGATGGGAATACAGTCCATCCACGCTTATCCCATGTGCATGGCATGTAAGAATACTACCAAAATGCAGATGACTAGAGAGTGGCAGTCTGATGGGAATACAGTCCATCCACGCTTATCCCATGTGCATGGCATGTAAGAATACTACCAAAATGCAGATGACTAGAGAGTGGCAGTCTGATGGGAATACAGTCCATCCACGCTTATCCCATGTGCAGAGCATGTAAGAATACCACCAAAATGCAGACAAATACCTGCCCTAAGTGCAGCAAACAGTATGAAACTAACGCTGTACCAAACGGCTTCATTGCTGAAGTGTTAGTTGAAGGGGAGGATGAAGACAAAGAGCCTACAACAATAAAGCTCTCACCAATCAACTTCAACTACTCATCCCCCAGCTGCCACATACAGCAGATGAGCTGTCTGATTCTCTCACAGAATCATTCCCCATAAAAGTAATGTACACGCCATCGCCAAAAAAACCCCCAACTGTTGCACGATTCAAGGTTGTATAACTTTACCATCCAATCTTGGACACAACACCGTTTCACAGCATCACCTCACATGTGAAACAATATGACAAATGGATCCTGAAAGAAGATTTTGAAGCAGAATCTAAGACTTGTGATAATTGACTCGGTAAGCACAACACCGCTACACATTAGCTTCGGACTTGGACTGCAAAATGTCAATCTGATTGAGGATTTGTCAGTGTAACTGGATCAAGAGGTGAAGTCAGGCCACATATTGAGCGAGCAGCAAGAGCTTACTGATCAGCAGCATAATTTTCTAAGTCAGGTTGAAGAGATAGATGACCTAAAATCAAGAAATCCCAAACACTTTCGTAGAGCAAACCATGTACTGGTGGACAAGTCCCGAGAAGCTGTTGCATCTCAGAACCAGTTAAAGGAGGTAAACAGGGAAAAGGTAAATGCAGAACAACTTTTGAAAGATTGTGTGAAGAGCACCACTCAAACTGAAGGACCTTTTGAGAACATCCTGACCGAGATCGAAAAGGAAAATGGTCCCTTCAAACAAAAGTTTGACGAGATCATGAATAGCTTGAAACTAAAGCGTGTGGTGTACCACAGTGGGGCGCTTACCGGACCGGATGTGCACAAAACCTTGCAACCACACCATTCAACTCTTCGAAAGTATTTTTCAGCCTGTAGAGATTGTGACTCGAGCTGGCAAGCAGTCATATGGCAGCATGGAGAGTGTAACCAAAGTGTCACAACTATTCACAAAATACGCCGACTGCTACAAACTGTATACAAAAAATATGCCATTGTGCAGGCATGAGGTGGAGCAGCTTTGCAAGAACTGTGCAGAGTATGTGGCTTGGTTCCCGGTGAACGCCCCTGAAACCAAAGTTTCACTTGCTGAGTATGGAAGTTCCACGACAAGTGCGGAGAATGCGAACCATTGGTATGATAATGGAACAGGTTTCTAAAAGTATACACTAATACATAAACAAGCTGGAACGCATGCTTGCATCTACCCGGAACATAGCAGCACGTCATAGGCTGAGGCAGCACAATATTTTGAGTGCCATGTAAGTTTGGGTGAATTCACAAATTGCAAGTTCATCCATCTTAAGTTAAATCCATCACAATAGTTTTATTAGTTCCAAATCGGTGAGAATTGTGAAGTACTGACAAATGTATTTGCGCAAAAATAATCCATGTTGATGTTGCTTACATTTTTGTTGAAAGTGTGCGTATCAATTTCAAAGCATGTTTGAGCGAGCGCTGGGCAAGTAGACAATCCATTTGTCTCACAGTTTTTATCAATTTGGAACTGATAACACTATAGTTTGAACTGAAGTTAATCATTGCAGCACAATTACCACATTTAATAACATGGTTCAGGTGATTTAGAGTTACAAACTGTATCAGTTTTTGTTCGCTTATTTCAGGTTCTAAAGGAGACTGCGACCAAATCAAAGGTACATTGGGTTGGATGGGACAAGTCCTATGACACATGGATCCCGAAAGAAGATTTTGAAGCAGAATCTGAGACTTGTGAAGCTGGAGCGCCGCGTCAAGAGAAGGTGCCCTTTTTTAGGAGCCTCCTCTTGGATATTAACGACAGCATAGAAGGGAAGATCCGAGTTCCGTGCACGTCCCATATCTTCAAGAGATTTGAAGCGCTACCTCATCAGAAGAAAGGGAGACGCCTGTACTTTAAGATAGAAGATCTCAACGTTCTCCTCGGTCAGAACTGGCACATCTGAATAGTGATGATTCCGATATAATACTAAAATGCAACAAAGTATCAAAGGCTCTAGAAAAATATTATGAATATACTGCAAAGGGTGCACAAATAAGAGTTTTTTGCCGTCCGAGAAGCCTAGGCGATGTTGTAATTAGCGTGTGTGTGTGTTTCAATGAGAGCTCTCTACGGAAAATCGTAGTGAGCTCTGATTCATTACATATTCTTCCATGGTTCAAATTATTATCCAATCACAGTCCATAGCCACGCAGCGTTAGCGCCCAGCAATATTGTACAGGCACAACACATTTGACCCCAACCCCAGCACCTGTTGACCCGTCGGTCCTTGCATCGTATCATGTTACATTTATTATAGGCCTACATGTACATGCAAACCATACACCCATGACAACGCATACAACGCAACACAACACGGTGGTATTGTTTGTCTAGACAACGTGCATGTACAATTCACTCACTTAGTCACTTTCTCCATTGATCCTTTCGACAGTACACGCTCTCTCAATCTCGCTACAGTTTTAAATTCATAATACTCTCAATCTCCCTACAGTTTTAAATTCATAATTTGTTTCATCATCAACGCGCATCAACATATTCCACATATAAATATGGGAAGTAAAGACGACGATGATAGTGTTGGAAGCATGGCTAGTAGTGATACCGGGAGTGATACAGCTATATCGTATGCCTTGGAAAAGTTAGGCGTTCAGTTTTCAACCGAACACTTGAAAGATGGACAGAGAAAGGCCATTGATGCATGTTAACAAGGAAGATGCAATGATCATTCTTCTAACTGGGCATGGCAAGTCTGTGATACACTGGTCTGCTCCATTTCTGACTGACTTTCAAAATCATGCCACCGAATGTGGTTGTGATTCCGCATCGCACATCAAGTCAACCAGCATAGCAATCGTGGTGTCACCATCGCTCTCATGAAAGATCAAGTTGCAGCTCTCAGACGAAAAGGTGTTGGATGTATATATATGGGAGAAATGAGTGTGCAGGAAAAGAAACAATTAGAAGAAGGACAGTTTTCTTTGGTCTTTTGTAGCCCTGAAGGCATCCTGGGAGAGAGAGGGACTAGTCTATTATCATCATCTGTCTATCGAAACAACGTCTGTGGGATCTTTGTTGATGAAGGACATTGCATTACTAAATAGTAAATACAAACACTTTCTTCTACATACATTTCTTTTCTTATCCCTGTCCGTCCTCCGTGGTAATAAAATTGATGATCATACCAGCACTCCTCCCGGTTCTAAATTTTAACCTGTTTCATTCATACACATGGAATGATTCGCTTTGTTAAATATTCGAATCGATTGAAGTACAAAAACCTAAGAAACGCATGCACAAACAATACTATCTAAAACGATCATTACATGAATAAACCGGTGCGATCCCTGTTGTTGAATAAAATAAAATATTATTTTATTTATATTAAAAAAAACTATAAACAAACACAAACAAACAAAAACCAAAATATTGACAGAAATGATGAAGATAGGGCGGATATACTGCGTGACATGCCGTATCCAGTGCTAGTAGTAGTATCTTCACTGGCTGAAGAATTATTCAATTCAAGATGGCGACCTCCATGTCAGCGAGCGGCGAGCGTATCGATGGGTTTTTAAAACACTCGTTTGAGTGGAGGTACGGTGTTGGGATTATGAAACGTTTTGTTTTATTTTAATAGCAAAATAATTATGAGACTGCACACGTTCATGTTACCGTATTAAGTAAACAACGATACATTAAACATTCAGATTACGCATCGGTTCATCAAAAACGTTGATTTGACTTGTTGTGGTGAAGCACAGCCACAGTTTAGACTGAGTAGTGAGTGTTTTGTATACCAAAGTGAAGTGTTGTATTCAATATTATTATGTTATTAATAATATCATCATCAGACTCGACTCTCAGCTGCCGAGGTATAAAAAAAAGTAATTAGGACTACAACTTTTTTCTTTCTATTTAAAATATTAATTACATTGATTGTCCTTTCTTGTTTTACAGGGGCTACAAGTCAGGAAAAGTGGCAGCTTTTCGCAATATGTATGGACGCCTAGCAGAGCTGCGATCCTTCGTACGAAGTAATTGCCCCGGCTTGTTATGACTGCTACTGCAAGCCCCTCAGTAAAGCGGATTATAGTTGATAGTCTTGGTTTAAGCAACTTCAAAATAATTGAAGAATCTCCAGAAAGAGGCAACATCAGATATGGTATTGTCAGCAGCAGCGGCACAGAACATACTAAAGATCAACAGTTTGCGTGGTTGAAGGACGAACTTCATGAGAAAAAACGAGCGACTGAAAAGGTGTTGATCTTTTGTAAGACGCACAAGAACAGCCCCAGCCTACATGCAACGTTAACTGAGGACTTGTGTGAACAAGATGAAGGCATGGTTGCTCTATTCTCAAGTGTGACTGAGGACAAACGCATACTTGCAGACTTTACCAAAGAGAGTAGCAAAATATGGATCCTGCTAGCTACATCAGCTTTTGGAATGGGCATTAATGTCAAGGGGCTACACACTGTGATTAATTATGGAGCGTCCATAGATATCGATGACTACTTTCAGGAAAGCGGCCGTGTTGGTCGTGATGGTATGCAAAGCCATTCCCTTATATTTAACTATAAGGGCAACTTCGGCAAAGGAAAAACTGATGAAAAACTGAGGACATATGTCAAAACAACTGATAAGTGTCGTAGGGACATTTTACTGGCACAGTATGAATTTGCGTCCGAGTCTCCAACTGTTAAGCACAATTGTTGTGACGTATGCAGCCAGACATGTGCATGTAATGACACCGAATGTACCCAAGGCAAAAGTATGGGATGGTTTGAACAGAATTTGCGAGCCCATCTGGCGATAACCGAGAATCCAGAACCAAATGATCGGAAAGTTTATCGCGAAGTTAATGAAGAAGTGAAAGAGATCATCAAAGATTTACTCCTTGTGTATCGCGACTTGCTTGCCATTTCATCAGATTCGCAACATGTTTACTCTGGACTTGATATTGCCACGGGATTTTCTATTAGTTTGATCAACAACGTGGTAGATGACTGTCAATATATTGGCTCCATAGATCAGTATCCATTCTTCAACAGGGACCATGTTTCAAAAGTCTGGAATATCATTGAGGAAATTGGCGGCCAAGCCTCATTAGATCCAGATTTCCGAACTTCCCAGACTCCCAGTGATTCGGATGAATATCAGTATGATGACGGACTTACAACTGAAACTCTCAGTGATTTTGATTTTGATGACTATATAGGAAAGCAAAATTTGATTTCAAACCAGTTTAGTCGTGTGATTTTGCCCTTAAGTGATGAGGAAGATTGAAACACTTACATACTGCAACTAAATGATTGGTACAGGTACCCTACAACCATTTGACCCCAACCCCCAGCACCTGTTGACCCGTCGGTCCTTGCATCGTATCATGTTACGGCAAAAACTCCGGGCGTGAGCACAGTGGGAGGCAAGCAATAGAGATTGAGAGCATTTAGTAGACCGGGTACCTGTTACTGTTGAGAGTAGTGTCACCGATAGAAAGGGGATCAGCAACTTACTTCAACTATTTTAAGACATTTGAATCTGACCATAACAGAGGTAGGGGGACAGGACACACTGAAAAATCAACCAAGCTCACAGAAAAATTGAAAACAGAGAGAGAGAAAGAGAAAAAAATAAAAAAATAAAGTATCCCAGGGCCCAGAAGCCTCGAACCGAGGCTAAGTACAATACACAACCTCCACTTCACTCAGGAACCCAGATATCGGCATTCATGTTGTGCATGCAAGTCCTCGCCCTTTACAACTCATACACATGTGTAACACAGAGCTGCATATCTGATGATATACTAGGACTCATTCGGGCGGTTTTGGGAGACCTTATTGCAGAGGTTTCGCCAATTAACTTGCAATCAGAAAATAGAAAAATCTTTGAAATAAAAAAAGCTGAATTACGGCAGCTCTTAATTGGAATATATAATGAAAATCATAAAACCGCTCGATCAGAAATAACTTGCAAAATTAATAATAATATGCTGTTATGGAGGTAAGAAATCGGACTAAACAGTACAAGCTTATTTACTTTACTCACTCCCAATGCGGCAAGGGTCGAAAGTGCTACATTGTAGCCTTACTCTTGTTTTCTTTCAGTATGGAACGGCGGTAATATTATAAGCACATATTTAAAGCAAAGAGCAAGCCAGCCAAATATATGTCGATCATCCTAGATGGTAAGGATCAAAACACGAAACATGCCTGCCCAAACCTGTTGTCATCTCGAAATTTTCCATGTGGAAAATAATGTGGCATGTTGTTGGTGTTATTGTACATGGCAGGGGGCATCACCTGGATGTGGATGTTGGAGAAATACCAAGTGATAGTAATGCTACATGATATTCTCATTCAGACATTGCTGAAGTATCATGAGAAAGGCAATATTCTACCTGTCCTCTATTTACAAATGGATAATTGTGGACACATGAATAAATACAAATACGTTTTTGTGGGAGAAATACCAAGTGACAGTAATGCTACGTGTAATATTCTAATACAGACATTGCTGAAGTATCATGAGAAAGGCAATTTTCCGCCTGTCCACTATTTACATATCGACAACTGTAGACGCGAGAATAAAAACAAATGTGTTTTGGGGCTTGGTGGAGTTGGCTACTTTCAAGCAAGACAGTCAGTGGCGCATTATCAAGCCGGTAATATCCTACATTCTTCAAAATTGCATGGTCAATATTTATCTCAATAGACCGAGACAATGTTTTTACAAGGTCAATTTGTATTTAAATAGACTGAATAGATTAAGAGGATGTTTTCACAGCTTTAGTAAGTATTAATCAACAACTCAAGAGAGGTCAAGTGTCAAATCAGGTGTATCATTGAATAGAAACTTAACTTCTCCAGTCGAGTTGAACGATTAGCTTAACGATTTTACCACGTTACTCAACAAAACTTCTTTCACGGTTTGTTCTTGAAAGATAATCACCGGATATCTGACGGAGCTATAATCCCCTTTAAAAGATTAATTGTTTTTATATATTAAAATTTAAAATGTTCTTTACTTTTATGTTTTCCCGTAAAGATTTCCATGGCAAGTACTATTTGATAGACACCGTCTTCATGGAGGAATGTAACCATGCAACGTTAGCCCAGACTGTCGTGAAATCATTGACAACGGCTGGGATAGATTTCAACAACATGAATGCCTTCGTAACTGACAACGCCCCATACTGCATCAAGGCCTATCGTCGGGGGCTGAAGATTCTGCTCCCTAACGCCGTCCACGTCTGTTGCCTGGCTCATATTCTCAAGTCTGCAAAGTTTGGCACCATTGGGGAGCATTCGCCGAAGTTGCCACCATGACCAACTTGATGAGGACTCTCTTCACAACTCAACCAAAGAGGGAACGCAGGTTTGTGCAATTATTCAAATCACATATCATTTAAATTAAATATGTTGAAATTACATTTTCAATAGTTTAACTTCAAAATTTAATTTTTCCAATACAAATTTGTGTACAAATTACATCTTAATGTACACATATGATGGTCCATTAATATATCGATTTGAATTTTGGCAAATGTATGCATTGGGATTTTATTTTGGAAGAAAGTTACTCGAAACCTACCGATGACGAAAGAGCACTCTTTTCAGCCTTAGTTTTTTAGTGGACATTAAACTATGTATTTATTGTATTTTCAAAGAAGCTGTGTCACAAGTAGAAAATCAGAGCTTCTCTGAAAACACAATAGTGTTGTATTCTATTATGTTTTTACAATTTATATCGTTCAGGTTCAAAAGATACTTAGCCGAACATGGCGTGGATTCCCCAACCCTACCACCCGTCCCAGTAGCCTCCCGCTGGAACACCTGGTTTTCGGCGGTGCTGTACCACGCCGAGCATTTGGAGCACTACCGTGGATTTTCCTTGAAGAAGACAGCGAGGCGCAAAGCGTGCTACGATTGATCTCAATTTTGGAACCTGGCGCGAAGTTCAACACCATCAGGCTCTACACAAGCTTCATCGCAGACACATACCCCAAGCTAATGCACACACTGACTGCAATGGAGGCTACCCACACACCAGTAGCTACACAGGCCTACAATTTGATAGAGGACTGCAGCATCTTCCTCGTCAACGGTTGCCACAAGATTATGTACAGTGACACTACCAACAAATTCCTTTTTAAAGAATACCCTCACGTTACCAGAACCAGACTAGCAATGAAGATGTTCACAGTAAACGGCCAAAACAAAGCCCTCTGCATCTGCAACTTCAAATGGAAGGAAATCCCAGCTTTCTCTACCCGCTACCACCTCCATTTCCTAACACCCATTCTTTACGCAGCATTGGAAGTCCATTTCTCAGTTCAACTTCAAAATTTAATTTTTCCAATACAAATTCGTGTACAAATTACATCTTAACCCTAAATCTACTACACCATACGGCAACTGTGCGGAAAAAATATTTTTATAACCCGGCGTGCAAGCTTTTGGGCTACAAAACAGACCCAGGCTATATGAACAAGGCGAATACGAGTGTCGACTGGCAGCCGTGGTGTAGTGGCTAGGATCTGGGCCCGGGTGCTGGAGGTCCGTGGTTCAAATCCTGGGGGGGGGGGGGGGGGTCGGGGTGACCTTTCTGGTGAATTTTGGGTGTCGGAAAAGAAATCTGTTGCCGTGTGGTGATCTAGAGTTAGGGTTATTGTACACATGATGGTCCATTAATATATTGATTTGAATTTTGTGCAAATGTATTCATTGGGATTTTATTTGGGGAGGAAGTTACTCGAAACCTACCAATGACGAAAGAGCACTCTTTTCAGCCTTAATTTGTTAGTGGACATTAAACTATGTATTTATTGTATTTTCAGAGAAGCTGTGTCACAAGTAGAAAAATAAAGCTTCTCTGAAAACACAATAGATTATATTCTAATATGTTTTTACAATTTATATCTTTCAGGTTCAAAAGATACTTGGCAGAACATGGCATGGATTCCCCAACCCTACCACCCGTCCCAGTAGCCTCCCGCTGGAACACCTGGTTTTCGGCGGTGCTGTACCACGCCGAGCATTTGGAGCACTACCGTGGATTTTTCCTTGAAGACAGCGAGGCGCAAAGCGTGCTACGATTGATCTCAATTTTGGAACCTGGCGCGAAGTTCAACACCATCAGGCTCTACACAAGCTTCATCCCCGACACATACCCCAAGCTAATGCACACACTGAGTGCAATGGAGGCTACCCACACACCAGTAGCTACACAGGCCTACAATTTGATAGAGGACTGCAGCACCTTCCTCGTCAACGGTTGCCACAAGGTTATGTAGGGTGACACTACCAACAAATTCCTTTTTAAAGAATTCCCTCATGTTACCAGAACCAGACTAGCGATGAAGATGTTCACAGTAAACGGCCAAAACAAAGCCCTCTGCATCTTCAACTTCAAATGGAAGGAAATCCCAGCTTTCTCTACCCGCTACCACCTCCATTTCCTAACACCCATTCTTTACGCAGCTCTGGAAGTCCAACCTCTCCGCCCACCCAATCATCAACGCTTCTATTTCGAAGTCCCCGAACCAAATCAGCATCATCATCAGCTCAAACTCATTGCCATCTGGTAGATTTCCCCCATTGTCATCTACCCCATCATCATCTCATGCAAGCTCTGGTAAGCTAATGTTTATTAAATCCAAATTATGAATATTTTAATCCTTTCTCTTTTATTAATTGGGTGACCATTGTGGATAGCAGTGTTAGTAGGGGTCCCTGCAAAAAGAGCAGTTATTTTAGGTGAACCCTGTATATTCCATATAGTTTGTGTTGCAGTGATTTCTCCATGGCCAAACCCAAGCAGAAGCAGTGATTTTGTTATCCCCAGTTGCCAAGTTTTAGCTTGTGTTTTTTTCAACACCAGAAAATCAAAATGTGTACAGCTAAGCATAGGACCAGTTAGCTACTTTTGTCAAATGAATTACAAAGTAGCCCCTAGTCCGCATGCTTAATTGGAGGCTTGCTCATTGTAGGCATAAATGACTTTCATTTCTATAACTAACAATTTATTTGTTGGGGGAAAAACAATTTTGGATTTCATTTTTCATTTCATTAACATGAAATTTGAATGTATCACCATTTGACTGATTTACACAGAAGTGACAGTGAATTTTTCACAGGGATACTATGTAATCTGGTTAAAAATGGATCCAAGTGATCAAGTATACATGTGTGTATTAATCCTCAGGTGTCATACGTCTGCTCCTGGACATCAAGTAGCAGCTGAGGCAGCATACTGCTATCTTGCACACCCTTGTAAACAAGGTAGAGGGCAATGAACGGAACGAAGATGAGATAATAGATGATCATTTGCCTCTATCATCCATCGCTGAATGGGAGGGTCTAGGTTACAAATGGATCCAAGCCTTACTAGTGATCAAGTATACATGTGTGTCATACGTCTGCTCCTGAACATCAAGTACCAGCTGAGGCAGCATACTGCTATCTTACGCACCCTTGTAAACAAGGTAGAGGGCAATGAATGGAACGAAGATGATGAGATAATAGATGATAATTTGCCTCTATCATCCATCGCTGAATGGGAGGGTCTAGGTTTGATGGGGCTTGTCGGAATGGGGCAATGCAAAGGTCGTCAGAGCAAGATTATACCTTTATTTGCCATTATATACCATCCTAGATGGCGGCATAGATCAAAATATGACATGCCTGCCCAAACCTGTTGTCATCTCAAGATGTTCTGTTCCATGTGAAAAATAATGTGCCATGTTGTTGGTGTTATTGTACATGGCAAAGGGGCATCGCCTGTATGTGGATGTTGGAGAAATACCAAGTGACAGTAATGCTATATGTAATATTCTCATACAGACATTGCTGAAGTATCATGAGAAAGGCAATCTTCCGCCTGTTCCCTATTTACAAATCCACAACTGTGGACGCGAGAATAAAAACAAACATGTTTTTGGGCTTTGCTGTCTCTTGGTGGAGTTGGCAGTTTCTAAAAGGGTAACTATTTAAATTAATAATTGGGCTGATAGTGATATATTCATATAGAAAACTGTGTATACAGTGCGAGAAGATGAGTTTGTCAACAGCAGTGTCCTGGAGTATGACAAACCTGTGAAGGTCTTTGCAGACAAATGCAGTACACTACTTGAGGTCTCCATGGCTACTGCAAATGGTATGGCCGGCAATAGCCGAAGCGGATAATCATTCCAGAGAAGCAGAGAGGAGACAGGCCATGATTTCAGCATCTTTCAAATTAAGACAAGACGGTGCATTCACCAATTTGCTGCATGGCATATGTTCACTTCTCTGGCAAATGTCACACATGTACCGCACATGTTTCTGCACATTTATTTGCAGAGTGTTATCACCAATTTGCTGCATGGCATGTTCACTTCTCAGGCAAATGTCACACATGTACCGCACATGTTTCTGCACATTTATTTGCAGAGTTTTATCACCAATTTGCTGCATATCATGTTTACTTCTCTGGCAAATGTCACACATGTACCGCACATGTTTCTGCACATTTATTTGCAGAGTGTTATCAACAATTTGCCGCATGGCATGTTCACTTCTTTGGCAAATGTCACACATGTACCGCACATTTATTTGCAGAGTGTTATCACCAATTTGCTGCATGGCATGTTCACTTCTTTGGCAAATGTCACACATGTACCGCACATGTTTCTGCACATTTATTTGCAGAGTGTTATCACCAGTTTGCTGCATGGCATGTTCACTTCTTTGGCAAATGTCACACATGTACCGCACATTTATTTGCAGAGTGTTATCACCAATTTGCTGCATGGCATGTTCACTTCTTTGGCAAATGTCACACATGTACCGCACATGTTTCTGCACATTTATTTGCAGAGTGTTATCACCAGTTTGCTGCATGGCATGTTCACTTCTTTGGCAAATGTCACACATGTACCGCACATTTATTTGCAGAGTGTTATCACCAATTTGCTGCATGGCATGTTCACTTCTTTGGCAAATGTCACACAAGTACCGCACATGCTTCTGCACATTTATTTGCAGAGTGTTATCACCAATTTGCTGCATGGCATGTTTACTTCTCTGGCAAATGTCACACATGTACCGCACATGTTTCTGCACATTTATTTGCAGTGTTATCACCAATTTGCTGCATGGCATGTTCACTTCTTTGGCAAATGTCACACATGTACCGCACATTTATTTGCAGAGTGTTATCACCAATTTGCTGCATGGCATGTTCACTTCTTTGGCAAATGTCACACATGTACCGCACATTTATTTGCAGAGTGTTATCACCAATTTGCTGCATGGCATGTTTACTTCTCTGGCAAATGTCACACATGTACCGCACATGTTTCTGCACATTTATTTGCAGAGTGTTATCACCAATTTGCTGCATGGCATGTTTACCTCTCTGGCAAATGTCACACATGTACCGCACATGTTTCTGCACATTTATTTGCAAAGTGTTATTAATCAACGTTTTACACGAAACTATTGAATCACTAGATCGTCACTCCATGAGTGTCTTCTTGAGCAAATATTAAAGAAAATGCCTTGAAGTATGCGGGAGGCTATATTGCCACTAGACTTCCCAGAAAAGTCTTAAAACTAGTGCAGAGCCCAATTTTTAAAGAAATAACAATGAACATGTCTCGAGGAACAGAAAAAAAACCACTACGTTGGACTACACAAAAGAATGGACAACTTTTCACCCGCTTGATGCATCATGTTAGCCAACAAATTTGCAGTGCTGTCAGAACCGTCTAATAAAGAAAATGTGTGTGTCTTTGATGGTCAAGAAATCATTGAACATGTACATGTACTGGAAGAAAAGGAATGCACTGAGAAAGACAAAAGAAAATGTAATCCAAATATGAACTCAAAAGGCAAGAGAAGCCAACACAAACGATACTTCAAACGAGGATATCGTAAGAGTAAAAGAAAGCCAACACTAAACTTTGACATCAGTGAAAGTGTTGTGTTTGAAAGCAAATCTGGAGAAGTTGGAAAAACATCTGTGTATGTAGGGAGGATTGAAGTAAGAGATGATGAGACATACATAGTAGAGTCCGATGCCAGTGAAGGAAGGGTGTACAGCATATCTCATCAAGATAATCCAAGGCTAGTGAAGTAACTTGATTGTAGGAGCAGATGACTTTTAGAAGGGTAAGACAGTTTTAGTGGCATTGCAAATAGTGGATGGGTTCGTTCAGCTTGTTGCAGCACAGATTGTGGAACTTGTTGGTGACGACTATGTGTGGGTGAAGTCAGCGAAAGGGGATCGTGTCAAGGTTCACATCGACAATGTTGTTAAGACAACAAAAGGCAGCCAAGTTTTGCAAAGAGACATTGAAGACACCCATGTCAGTTTGGAGGAAGTCAATGTAATCCAGTTGATGCTGCATGCCACACAAACCCAGCTCAATGCAGTCAATACCACATACCAGTACACCCTCAACCAACTTCAGACTAAGGTCAGTGACTGTGATGTGCTCAAATAACAGAAAGTCAAACTACAAGAGCTGTATACTATATGACCAAGCCCTCGCTACAACTGAAGAATACAGAAACAAGCTAATGGAAACGACAATAACAACTCAAGCATTACATTCACTCAAAGACATCATCACCAAACAAGCACAAGACTTGGATGAAATGAGCGCAAGAGTTATTGCACTTGAAGAGGAACTACAAAAAGTAAGAGAACAATACCAGAATCAGTCCAAAGGGAAAGAAGCACTCAAAAGACAGAACAGTGAGCTGTGTGCAAATCAAAATGAAATGTACAGTATGAAACCAAATGCGTCACCAGGATCAACTGTTCAGGGAAAGAAGATTGGAAAGAAGACTAGCCCGGCCATCTTTCTTCCGATTGAAGTCCCATGCCATGATAAGCCAAGCAGCAAGGCCAGTCGCCAGGCACTAAAGAGAAGAGAATTAAAAAGTGAAAGTGAGGTAAGTAAGACAATTAAGAAAATATTGATTTTGTGAAAGATTTTTAATATCCATAGCTCTACATGTAGTATAAGGCTATATTAAAAAAATCTTTTGTCTCAAAGCTCTTCAGTTTTTGATAACCTAATGCAGAATGCAGGTTTTTTAAAAAAGAAATTATAAATATAAAATAACGCATAAATCAATTACCGCCGATGAAACGGATAGTTTGATTTTACTCCAGCTAGTTGTGGATTTCTACATACAAATACGTGGTTTTTCGTTTGCCAGAAGTGTTCGCGAAAAGTACAAAATCATGACCAAGGATCACCAGAAAGGACAGAAATCTCTACACACTGGACTGAAAAAAAATCAGCAGAAAAGTCTACTTCAAATTGATCTATATATTGAAAACATTCAAGACATCTACATGTACAGTCCTCAAAAAAAGTAACTTGCCAGGTACATGTAGTATACTCCTAAGTAAGAATATTAAATTATAAACTTCTAAAGAAATGTCTTCTGCCCAAACCTGTTGTCATCTAGGGATTGGAAAAATGTCCTTTAAAAAAATCAAGAGCTGGATGACCCCCAGTATGCCTCACCAGCTGGCAGTAATGCGAGAACTATAGAGCAGAAGAGTTACAAGGAATTCTTGATGTACATTCGAGAAGTACCAGGTAAGTGGCATGTTGTTGGCAATCTCCCGCCTGTCCTCTATTTACAAATGGACAAATGTTTGTTTGTTTGTTTATTCTTTCTTTATTGAGGGTAAACAGCTTCAGTGTCAAGCACTGCTTTCCAAGCAGGCCCTCATCATACAGAAAATAATACAGTATTTACAAAGACATGTTCAACTATTTACACATAATACATGAATCAAACAGAAATAGCAAAATAATATTTACATGTTGATGCGAGAATAAAAACAAATATGTTTTTGTGGGAGAAATACCAAGTGATAGTAATGCTACGTGTAATATTCTCATACAGACATTGCTGAAGTATCATGAGAAAGGCAATCTTCTGTCTGTCCTCTATTTACAAATGGACAACTGTGGACACGAGAATAAATACAAATATGTTTTTGTGGGAGAAATACCAAGTGACAGTAATGCTACGTGTAATATTCTCATACAGACATTGCTGAAGTATCATGAGAAAGGCAATCTTCCGCCTGTCCTCTATTTACAAATATGGACAACTGTGGACACGAGAATGAAAACAAATATGTTTTTGTGGGAGAAATACCAAGTGATAGTAATGCTACGATAGGCCCCTTGTGTCGTACTCCAAAAAGTTCAGTACGTCTACAGTAGATCACATTGGATTTGCATCAGTGAAGATCACTGGTATTCCAGCAAAAGTGTATTTAAGAGATGGAAAATACAGAGAATAATGCTCACAACACCAAATTACCGATAATGTTCACATCAAGCTGGCATTACTTACAATCGGCAAGCATTATGATGCAGTAGTGCAGTATCATACAGAAATTGTCACCATCATTGCTGATGAGCCTAAGCAGCATGAAGAAAAATTGGAGATCTTATCAAACATGAAGGTGAAAGAATTAAAATCCTTGGCCATTCAAATTGGCATACAGTTGTAGATGTGTCAAAGTGTGCGGAAAAACGTGATCTAACAGAGGCAGTTGCCCCATTGTACACAATTGCAGACCCAAAGAAAGTTATCACAGTAGACAAGGAAAAGGACACATCAGCCCACCGTTTCTGCAGAGGCAAAACGGCAAAAGTTTTCAAGATTTTAAAAGAAGTCAGGTATCTCCCTGGGCCCTTCCCCACCAAACGCTCTCTCACAATTCTGCAAGGTTCGAAAGTGCTACATTGTAGCCTTACTCTTGTTTTCTTTCAGTATGGAATGGCGGAAATATTATAAGCACATATTTAAAGGAAAGAGCAAGCCAGCCAAATATATGTCGATCATCCTAGATGGCATGGATCAAAAACATGACATGCCTGCCCAAACCTGTTTTTGGTGTTATTGTACATGGCAGAGGGGCATCACCTGTATTTGGATGTGGGAGAAATACCAAGTGGTAGTAATGCTACATGTAATATTCTAATACAGACATTGCTGAAGTATAATGAGAAAGGCAATATTCTCAAGTCCTCTATTTACAAATGGATAATTGTGGACACATGAATAAAAACAAATATGTTTTTGTGGGAGAAATACCAAGTGATAGTAATGCTACGTGTAATATTCTAATACAGACATTGCTGAAGTATCATGAGAAAGGCAATTTTCTGCCTGTCCTCTATTTACAAATGGACAACTGTGGACGCGAGAATAAATACAAATATGTTTTTGTGGGAGAAATACCAAGTGATAGTAAAGCTATTTGTAATATTCTAATACAGACATTGCTGAAGTATCATGAGAAAGGCAATCTTCCGCCTGTCCTCTATTTACAAATGGACAACTGTGGACACGAGAATAAAAACAAATATGTTTTTGGGCTTTTCTGTCTCTTGGTGGAGTTGGCAACATCTCTCATTGACAATTTGTTAATGATTAACGCATTGAATAACAAGTCTTAAATACCATAGAGAACTCCAGTGTTATCAAACACATGATGGTAGACTATTTCACAGAAACATCTTCCATTTTCTTTTGTAGATAACACCAACACTGTTACAGTAGGGAAAGACACAACAACAACAGATGTCAGGGGTCAAATACTCAAGGGCCTTCCATGTTAAGTGGTAAGACACAACAACAACAGATGTTAAAGGGTCAAATACTCAAGGGCCTTCCATGTTAAGTGATAACACAACAACAACAACAACAGATGTTAAAGGGTCAAATGCTCAAGGGCCTTCCATGTTAAGTAGTAAGACACAACAACAACAACAGATGTTAAAGGGTCAAATACTCAAGGGCCTTCCATGTTAAGTGGTAAGACACAACAACAACAACAGATGTTAAAGGGTCAAATACTCAAGGGCCTTCCATTTTAAGTGATAACACAACACAACAACAACAGATGTTAAAGGGTCAAATACTCAAGGGCCTTCCATGTTAAGTAGTAAGACACAACAACAACAACAGATGTTAAAGGGTCAAATACTCAAGGGCCTTCCATGTTAAGTGGTAAGACACAACAACAACAGATGATAAAGGGTCAAATACTCAAGGGCCTTCCATGTTAAGTGATAACACAACACAACAACAACAACAACAGATGTTTAAGGGTCAAATACTCAAGGGCCTTCCATGTTAAGTAGTAAGACACAACAACAACAACAGATGTTTAAGGGTCAAATACTCAAGGGCCTTCCATGTTAAGTGGTAAGACACAACAACAACAGATGTTAAAGGGTCAAATACTCAAGGGCCTTCCATGTTAAGTAGTAAGACACAACAACAACAGATGAAAAAGGGTCAAATACTCAAGGGCCTTCCATGTTAAGTGATAACACAACAACAACAACAACAGATGTTAAAGGGTCAAATACTCAAGGGCCTTCCATGTTAAGTAATAACACAACAACAACAACAGATGTTAAAGGGTCAAATACTCAAGGGCCTTCCATGTTAAGTAGTAAGACACAACAACAACAGATGAAAAAGGGTCAAATACTCAAGGGCCTTCCATGTTAAGTGATAACACAACAACAACAACAGATGTTAAAGGGTCAAATGCTCAAGGGCCTTCCATGTTAAGTAGTAAGACACAACAACAACAGATGAAAAAGGGTCAAATACTCAAGGGCCTTCCATGTTAAGTGATAACACAACAACAACAACAGATGTAAAAGGGTCAAATACTCAAGGGCCTTCCATGTTGTTAAGTAGTAAGACACAACAACAACAGATGATAAAGGGTCAAATACTCAAGGGCCATCCATGTTAAGTAATAACACAACAACAACAACAGATGTTAAAGGGTCAAATACTCAAGGGCCTTCCATGTTAAGTGATAACGCAACAACAACAACAGATGTTAAAGGGTCAAATACTCAAGGGCCTTCCATGTTAAGTGGTAAGACACAACAACAACAGATGTTAAAGGGTCAAATACTCAAGGGCCTTCCATGTTAAGTGATAACACAACAACAACAACAGATGTTAAAGGGTCAAATACTCAAGGGCCTTCCATGTTAAGTGGTAAGACACAACAACAACAGATGTTAAAGGGTCAAATACTCAAGGGCCTTCCATGTTAAGTGATAACACAACAACAACAGATGAAAAAGGGTCAAATACTCAAGGGCCTTCCATGTTAAGTAGTAAGACACAACAACAACAGATGAAAAAAGGGTCAAATACTCAAGGGCCTTCCATGTTAAGTGATAACACAACAACAACAACAGATGTTAAAGGGTCAAATGCTCAAGGGCCTTCCATGTTAAGTAGTAAGACACAACAACAACAGATGATAAGGGTCAAATACTCAAGGGCCATCCATGTTTAGTAATAACACAACAACAACAACAACAGATGTTAAAGGGTCAAATACTCAAGGGCCTTCCATGTTAAGTAGTAAGACACAACAACAACAACAACAGATGATAAAGGGTCAAATACTCAAGGGCCTTCCATGTTAAGTGATAACACAACAACAACAACAGATGTTAAAGGGTCAAATACTCAAGGGCCTTCCATGTTAAGTAGTAAGACACAACAACAACAGATGAAAAAGGGTCAAATACTCAAGGGCCTTCCATGTTAAGTGATAACACAACAACAACAACAACAGATGTTAAAGGGTCAAATACTCAAGAGCCTTCCATGTTAAGTAGTAAGACACAACAACAACAACAACAGATGTTAAAGGGTCAAATACTCAAGGGCCTTCCATGTTAAGTGATAACACAACAACAACAACAGATGTTAAAGGGTCAAATACTCAAGGGCCTTCCATGTTAAGTAGTAAGACACAACAACAACAGATGAAAAAGGGTCAAATTCTCAAGGGCCTTCCATGTTAAGTGATAACACAACAATAACAACAACAGATGTTAAAGGGTCAAATACTCAAGGGCCTTCCATGTTAAGTAGTAAGACACAACAACAACAGATGATAAGGGTCAAATACTCAAGGGCCATCCATGTTAAGTAATAACACAACAACAACAACAGATGTTAAAGGGTCAAATACTCAAGGGCCTTCCATGTTAAGTAGTAAGACACAACAACAACAGATGTTAAAGGGTCAAATACTCAAGGGCCTTCCATGTTAAGTGATAACACAACAACAACAACAATAGATGTTAAAGGGTCAAATACTCAAGGGCCTTCCATGTTAAGTGGCAAGACACAACAACAACAGATGTTAAAGAGTCAAATACTCAAGGGCCTTCCATGTTAAGTGATAACACAACAACAACAACAGATGTTAAAGGGTCAAATACTCAAGGGCCTTCCATTTTAAGTGATAACACAACACAACAACAACATGTTAAAGGGTCAAAAACTCAAGGGCCTTCCATGTTAAGTGGTAAGACACAACAACAACAGATGTTAAAGGGTCAAATACTCAAGGGCCTTCCATGTTAAGTGATAACACAACAACAACAACAGATGTTAAAGGGTCAAATGCTCAAGGGCCTTCCATGTTAAGTGATAACACAACAACAACAACAGATGTTAAAGGGTCAAATACTCAAGGGCCTTCCATGTTAAGTGGTAAGACACAACAACAACAGATGTTAAAGGGTCAAATACTCAAGGGTCTTCCATGTTAAGTGATAACACAACAACAACAACAGATGTTAAAGGGTCAAATACTCAAGGGCCTTCCATGTTAAGTGGTAAGACACAACAACAACAACAACAACAGATGTTAAAGGGTCAAATGCTCAAGGGCCTTCCATGTTAAGTAGTAAGACACAACAACAACAACAGATGTTAAAGGGTCAAATACTCAAGGCCCTTCCATGTTAAGTAGTAAGACACAACAACAACAACAGATGTTAAAGGGTCAAATAGTCAAGGGCCTTCCATGTTAAGTGATAATACAACACAACAACAACAGATGTTAAAGGGTCAAATACTCAAGGGCCTTCCATGTTAAGTAGTAAGACACAACAACAACAGATGATAAAGGGTCAAATACTCAAGGGCCATCCATGTTAAGTAATAACACAACAACAACAACAGATGTTAAAGGGTCAAATACTCAAGGGCCTTCCATGTTAAGTGGCAAGACACAACAACAACAGATGTTAAAGAGTCAAATACTCAAGGGCCTTCCATGTTAAGTGATAACACAACAACAACAACAGATGTTAAAGGGTCAAATACTCAAGGGCCTTCCATTTTAAGTGATAACACAACACAACAACAACAGATGTTAAAGGGTCAAAAACTCAAGGGCCTTCCATGTTAAGTGGTAAGACACAACAACAACAGATGTTAAAGGGTCAAATACTCAAGGGCCTTCCATGTTAAGTGATAACACAACAACAACAACAGATGTTAAAGGGTCAAATGCTCAAGGGCCTTCCATGTTAAGTGATAACACAACAACAACAACAGATGTTAAAGGGTCAAATACTCAAGGGCCTTCCATGTTAAGTGGTAAGACACAACAACAACAGATGTTAAAGGGTCAAATACTCAAGGGTCTTCCATGTTAAGTGATAACACAACAACAACAACAGATGTTAAAGGGTCAAATACTCAAGGGCCTTCCATGTTAAGTGGTAAGACACAACAACAACAACAACAGATGTTAAAGGGTCAAATGCTCAAGGGCCTTCCATGTTAAGTAGTAAGACACAACAACAACAACAGATGTTAAAGGGTCAAATACTCAAGGCCCTTCCATGTTAAGTAGTAAGACACAACAACAACAACAGATGTTAAAGGGTCAAATAGTCAAGGGCCTTCCATGTTAAGTGATAATACAACACAACAACAACAGATGTTAAAGGGTCAAATACTCAAGGGCCTTCCATGTTAAGTAGTAAGACACAACAACAACAGATGATAAAGGGTCAAATACTCAAGGGCCATCCATGTTAAGTAATAACACAACAACAACAACAGATGTTAAAGGGTCAAATACTCAAGGGCCTTCCATGTTAAGTGATAACACAACAACAACAACAGATGTTAAAGGGTCAAATGCTCAAGGGCCTTCCATGTTAAGTGATAACACAACAACAACAACAGATGTTAAAGGGTCAAATACTCAAGGGCCTTCCATGTTAAGTGGTAAGACACAACAACAACAGATGTTAAAGGGTCAAATACTCAAGGGCCTTCCATGTTAAGTGATAACACAACAACAACAACAGATGTTAAAGGGTCAAATACTCAAGGGCCTTCCATGTTAAGTGGTAAGACACAACAACAACAACAACAGATGTTAAAGGGTCAAATGCTCAAGGGCCTTCCATGTTAAGTAGTAAGACACAACAACAACAACAGATGTTAAAGGGTCAAATACTCAAGGCCCTTCCATGTTAAGTAGTAAGACACAACAACAACAACAGATGTTAAAGGGTCAAATAGTCAAGGGCCTTCCATTTTAAGTGATAATACAACACAACAACAACAGATGTTAAAGGGTCAAATACTCAAGGGCCTTCCATGTTAAGTAGTAAGACACAACAACAACAGATGATAAAGGGTCAAATACTCAAGGGCCATCCATGTTAAGTAATAACACAACAACAACAACAGATGTTAAAGGGTCAAATACTCAAGGGCCTTCCATGTTAAGTGATAACACAACAACAACAACAGATGTTAAAGGGTCAAATACTCAAGGGCCTTCCATGTTAAGTGGTAAGACACAACAACAACAGATGTTAAAGGGTCAAATACTCAAGGGCCTTCCATGTTAAGTGATAACACAACAACAACAGATGTTAAAGGGTCAAATACTCAAGGGCCTTCCATTTTAAGTGATAACACAACACAACAACAACAGATGTTAAAGGGTCAAATGCTCAAGGGCCTTCCATTTTAAGTGATAACACAACAACAACAACAGATTTTAAAGGGTCAAATACTCAAGGGCCTTCCATGTTAAAGGGTCAAATACTCAAGGGCCTTCCATGTTAAGTAGTAAGACACAACAACAACAACAACAGATGTTAAAGGGTCAAATACTCAAGGGCCTTCCATGTTAAGTAGTAAGACACAACAACAACAACAACAGATGTTAAAGGGTCAAATACTCAAGGGCCTTCCATGTTAAAGGGTCAAATACTCAAGGGCCTTCCATGTTAAGTAGTAAGACACAACAACAACAACAACAGATGTTAAAGGGTCAAATACTCAAGGGCCTTCCATGTTAAGTAGTAAGACACAACAACAACAGATGATAAAGGGTCAAATACTCAAGGGCCTTCCATGTTAAGTGATAACACAACAACAACAACAACAACAGATGTTAAAGGGTCAAATACTCAAGGGCCTTCCATGTTAAGTAGTAAGACACAACAACAACAACAGATGTTAAAGGGTCAAATACTCAAGGGCCTTCCATGTTAAGTAGTAAGACACAACAACAACAACAGATGTTAAAGGGTCAAATACTCATGGGCCTTCCATGTTAAGTGGTAAGACACAAAAACAACAACAACAGATTGTTGCACCGTTCCGGAAGTTGGAGGACTTGGAAGACAAAAGCCAGATGCAGCTAATCAAGCTGATACTTGACGACCTTGACAGTGATGATGTCACTGAGGATGAAGACGGTGGGATGGGGGTACTGCTGGCCATTAAAGCCCTGATCACCATTGTGACAGACACAAACCCCACAACGACACTGACAGGCACGACAACAACGGACACGACAACGACGGCAGGTACCACGACAAACACTAATACAACAGCCGAGGACACCACTCTCCAGGCGGGGTCGATTGTAAACTTTTACTTTATGCTGATGACAGTGCCCTCTTGGTGTCGGGCAAGGACCCTGACTGTATTGCCAACAAACTTAGTAAAGAGCTCGAGTCATGTCGCCAATGGCTAGTGGATAATAAACTCTCTTTGCACCTGGGTAAAACCGAATGTATACTTTTTGGTTCTAAAAGGAAACTTAGGAAGGTTAATTCTTTTAAAGTCACTTGTGGAGGGGAATCTCTTCAATCTACGAATAGTGCTAAATATTTGGGTGTTACTCTTGATCAATCTCTAACTGGGGAAAACATTGCCTGGGATGTGATCAAGAAGGCAGGTTCAAGGTTGAGATTTTTATATAGAAATGCTTCTTGTTTAAACACAAAGACACGCAGAACTCTATGTTTTGCACTCATTTTGTGCCAATATGACTATGCCTGTTCTGCATGGTTTTCACCACTCCCTCGATATTTAAAAAATAGGCTTCAAACTATGCAGAACAAGGTGGTCAGGTTCGTTTTGGGTATGGGTCCACATACCCATGTGGGTCAAGAACAACGTAGTAAACTTGGTTTGGTATCTGTCAAAGATAGGGTGACCCAACTTAAATTGAACCACATTTTTAAAATCTTCCATGGTCTCTCACCTGACTATTTAAACTTTAAGTTTACACGTATATATCATCTCTACATAACCACAGTACCAGGGGTAGCTCATACAACTTCACCATTCCAAGGATTCAGGGCCAGGCTAAAAACACCTTTTTTTACAGCGGTATCCAACATTGGAACTCCCTGCCTAATTCCATCAAGGAAATCAACAATTATTTCAGATTTAAAAAGGCCATCAAAAAATACCTGGCTGACCAGGCCCTTGTGGCTGAGCAGGATCCATTTGTTACTTCATAGCTTTGGTACGGGATTTTTAGGGTTCGTTTGTGCAATATTCTTTGGGTTTTGTGTTTTTATATATATATATTTATTTATCTGTTTATACCGTAGTCTTGTCACGTTCCTGTCTTTCGCCCTCATGTCTCTCTTTTCCTATAAAAGGACCCCAATGGAAATAAGCTTCCTTTATGGAGGCTTTTTGGGCTATCCTTGGTACTCTCCTGGTATTTTATACATTTTCCCAAACCTGTCGTACTCTAGCAAGCATCTTGCTTTTATGTCTTTTATGTGTGCTTTTATATACATGTGTATTTTGATATTGTGCAATTGTAATTTGATGAGTACTGAATAAATATGAATGAATAAAATATGAATGAGGCTGCCACAACATCAGAGAACCTGGTATCGGTGTTACAAAAAAAATGTCTGATACTATCAAAAGTAATAATAATAATAATAATAATAATAATAATAATAATGGTATTTATAATGCGCCGTCAATCTAGGTAAAACTATTCCGAGGCGCAACATATAAAACAAAAATACAAAATAACATGAAAAATACATAAACAAGGATGATTTGCATATACATGTACATGTATATACAAAGAAATCAATTATAAACTGAGTCAAATAATCTTGTTTTTAACAAGTTCTTAAAAGAGTCAAGTGAATCACAGCATCTTAAATTATAAGGTAGTGAGTTCCAGAGAGTTGGTGCAGCAACCGAAAATGCGCAATCTCCAAATGAAGAAGTAGTCCGTGGAACAACGAGTAAAAGATAATTATACGACCGGAGAGTACGTTTTGGATGATATGGAACAAGAAGATTAGCAATATAAGTTGGTGAAGTGCCATGCAAAGCTTTCCAAGTTAAAAGAAGAAGTTTGAAATGAATCCTTTCGCAAACAGGAAGCCAGTGGAGATCTTTCAAAATTGGAGTGATATGATCAAATTTCCTGGTCTTAGTTAGAATGCGAGCAGCTGCATTTTGAGCGAGTTGTATTATTATTTACCGGTGCTTATAGAGCGCATTTCCAAAAGATCAATGCGCTGTACAAATAACAGACATCCAAAAATGGCATACAATTATATAACAACAAAATAACATCAAAAACTTTTAAAAATATGATTTAAAAGATGCATTACAGCAAAAGTTTGTGAAGTAAGTGTAGTTTGTGAAGTAAGTGATCAGTGATGCCAAAAAGAAGAGAATTGCCATTGTCAAAACGAGAAGTTATAAGAGCATGGACGATAGTAGCTGCGGTTTCAAATGTTAACATTTTCCTTATGCTATTGACATTCCGTATACGTGAGTAACATGGAATCAAGTTATTTATTTGCATTAAGTGTAAATAAATTGAAGTGTAACTTTCGTATACCGTTCCCTCATCTGTAAACGTACCGTATCACTCACTGCACGAAATGATCGCTTGCCATGCATCTGGCAATTTTCTAAGACCGCACATGTCGCAGAGTAGTATTTAAGGATTAATGCATTGAATAACAAGTGTTAAATACCATAGAGAACTCCAGTGAAATCCAGTGTTATCAAACACTGATGGTAGACAATTCACAGAAACATCTTCCATTTTCTTTTGTAGACAACACCAACACTGTAACAGGGAAAGACACAACAGCAGATGTCAAGGCGGCAATTAATACTCAAGGGCCTTCTACCTTAAGTGGTAAGTGGATGTTTATTTTACAGCTATTCACTCAGGTACATTGGGCAAGGTCGTATACCAGTACCATGTAAAATGATACTAAGGGCCTTCCATGTTAAGTGGTAAGTGGCTGTTGGTTTTACAGCTATTCACTCAGGTATATTGGGCAAGGTCGTATGAAATGATACTTGGAAGAATCAAGTTGAAAGGTGAAAACCTGTTGCAACGCAAAACAGAGGAACAACAAATCATAAGACATTTTTCCCCGGACGATATATATAGTAGCAATTACCTCATTTTGCAAGAACTAACTCGGACAGTGTTATCTATATATTGTGATTAACCTACTACCATCGAAAAAACATCAAGTTATTTATTTGCATTTAAAAGTGTAAATAAATTGAAGTGTAACTTTCATATACCGTTGCACCGTTCCCTCATCTGTAAACGTACCGTATCACTCACTGCACGAAATGATCACTTGCCATGCATCTGGCAATTTTCTAAGACCACACATGTCGCAGAGTAGTATTTAAGGATTAATGCATTGAATAACAAGTGTTAAATACCATAGAGAACTCCAGTGAACTCCAGTGTTATCAAACACTGATGGTAGACAATTCACAGAAACATCTTCCATTTTCTTTTGTAGACAACACCAACACTGTAACAGGGAAAGACACAACAGCAGATGTCAAGGCGGCAATTAATACTCAAGGGCCTTCTACGTTAAGTGGTAAGTGGATGTTTATTTTACAGCTATTCACTCAGGTACATTGGGCAAGGTCGTATACCAGTACCATGTGAAATGATACTAAGGGCCTTCCATGTTAAGTGGTAAGTGGCTGTTGGTTTTACAGCTATTCACTCAGGTATATTGGGCAAGGTCATATGAAATGTTACTTGGAAGCATCAAGTTGAAAGGTGAAAACCTGTTGCAATGCAAAACAGAGGAACAACAAATCATAAGACACTTTTCCCCAGACAATATAGTAGCAATTACCTCATTTTGCAAGAACTAACTCGGACAGTGTTATCTATATTGTGATTAACCTACTACCATCGAAAAAACATCAAGTTATTTATTTGCATTAAGTGTAAATAAATTGAAGTGTAACTTTCATATACCGTTGCACCGTTCCCTCATCTGTAAACGTACCGTATCACTCACTGCACGAAATGATCACTTGCCATGCATCTGGCAATTTTCTAAGACCACACATGTCGCAGAGTAGTATTTAAGGATTAATGCATTGAATAACAAGTGTTAAATACCATAGAGAACTCCAGTGAACTCCAGTGTTATCAAACACTGATGGTAGACAATTCACAGAAACATCTTCCATTTTCTTTTGTAGACAACACCAACACTGTAACAGGGAAAGACACAACAGCAGATGTCAAGGCGGCAATTAATACTCAAGGGCCTTCTACGTTAAGTGGTAAGTGGATGTTTATTTTACAGCTATTCACTCAGGTACATTGGGCAAGGTCGTATACCAGTACCATGTGAAATGATACTAAGGGCCTTCCATGTTAAGTGGTAAGTGGCTGTTGGTTTTACAGCTATTCACTCAGGTATATTGGGCAAGGTCGTATGAAATGATACTTGGAAGCATCAAGTTGAAAGGTGAAAACCTGTTGCAATGCAAAACGGAGGAACAACAAATCATAAGACATTTTCCCCGGACGATATAGTAGCAATTACCTCATTTTGCAAGAACTACTCAAGCGCTGGTGTATACACACAAGTGTTGAAAGACGGAAGATGCATATATACATGCACGTAAAGCTGCGCCTGTTAATTAACATCACTGTCCAGAGGTAGGCAAATAGAGTATAGTCATGAGCTAATGTTGCTGGCCTTTGAGTCCAATGAAATCACCTTTAGACCAGTCAGTCAATGCTCAAAAGCCTGGGTATTGTATTGTCATACCTTGTCATTCATTACTCGATTAGTGGATTTATGGGGGGTGGTACAAATTTAGCGTGGTTAGGTAATTGAGCAACTTCTGGCCAAATAAGTAAAATAATTAATACACTTTATTTCAGCTTTCGACCGGAGGATCCTTCACCTTTTGTTAGAAATCAAAAAGGCTGTGGAGGAAAATAGACAATTAATATTGGCCGGTCTGCAAGACAAAAAGGATGAAGAGGAGATGACGGAAGGAGAAATGCTCCCAGTTAAGACGCAGTTGGAGCTGCAGAGTTTGGAAGACAGGCTGGAGGGCGACAACAAATTTAAAAAGAGGCTGGTATGTAACAATGAATCAAAATCAGTATACAGGGTGTATCAGAAAGAACTGTACCGAGGCAATATGATTTATTACGGTACAAATTCGATTGATATTGTTCAAATAGTTTTCACATATATCTTGCGCAAACGCCCAGCTTTCATAAGAATTTTAAATTTTGAAAATCGGACATTTCTGATGGAAAATACAGACTTTCTGGTAAAGATGGTAGATTTCAATTTTGGTCGAAATGATCAATTTAAAAAATCTGTGAAATTACTAACCCTGCCTGAGAAAGAATGGACAACTCTTCAAAACAGGAAAAGACTTTGCTTCATCAACGATGCCACCTTTATTTTGTTTCGTGGACTTGAAATGCTTGTGAGACATGGATTTCCAACAGCAACTAAAGACCTTCGTGGAAAGGACTTGCGACCTTCTGTAATAGAAGCAGCTCTGACAGACCGCAAGATTCTCTGGTTTTGGGGCAAGATTATCAATGGTATCGTTGATGAAACGGATAGTTTAATTTTACTCCAGCTAGTTGTGGATTTCTACATACAAATATGTGGTTTTGCATTTGCCAGTAGTGTTCGCGAAAAGTACAAGGATCACCAGAAAGGACAGAAATCTCTGCGTACTGGACTGAAAAAAAATAGCAGAAAAGTCTACTTCAAATTGATCTATATTTGAAAACATTGAAGTCATCTACAGTGCTCAAAATACAAAATAAGTAGCTTACCAGGTACAGTAGAATGCGCCCTAGTAAGAATATCAAATTATAAACTTCTAAAGGAATGTCTTCTCTTTAATTTAAATCATTACATGCAATGATGTGTAACACAGATCTGCACATCTGATATACTAGGACTCATTCGGGCGCAGTTTTGGGAGAGCTAATTTTTGGTATGGTTTGGTTTGGTTGAACAGTCTTTGTTTTCAATACTAGTTAAACCCAGTAACTACAACCCGTAAACTTTGATATGATACATATATTAGGTTATTTCCACGGTTTTCCATTCAAATATAATACCACAAAAAAAGTCCTGAACGGAAAAAAGGCAGCCCAAATCTATTTTATAAGTCGCACAACAAGAAAGTATTGACTGAGGATCAACCTGTATCAACTTTAATATCCATTCTGGAAATCAATAATGTCACAACTGCCAATGTGCAGAGCAATTAAAGTATTCTGCAATACCATACTTCTGATACCATATCTACAAATATTCAAATGAGCAAAAAACTCATGTCAAGACACATACTTAGATGCTTCAAATCCACTATCAAAGAAATAGCCGAGGCAGTTTCATCGAAGAATGGAGATACTCAGAACACCATAGCAAAACTTGTGACATCTTTGAAGAATACCATGGGAGATCAGGGTACGACAAACCCACAGCAACAGCAAACTGCATCTGTTTTATAGAGAAGAGCTACTTCCAACCGTCGTCGCCAACTGGGATCAGTTGTCTGACAATTCAAGAGAGGCGATGTTAGATATTTTAAAATGCATTTGTTGGTGAACTTTGCTACGGAAAGCCGACAAAGTCCTGAAAATCAATGAGGACATAAATTCAGGTGGAAATAACCTTGTACGCATACATGTACAGCGCAGAAAGTGAAATCAGGTTGATAGACACAGGCAAACTTTGGCTGAACAATCTTAAAACACCATACAGTAGGTATTGTTATTGTAGCTAACGATCTCAGCATGGATGTCTACATAAATAATATATGCCGTTCAGCCTCTTTTGCTCTCTACAAAATTGGCCGCATCCGAAATTGTCTTGATGAAAAATTGACTGAGACTTTAGTTCATGCGTTCATCACTTGTCATCTTGATATGTGCAACAGCCTTTTATATGGACTTCCGGACTCCCATATTTCTAAGCTACAACGTATTCAAAATTCTGCTGCAAGACTTGTCACACGTACTCGCTTCTCAGAACATATCACTCCTGTGCTTCGTGATCTTCATTGGTTGCCTGTTAAGTTTCGCATCATGTACAAAATACTTCTCTTGACTTATAAATGTCTTCATGGACTTGCTCCAGAATATCTCACTGACTTGATTCAGGAATACAAGCCTGTTCGCAACCTCCGCTCATCTTCAAAACAAAATCTTGTTCCACCATTGGTTAGTACAACTTCATATGGTCATCGTAGTTTTCGCCATGCATCTTGTGAACTCTGGAACAAATTACCATTTTATATTAAGAACTCTCAGACTCTTAATCAATTCAAATCATCTCTGAAAACATATCTCTTTGAAATGGCATTTTGTAACATTTAATGTTATTTTGTGTCTTTAGTTTCCTGGCATATTGTGACTTTCATATACTTGTATGTTTTGCTCTGTTTTTTGTTGCTTTTTTTTGTTATTTGTAAGCGCTATGGGACTTCGGTGTAAAGCGCTATACAAGAGTCGTTGTATTATTATTATTATTATTATTATTGTGCGTATTCCCCTATTTCACGCTCGGCAATAATGGCGCTCATTTCAGCTCAGCCTCGTTTTCGACGAAGTGGCAACCCTTTGCGCAAAAATTGTGACGTTACCCCCTTTTGGAAATCAGGGTTTCCCCATAATTTGATCAGTTTGCACAAGTTTACACACGTTTGATGATGTAGTACACACTTGACCCTTAACCCTGTTGAATTTTTTTTCTTGAAACGATCTTCAATATCAGATGCAGTCAACATGTTTACGCGAGTATGGGTGTGAACTTACGATTCGTCGCCAAAACCATCGTTTATTTTGCTGAAGGTGGAGGTAGATCAGGAGGAGGAGACGAAGAAGAAGAGGGTGAGATTTTTGATCGACTTAGGGCTCAAATACAAGCACAATCTCAGGACGGGGGTTCGCCCATTCTGGAGCACAAGAACCAGCGCCACCAGTGCAAAATAAACAACAGCCTGTACAGCAGGGCTTACAGAACTTACAAGTGGTGTCTCTGGAAAACATCAATCAGTTAATTACTCAAACTGTTGGTGGGTTTAAAGAGTACTTTGACGAAAAGCTATCAGCTCAAAATCTTCAAACAGAGAGAGTGTTGGAGTCAGCAAAAGTACAAATTAAGTACAAAGGCAACCGTGTACAATTTGATTTTAACAATAAACAGAAAGATAGTCTTCAAATGGCTATTGCAGCCATCAATAAAGGCGATACCAACAAGGCGGTGGTGGTTTTACAACACGCAGGTCAAGAGGTTGATAAAAGAAATAAACAGATCCGTATAGCTGATAAATCGGAGGATGGTTGGAAAGTTATCGAGGAATATTTGTCCGATGACCTTGCATTATAGGGTGAGCTAATACGCTCGTCGCTGAAGTTCGGCGCTCCCCCAAGGTATAGTGTTGTTATGTTGATATATCGTCAGCCTGCTTCGATAATTGCCTAACTCATTTTTTCTAGTTCTTAGAAAACAACAAAAGTATGAAACCTGTTACCTGAGTACCTGTTACTCATTTTGCATTAATGATGGATGGATATTCATTATGTGGAATGACGCTTGTATTGTTGATGTTAGGCTTGTATTGTTGATGTGACTTGGATTAGTGCATCCATGCACGCCAATTGAGGATTGGCGTGCGCCAATTGAGGATTGGCGTGCATGGATGCACTAATCCAAGTCATATAGAAACAGATGAACACAGCCATACAATAATTTGATTAATTCCATTGATTTGTCAATGCAAATTCAATAATGCAAAATGAGTAACATGTTGGAGTGGTCTGGTGGCCCTTTTAAAACAAAGCTCTTCATTTATCAACAATTGTGATTGGTCAATGACTTAGGTATTATAACAGCATGTGCATAATGTAATGAAGTCATGATTTATGCAAAAAACTCAATTTTGCTGAAAAGTGAGTTAGGCAATTATCGAAGCAGGCTGACGATATGTTTCTATTGCAGCAATGTAGTGCAGGCTCAATAGGAAAGTATTTATTTCTGTTTGAGCCTGTGAATTTTAAGAAATAATATCCCAACCTTGATACAAAGTTCTGCAAAAAGATGCGGCGAAACACATGCGCCAGAAGTTCAAGGAGTGGGCAGTAAATGCTAAACCATTGATGGAGGGAATGGAGCTCTTCACAGATGTAGATATTCACAAGGATGAAATATATGACTCGTAGTTCAGTGATACCAATAATCCAGACATGGGCACCTATACACAAGTGGTGCTTGAAATAATTTTAACCAGGATAATTCTCATACTTGAACGGCAAGCCAAAGACCAGGTAGAGGGAACACTATCTGTATGCGACTTTGCAATCCTAGACATTCTCATGCGCATGAAGCCTGACGCCACACACCATGTCTATGAGACATATATTATGGCTAAATCAATAAGCCAAGTGCATGGCAGGATGGTATGGATGCTTCAAAATTAGATAAACTATTAAACGAAGCACGACAAAGGTACCCATTTATACGAGAACAATATTGAACTGTAAAGACAAGTAAAAGCAGCAACATGTCCTGGAACTAAATAACAAACAACAAAAACAAGAACAGGCAGATGACCTGAACCGTCTAAACAAGATTGCAGCTACTGAAGCATTGGTGTCACTAGGAGGTGGAGTCTGGACCTTGGATGATGTTCATGGAAAATTATCAGAAATGTCAGCCAGTGAAAAAGTCTAGGTACTCCATATTCAAATACAGAATATATCACACAAAAAGTCAGCCCAATTTTTTTTGATAAATCACACAACAAGAAAGCATTAACTGAGGATTAACTTGTATCAAATTTAGCATCCATTCTGGGAAGCAATGATGTTGTCACAAACGCCAATGTGCAGAGCAATGGAAGTAATCTGGAATACTATGCATCTGATACCATTTGCAATTGTTTAAATGAGCAAAAACATCATGTTGAAAAAAATCAGTACCGCAGTCAACAAAAAGACATCATCTCCAAACAACAAGTAGACATACTACCGTAATTATGTGCCAATCCTAATGAATTGTTTGGAATATTCATCAAACACAAAACATGTTAGGAGGAAGGAAATGCACACAATTCAGGTTCAAGCAACAATAGCCAACTATTAATATTTGGTAATCAAAAGCTTTCTTGTCTTGAGAGCGACAGGACTGGTAAACAAATACATTACAGGTCCGTGGATGCGTTTGGCAGGGGGAGGCACACTCCATTCTGGATGCCAGCATTGTCATCTCCAATGTTGTGGAAGAGCTTAAATCATTTAAACCAGACCAGGCAATCCACGGATTAGACACCTGTGCATTTGGCAAGCCCATCACCAAAGATGATGAAACTATGTACACCAACAGATGAGATGAAAAGGTTGCAAGCATACTGGGAGCAATGATAGAATGCACACTGAGAGTCATGGAGCGTCAATTGGCTGACCATTTACCTGGCGGCAAATTCCACACACCGTCAGATATTTTGCTCCAGGAAGCAAAGAGTTACCCCAGAATAACATTTATGGGGAGAGAGTTTTTGCCCTGTGGGATGCCAGATACAGGCAAGCTAAATCATCACATATAACAAAGATGGAAAATCGAAACATGCAAAAGATGCAATATTCAAGAAGGCAACTAAAGAGGCAAGGCAAAACAGGATTGACAACAAAGTGAAATGTCAAACACTATTATATGGCATGAAGAAAAAGTTGGACGATTGAAGAAAATTTATCGAAAAGAGAGAGTGCAATCGATGTGAAAACAAGGAAAAAACAATTGAAGTAATCATGGAGTATGGTTTGTGGAATACAGAGGAAGAAATTCACACTTGTGTAGAAGGACTCGCTAAAACAAAAGCACTGCTAATACTCAAATCGCAAATTCGATTCAGAATCAATATGTTAGGCTGTGTTACAAACAGAAATTTCACATTTTCAAAATCAACCATAGATGAACATATAAATTATTTATTAGAACTCACACATGTTGAAATTCCTGAGAGTGGTGTACTATTGTGCAATATAATTAAGGACCCAAGTTGTATGGTTGGGTTTGAATTTACTCAAAATTGGTCAAATAACACTATGGCCAATGTGTGCAGAGGCAGAATTCTTCAGTGTGAAACCATTCCATGTCACGATGTTGAATATATTTGTAAATTTGACGGTGAAGATGAGACCACTTGTCAAACTGTAAGTGAGAATCTGGCAGACATGATTGTTAATGATCTTCTTTTTTATGTTTAAACAAAATTATTCAACACACCCTAATTTCACAAGAATGGCAGAAAGCTCGCGTAAACGTGGCGATCTCGCATCAACACCAATGAAGGATAAGACAACAAAACGATATCGTCCCGATTTGAACAACACCATCAATGAATTGCAGGGCATGACTAATGAAAAAGACAACCAGAATGTTGATAAACCTGAATCTATTGAAGATATTGTCAAGCAATCAGTATCTAAAATCATTAATCAACAACAGCAGGTACAGAATCCAGCACCTAAACCAACTACTACTAAGGGTAAAAAAAGTCAACCAACTTCAAGTTCTAGTGTTACGGATGTTGATGAATTGGTAGCATCAGTCCTCAAACAGTTGATGCCAGTTAGGCCTAAAAAAATTAATTGTTGTGTTGCCCTCAAGTGAAATTTTTTAGACAGGTCGGTAGGTAGGGTTTTTTTTTTTTTTTTTTTTTTTTTTTTTTTTTTAATATCTCATACAGATTCCATTTAAAAGGTTACTTATACAAAGAATAAAAATCCCCAACTAAAGAAATGCTAGCAACTGAACTAAATGAAATGTGGGCGCCTCTTGATCCGGTGATACAAACTGCGAAAGAATCCATTTTCCAAGCGAGCCAAAACTAAAAGAAATCAAAACACCGTCGCATATCGCGTATCGACAGCCCGTGGTTTACACAGCCCGTCATTCTACAAACATTCCGTACCGTATAGCTGATGCTGTTTTTTACTAAATGTAACTACGTAAGAAAATGCAAAAAAGATACGTTTTATACTATTTTTGTATCGTATTTACTTTTAAATGCCTGAATAAATATTTGTAAACTCATATTTATTTTCTTCTCGTGTTTTCTTTGTTTTATTATTTAAATATAAAATGCTAAATATGTACAACATCAAGTGCACTGTATTATATTTTTGCCGCAAGACGACACTTAGATTTCGATGGTCCTTCGTGGATCCAATACGATTCATTTCGTAAATATTAAAAAACCGGGGTCCAAAAACGTGAATCGGGCCAAGATGCTTCGAGCTATATTTTTGTTGTGTTTCTGATGGTTGACTCGGCGAGGGATGTCATGGTGAACGGATGATTTTTTTTCGGAGTATATTCCCAGTTTATTCGGTGTTCTTGTGGTTCATGAAAGAGTTTGGTGTAGCTTTGTAACAAAAACTTACTTGGATAGAGATTTTTCGCACAGAAAACAGGTAAAATATTGAAGAAATGTATTTAAAAAAAACAAAAAAAACAAAACAACCCGGTCCTATTTTTGAAAATTTCGGACCGGGCGCTGTGGGCAATACAACAATTAATTTTTTTAGGCCTTATATATAGTATCAGCTATAGCTTCAGCAGTCGAGGCATCCACAAAAGCTGCCATTGCCACAGCCAAAACACTGGATTCCCAACGCATTGACAAAATGCAGCAGATGGCTCTATTTGCCAAATATGACAATGATAGACAGGAACAATATAGCAGAAGGGAGACAATCCGCATATCAGGGATCAGTGCAGTCTTTATAATTATAATGTCATCTGCATCTAATGTTTGATAATGTAACATTTCAAATAACATTACAGACTCTGAACTACTTACTACCATTCATATACCATAAATATTATTACAATAATAAATTAAAATAATACATTTTAACGACAAATTTATTCAAAATGGTGGCCATTTTAGCGGCTATTTAGAATATTTAATTACCTTCAACAATATGCGTTGAATTTTCGGGTCAATTTTTTTCGCAAACGAAGATTTCAATGAGAAGATCTGCTTCAAGTTTGGTTGGATTTCCTTACATTGTTTTTGAAATAAAGCATTTTAAAGTTAGTTAGTTTTCTGACTATAAGAATGCAAAATGCATATTAAGGGGGGTGTGGACTCTCACAGGTGATTTTCATGATTTTGGTGGTAAAAAAAAATCACATTTATGGGCACTTTTTGGTCTGTAACTCAAAAATAAAAAATTAGATATTAAAAAAAAAAACTCTCCCGGGGAATGTTATCAGGATTATCATAAAACTAGTATGACAAAATTTAACAAAATATATTTTGAGTTATCTTTTCCAAACCTAAAATGGGTAAAAAAAGGTGTTTTTTATAATTGTTTTCCAAAATGGTCAATTTCATTATCATGGTTGGATTCATTGAACCCTTTTCTGCAAAAAAACTGTGTACGTTTATAAAGATTAAATGAATATTGAAGAAGTTACGGCAGTTTTACGGAGGCTGTACCTGAAAGTCCACACCCCCCTTAAAGTCTCCATACATGTAGGTCACAAGTTATTGGCCCAATTGGCAACTCCAAATACCACTATTTTATGAAATACAAATTACAATCAATTTGTTTCCGCTAACCCCACATACTTGGGAGACCCCTCATTTTGTAGCTTTTTTAAAGCTCTTTCATATAAAACCAAAACCCTGCCTAGTACAAGGAATTTAGCGATCGGGACATAAAAGGGTGGTAGAAGAGCACCTGGAGTATCTACACCATCTCTACAACAAAAAAGGACATTATTGCTAGAACTTTCACACACAGAATAAACAGGTATGTTAGGTATGGTTAGACCATATCACCCTGTCTGCAACCTCAATGAATGGAGAAAGACTTTGATATATGACCACACCTACCAAAAAAAAAGGATAACTGCCACCCATGTCGTAGTGCTGATGTTATCTGATGACCAAAGAAAAAGGCGTATGCGCTACCAGTGCAATACATTCCGTATAAGTCACTGAAAGACGGAACAAGTGAGGCGGTTCTGCCAGGAATTGAAAATTAAGATGGAAGAGTTTGGACTCAAATACATAGATCTGAATGTTTACAAAATTGTCTTTGTTTAAAACTCCTCACCTTGATACCCTAACTCTATTACGCCACACACATCATTCAGCCAGCCCTACCTTGCAGCGCTCACACATAAGGTCTATCAGCTGCTGTGACAAGCTCCAGCTAGATACATTTGTAGGATAGAGACTAAATGTTGGATAGGGACTCCAGTTACAACTGACCGACTGAACTGGGTTCAATCTCCAGGGTGGCGGCTAGTTGGGCATAATTCTGGTCCCTCTTGCTTGTCGAACAATCCCTATCCATAGACTGTTCAAGTCCTCTCCCATTACTGGTTGTGACATTAGTATTAACATATGAAGTCAATTTTGGTTATAATTGATGTTATTAAAGTGTGGCAAAGAAAAGAAAATGTTGTAAAGACATGGTTCTGTTAGAAATTACATTTTACGATCACATTATTTTAAGGACGAATTTGAAATGTCAATTGTAATCCTTTAAAGTTCTTGCATGAACACTATCTAAAAATTGAATTATGGCAAAAAAAACTTAAGACAGTTTAAGTTTAATTTGTCTTTGCATGTCAATTAATAACTTGTCAGTTATTTCCCGTTTCAGTTTTACAATCACTTCCTGCATAATTTCTTCATAATCTTCAAAAGAGATTGATGTGTGTTATAAGGTGCATTTTGTATTGGACCTATCTTATCAGAGCATCTGCAAGTCCACATGGAAGTTTGTGGAAACCATTATATACCAACAAACAGGGGTGAGCCCCCAGAAAGAAAACAATATGGACTGCTGATGGTAGCATTGCATACCTGTTGGATGGGAGAAATTGGCAAAGGGTTTTGTGCCCATCAAGCGGCATCAATATGTCACACACCCATAACCACATTATAAATGTAAACTTTGCCGGGTAAAAAGTAAAAACATACAAATATCAGAGTCCTATTATAGTCACCTTCAAATTGTTCACCAGATGGCAAATGAATGCACGTATAAATTACACAAAGTAAAACCAAACAAAGAAGATAGTCTGTCTCAGAAACATTTTGCAAATAAGCTAAGTGCTGTGTGATTTTTGTAAAAAAATTTTTAGAAAATAGGCTATGAGGTGGGTTTTTTTTTTTTTTTTTTTTTGCTAATCCAAGCTTCAGAGAACTTTTTTTTTACTTTAAAAAAAAAATTAAATTAAATTAAAAAAAATTAAAAAAAATTCTTTTTTTTTAGGCCTCAGCGCATAGACCTACGCACCGTAGCTGATTTCACATACCAATGCGGGCGGGCTTCTGAGACAAACTATCTTCTTTGTTTGGCCTAAGTGGCAGTAACAATCGCAATTCTCACCAATTACACACTTGGATACAACCGTCATTGGTCAGGACACACAACACGCATCAGACGCTATTCTGGCCAACAATGTTAAAGGAGACTATAGATGATGTGACCGGTGTTTACAACAGAAGTGTTTAGAAATTGATTAGCGCCTGGCCTGAAGACATGCTCTGCTATAGGTACTAACTAGTCCATGACACATACATGTATGTATGCACATACATGTATACATGTGCTATTCAAAAGCAAAATACCCATCACTGAGCGCCAATATGGTGCGTACGCATACTGCTGGGCAACCAGATTTAGTTCCTGGTCTCTCATTGTGCGAGGGATGCAGACCATGACTACTGCACTATTCTACAATCTAAGTAATGATCAATCAAGTGTGAATTTAATTTACAAAGCACATTCCCTGTAGGTGCGCACACATACAGCCGGGCATTGCATCACAGGTCACATCATCTATAGTTTGCAATATACATGAAAAGTCAATAGAACAATGTATGAAGACCTGCATGCAATTTACCAATACTGTACGAGTCTGAGATACTGGCACTTTCAGGTTTTGTCGGGACTTGATAATGATAAAACATGGCATAGTCAGAAATGTGTTGGGAAATGGTATAGGCTCAACAGTTATCATCAGAAATGCCACTCAAATTTCTTGAAAATACTTGGAAATCTTAATTTCATGTAATTCATTCAAGCAAATTATGGAAACAAAAACCCAGAAATTGAGAACATCTGGACAAAATGTTCCTGACATCAGGAAATTTCCTGCAAAGTGATATCTCTGGTTCGTTCATTTCAAACTCAATCTTGCCCAAAAATACACTCTTTGCACTCAGTCCTTGATCTGATTATGTAGTTCCTCTGTGTATACCAGGCATGATATTTATATCAGGTGAAACAATCTGAAATTCCATGAAATAATATTGTGCGAAATTGCCTAAAATTAAGCTAATTAAATGTAAATTTAAGCTAAAAATATAAACATTTTGAGAGTGAAAAACATCTACTTTCAGATTTTTATCTACAAAATATCATACCTGGTATCTTACTACAAATCTGGAAATGGTGCGTGTTTGTTTGTTCGTTAACCTTAGTACTCTGTAAGTTTTGATCACAGTGTCACCTGAAAAAGATAGAGGATAACCCGCTAGTATTAATAATAATATATAAATTGGACTTATTATAAGTGCCTTACGATGTAATCAGCCTCAAGGCCATGCACAGAAAATCATACCAATTCTCTTCACTGAATATGCCCTCCCTAAATTCCAAGACAAATCTTGCTCTATGACCAGAAGCTTCTTTTCTTCCACAAATTTCAATTCACAGGCCTTTGTGGACAGAACAGATGCCTCTGACACAGACAAACAAAATAAAATATTGTATAAGGTAACAGAGGAAAGCAAACACTCTCAACATGATCAAATAATTCCATTTCAAGGACAATATACCTGGTTACCTTCATCCATTCATCAGCTTGCTTTGGTACTTGACTGAATCCACGCTTCCACTCATAGCAGAATTAGTGAAAAAAGTTCTCCTACAAAAGTTTGAATTAATGTCCGCCAGTTTCTCCATGTGAACTGTCTTTAATTCACTGAGTGGGTTCACCTACCTCAACAAGTTTGTCATGGTACAAAGGTTGTCTTCTTCTCCACAGCTTGTTTCTGGATCAGTTTCAGTTTTCCTATTTGGTTCTTCCCTAGAGACAAGAAATCCTTCACATTCCATCTTTGTTAAAACTGCTACCAATAGTTACTAATCAATCTTTTGTATCCTTCTATTTACATCCAATGATCTGGCAAAGTTGACTGCTCCTGAAACTTGTCTACCTGTAAACCAGATGGGAAATATCTTATGTGAGATCTTATACTATAAGCAGGAAAGGTCTATGGGCTTATCATAGTCCAACTGGATATGTGACCCGTCACATTAAAACATACCTCTTGGGGTCTTTTATACAATGTAACATGCAAATATAAAGCTTTGAATTGATACCTCATAATTGAAATCTAGCGTTAAGAATCAGGAAATATGATGAATTTCTTTATATATTTTTTGTCCAATAATAAAACATTATTTAAATTCAAGAAAAACTTATTACTCCAGTCATTTATTGGACCATGCGTCTTCAAATTTTAATTTCATCTCATGTTCAAAAAAAGATACCGCATTTCAGCATTTTTTTTCAGGTTTCTTCTGAGACAAACTTAACTGTGTGGATGCCAGCACGTTACAATCTCACTCGATAATGAGGAGACATCTCTGCACAGAGTACAGACGTTAACTACTTACTTACCATATGTTGCTAAGTTTCAATTCTATCCGTAGTTTCATTTTTCTTGTGACTGAAACTTGGCCTTAACATCCTCCGGTATCTCAATCTGCAATGGAATGGCGATAAAATTCTGCTCGCCAAGTTGCTCTTTGTCGTAGTTCAAACTAATGTACTCCTTCTCTCCGCTGCTTCCCTCCGCATCTTTTGTCACTCCGTCTCCCGAGAACAGTTCAAAGATCCTCAGCTCACAATACAGGAAACAACGAGCTTCCCATTCCTTACGTGGTTTTGGCAATGACACAAACTTGTCATAGCTCATGTACAGTGGACCTGATGGGTTGCTAACGGCTTGGATAAATTTGAAGCCTGCTTGTTCTTCAAAGTACTCGACGGGTTTACTTTTTATGACTGGCCAATGGTTCAGGATGGAGCCGATAGCCTTTGGGTAACAGCATACCAGGAATTCTTGAAGGCCATCCCAGGTGGCTGGTAGAACAGGTGTGCGGTTCAAGTCTTGATGCGGGGAGAATAGAACTATCCAATATCGAGCTTTCTGCATACATGCCTGTTAAGATATGAAGAATTTATTCATAAAAAAAATGTTAATACTAAATCTTATGCTACATGTAATTTTCACTGCTTTAGTGTAACTGGGTATTTCCTGAAAAATCATATTGTGGGAATAACAAATGAGCATGGAATGGGTGCAATTTGGTGGAGGAAGGCTGACTGTGAGTCGAGTTGGTAAGTTACACCGAAAAGAATGAAGCAAATCGGGCCAATGTTTGGGCTTACAACCTCTTATAAAACAAATAGGAATACAATGTGGAGTTGTGACCGAGGATTCCCCTATATTATATACATGCTATAGGAGAAATCAATTTGTGTAGTAGGGGTACCTACTAGAATTAACCATTTAATTTAAAAATAGCATCAAAATCACACATTTTTGAGTGAAGAACCCTCAGATTTACAAACTGGTCAGAAGGTGCGATTGTCAACTCTTGTAAATCCAAGATGGTTGCCAAAATTCAAGATGGACGCCAAATACAAAATGACTGCCCACCTGTAAATCATTCTTGATTATCGTATCACAACGTATGAGAGCTATGAAACAGAGCTAACATACACCGGTGCCACTGCACACAGTTTCCCATTGCAGAGATTGAAGCCTCTAGTGTGATAGTGCCCCCATTCCAAGAGTTACATCACGCGTCTAAATTATGCTAATGCCATTTTAAGAGTTACATCCCGCATATTTACAGATATGGTACACGCCAATTCCCATGTGGGCGATTCCACGGTAACACACGTTACATTTAAGCGTGCCATTCTTTATTCTCCACTCTATAGCTGTAAAAATAATTTAAATGAAGTTTTCATCTTTTGTATTGTAATACCCAAGACTTAAGGCTAGATCCTCATGCTAACACCAATATGAAATATTAGCTCATGCTAATGTAAGACCGCTCCGAATATCGGTAACACGAGTTACGAAAAAAGACACACTAACAAAATTCCCAACTTTGTTTTGCTTGTGTATTTAAACTAACCAACCTACAATCAATTGGTTACTACTATAAGCAAGTACCTGTCTAAGGTTTATAAAACTAGAATAATAACAAGAATTCAAGTTATCACTTTTTCGTAAATTGCAAAATAGTCGGTAACACGTGTTACAGTAACACGCGTTACACTTTGTCCAGCCATAATTTACCAGCATTAGATTCTTTATTTATTTTCTAAATTGAAATTAATTTTGACTTTGGCAATTGAACTAACATATTAACCATAACTAGTGATAAATAACACTTAAAGAATTGAGGTTTTAGCACGTTTTCCTAAATATGAGTTTGGTAACACGCGTTACGATATTTTGATGGCTTATTGTGGAGTGGTGGTTATGAATTTATCTAATTGTTTACTATTTTTAAATAGGGCCTAACTAGTAGAATTAAAATTATAAGTGGCATAAATTAAAACCAAATCAATTAAGGAAATATTTTCAAAAAAGTGTTGCTCCGGTAACACGTGTTACCATTTTGGGAGTAAGAAAAGTAGAATTTTTTCATAGTAAACAATAGCCAAATACTGTAACATTTTTTTCCTGCACCTTTGCATGAGCTTTGAACAACATAAAGGTAAAAATACATATTTTGGAGCAATTTTTAGTTTTTTTGCTCCGTCACATTTTCATGGAATCGCCCATATATGGGAGGCTTCAATTTTGCGATTCGAATTTCCTCTCCCATAATAACATGAATAAGCTCCCTGACTTCGCTTTAATGCTACCAAATGCAAAAGCATGCATATGGGCCCAACAAACAGCAGGAGAGATTACCACCTGGGAGATCAAATCATACCGAAAACGGATGAAGAAAAATACCTGGGTATAATCATCTCAAGCAGGTGTAAACCATCTCTGCAATCATCAAAGGCAGCAGCAAAAGCGATGAGCAGTCTGGGGATTATAAAGAGGTCATTTAAATACATCGACAGCGACAGTGTTTCAATTTTGTACAAGGCTAGGGATGTTCATATCATTGACTACAGAGGGCGACATTTTTTTTAAAATTAGTTGACCAAAATATGTAGAAAACTTCCCCAGAACTTATTGTTCTAGGGACTCCCCTGTCGGAGCCTGCTTACCGTTGTTCGATGTTTTGATCTGACTCATTTGCATCTTTCCCGGAGATGCGGGCATTCCAAACTGAACTATTTCCAATATTTCAAACTAGAAACACGGGTCGCACCGACGTGACGTCACCCCATGTCACGCGCCAGCCCGTCACCCAAATTTCGCTTGGACTACCTCGAAATAATCCAAACTACTTCTGCTTTTTGTCGCAGGGGGCTTAGGGCGGCCGGGCGATCAAAACATCGAACAACGGTAAGCAGGCTCCGACAGGGGAGTCCCTAGAACAATAAGTTCTGGGGAAGACTCCCCTGTCGGACTGCTTCCCGGTTCGATGTTTTGATCTGACTCATTTGCATCAACCCAGTTTAGCACAGAACCTGGAGGAGGTGCGATAAAAAGCCAAACACCGCGTATATTATTTATTAATTTAAAGGATCAGATCTTGAAAGGCTCACATCATAATTACTGATGTCAGAACCAGAAAATCGAACCACGGTAAGCTTAGCTTCATTCTAGCGTTTTTACTCAAAACCCGAGAAGCCTAGCTCAACCTATAAATAAATAACTGATAGACCAACTAACCTAATTTCTTGGATTTCTGCCCGCAACAGGTCCGGCTAGAACCTTGCGGGCGAATTGGCCCCTGAGCGAGTTTCCGTTAATGCTCCTGTAGTAGGCAGCGGAAAACGTTGAGGTGGCCTTCCATGAAACGGCCTCACATATCTCTCTCACGGACAACCCCCGGTGGTAGGCCCATGAGGTAGCAATACTACGTGTTGAGTGTGCCGTAACACGCTCGTCATTAATAATTGCGTTAGAGTCTTTGACTACCTGAACCAGCCAGCGAGCAATAGTACTTTTCGCCGCAGGCTTATGTGGCCCGGAGTGCGTCAAAAAAAGTTGATCATTGTTTTTACCTCGCACTCCGGACGTCCTATCTGAGTAATACCTTAGACAGCGAACGGGGCACCATAACCTATCATCGTGCACAGATGACCCGGCACTGAGGGAAGGAAGGTAAAGGGTGGAGTACGAGTGCGAACTAGTCTCGTTCTTGGCTACAAAGCCAGGAACAAAAGACATTGTCACACCCGCGCGAGAAAGAGACATTGAAGAAAATGACAATGCATGAAGTTCAGAAGACCTTTGCGCAGAGGCAAGGGCCACGAGAATAACAGTCTTAAGAGTAATATTTTTGAGGGTCGCTTTCGCCCTCGAGAACAGTGTTAAGTTCCCAGGCAGGTACGATCTTCCTGACTGGTGGCCTCTCGTTGAACATCCCCTTCAGTAGAAGACCGATCTCACCGCCATCATTGACAGTGGATCCGTCCTCAAAACCTACGTGGACTGACATGATCGCGGACTTATAATTCCGGACAGTAGCTGCCTGGAGTCCTGAATCAAACCTCTCAGTTAAAAATAGCGAAATGCTATTTACATCTGCTCGAGTGGGAGAGATACCTCTCTCATTACACCACTCGTAGTAGGGAGCCAAACGCTAAGAATATGTCTTGAGCGTGGATTGGCGTCGACCCGAGGCGACCAAGCCTGCAGACCTTTGAGAAAAGCCTTTCTCCTGGCATCGTTGCCGGATAATGGCCAAACAGTCAACTGTAGGTGCTCGTTTGGAAGGAATTCGCCGTGAACTCCCTGCCTGAGCAGGTCCTGAAGTGGAGGTAGCAACATGGGGCGACCCACAAGAAGATCTACCATTGGACGAAACCACACGTGTTTCGGCCAGAAAGGGGCTATGAGCAGGACGTAACAGTCGTCTCTTGCCACCTTTTCTACCACTTTTGGAAGCAGCGATATTGGGGGGAAGGCGTAAGCCGTCAGTCCCGTCCAATCCACTGATAGAGCGTCTGCGGCGTACGCCCTCGGATCGCGAGTCCGAGAGCAATACACCGGTAGCTGTTTGTTCTGGTATGACGCAAACAGGTCGATCGCTGGGTGACAAAATCGTACAAAGATTGTCTGTGCTATCTGAGGTGCTAACGATATCTCCGTGGGGTCGGACGTTCGTCCCCTGGAAAGATCGTCTGCAAGGATGTTTGTGACACCCGCGATGTGAATCGCCCGCAGAGTGATCTGGTGATCTCGACACCATGTTATGAGTCTCATGGTGAGGCAACAGAGGGTGGGAGATCTTGTCTCGCCCTCCCTGTTCAGGTAAGCTACCACCGTCAAGTTGTCCGTCTGGACAAGGACACTGTGTCCCTGTAGATCGGATTCGAACCATTGGAGAGTCTTCTCCACTGCCCAAAGTTCGAGCAGGTTGATGTGTACCTGAGCCTCTATGCTTGACCACCGGCCGAAGGCGCGGTTGTCTAGCCAATGGCCTCCCCAACCCAACATTGACGCGTCTGTCGTGATGACACGACTCGTCGGCGGAGATGGAAAAACCATCCCCGATGTCAGGTTGGCAGGTTGGTACCACCAGTGGAGTTCCTCTTTGATCAGGTCTGAGATAGGAACCATTCTGGACACTGAGTGAACACTTGGCTTGTAGTGCGCCAGCAGGTGAATCTGAATTATCCTCATATGGAACCGACAAAGCGGGATCAGATCTACCATGCTGGCCATGAGGCCCAATACTTTGAGCCATGCTACCGCCGGCGCCACACTCGCTTCCGCTAGGATTCGAGCGCAGGCAGCCATGTTGTGTACTCGTGCCAGGGAAGGCATAACCTGACCCTTCGACAGGTCTAGTCGTGCCCCGAGGTATATCGGAGACTGTGTCGGAACGAGATTGGATTTCTTGTAGTTCACTACAAAACCCAGTCGCGTAATCACCTGGATGACTAGCTGTATGTGGTGCGCTGTCTCTTCTCGAGACTTCGCATACACCAGCCAATCGTCCAGATACTGACAAATGTTGACGCCCCGGCGTCTCAAGTATGCTCCCACCTCTCTCACTACCCGGGTAAACACCCTGGGCGCTGTGGAGAGGCCGAAGGGCAGACATGTGAACATGTACGCCTGGTCTTGTACTTGGAAACGCAACCATTTCTGGTCCTTGGGAGCAATCGGAACGTGAAGGTAAGCATCCTTGAGGTCCAAGGACGCTGCCCAACAGCCTTTGATCGGGCAGCGGAGGACGGAGGCCAATGTTTCCATCCTGAAGCGCTGAGGTTTGATAAACCTGTTCAGCGGCTTCAAGTTGAGAATTGGTCTCCAGTCGCCTGTCTTCTTTGGTGCTAGGAAAAACGTAGACCAAAAACCCCCGTGAAACGGGGGGAAGACAGGAACTATGGCCCTCTTGTCCACAAGGGACGCTACCTCGTTCAACAGGAGTGATCGAAGTACTCTGTCGGCTGGCAAATGTGTTTGCCTGCGACGCGAGTGCGGTGGCGGGGTGAGAGTAAACTCGATCTTGTAACCCCGCTCTACCGTCTCCAGTAGCCAGTTGGACGGCGAAATGGTGATCCATTCCGCGCTGAACTGAAGCAAGCGCCCGCCCACCGGTGGATATGAGTCCACCGGTGACACCACCGTCTGCAGAGGAGCTAAGAGCTCCCCGGACGAGTGGATGGCAGGCGCCGCGCCCTCAGGGAGTTGACTTCTTACCAGAGGTCTTAGGGCGCTTACTGCCCTTAGACGCTGCTGGACCAGAAGTCTTCCCCCGGCCACCACGACGTCTCTTCCCACCGGAAGGAGTCGAAGCGGCAGCGGGCAAGGCTACTGAAGGTACCGCACCAGAAGAACCCGAAGTGGAAGGTTTCGTCGAAGATCTCCGTTTACCAGATTTCTTCGATTTCTTCCTCCTCTTCTGGCTCTTCAACGCCGCCTCCGTATCTACCAGTGACTTCTCATCGAGAACCTCTCTAGCTCGCTGTTCTACCAGCTCGCAGAAACGGTTTCCGAAAAGAAATCCCTGAGTAGAGAGCTCGACCTTATTGAGCGAGTCAGCGAACTGCTGCCCATAGGTCGAGCTCAGGAGGGAGAGAGCGTTCGATTGGCGTAGAGATGTAAGCCTGTGAGCCGCGGACATCGAAGACTGCAAGGATTTGTGAGAGAGATCTGACAACAGATACGCCTCACGAGCAATCTCCGACGCCGAGCCTGATCCTGAAGCAGTCAACCTGGTAAGGTGTTCCGCAACGGTAGAACTGAATGCAGAAAGTCTGATAGACGCCCGCAAGCGACTGTCAACCGACTTTAGACACTCCTCCCAATACGGGAGTACGTTCCGTGATCATGAGCTTTTCCCTCAACTGGTAGGCGTTTTTGTATTTCTGGGTCCATGGTAGGCACCTTGAGATTCTGGGTCCATGGTAGGCACCTTGAGATACGTATTGAAATCATCGTCGGTCACTAGACAGCCCTTCTTGTAGGCCTTCTTAGACGGAGGAGATTTCGCCGCCTCCCAGACAGACGCCAAGTCTGCAGGAAGAGTCAGCGCTGGCTCAACTGATTCTGAGAGTAATGGACACGTAGCGCTAAACACACTAGGTGTGACCGCTGGACGACGCGACTCGTAGGCTATGCCTAGGTCCCGCGCAACGCGGGACAGGATCGAGTGCGTGTCTAACGGAAAGCCATTAGCTCTCACCTCAGCTGGTAGCGGGGGTAGAGGTACCGATTCGTCGGAATCCGACTCATCATCCTCTCCCGATCCCTTTCCCTCGCCCGAAGAGTCAGACGAACCCGACACGGATTCATCCTCACTCTCTGGACGGGCATCATCCGAACACAAATCCATATCCACCACGCCGGCAACCGGCACAGGGACTTGGATTGGTACTGATGAAGAGGGGATACTCCCGCCGAGATCCGGGCGAACAGGGTTCACCGTAGGATTCCCAGCACTAACTACCGACGGAACTTGAGGAGGCGGTGCATACTGCGCCTGAGAGGTGAGTTGCATACCGGCTGGCTGTCCAGACTGCCACGGGTAAACCATACCCGGCGGCTGTCCGTACTGCCAAGCTCCTACACCGTACGGATAAGCGGGAGGGCTAGCAGCCTGCGTAAGCAAAGGGTTGTACGACCCTTGCCATGCTGGTGCTTGCGCCCAAGGTTGATATGCTTGGTACTGGGCCCAGGGCCCTGCACTCTGCATACCGCCTGCCGCTGTTGCGTAACCACTCACCTCCCCCCCCCCCCCCCCCCCCCCCCTTGCTGCAACATAGCATGTTGCTGCATAGGAGCGTTAGAGTAGAACGCATGAGTATTATCCGTGACCACCGAAGCAGTTGGAATGGTACTCATCATGGGATAAGCTTGTCCTAATCCTCGATCACCGTGACCGGGAGGATAATGACTGGCAAATCCACTAGACATAATACCACCATTCGGCGTGGACGAGTGAGCACTCAATCCTGCCTGAATAGGGCGATTATGACTAATCCCTCCCTGGTTATCAACCGTGGCTAATCGTAAGCCGACAGGAAAACCGGGGGGGCGGGGGTAGATCTCGGAGAGTTCTACTAGCGGAACAAACAACGGCAGGCTCAGGGCCGCCCGCCATCGTTGTTACCACCGACTGGCTGGTAGGTGTACCCATACTACCCGAGGTAGCTAGGGCAACTCCCACCGCCAGCGAACCAGCTACTAGTGCGGGGGCGAACCCCACACTCTCACTGGCAGAAAGCGCCGTAGCTGCGGGCACCGATTCTCTCGGACCGCTGCTACTGGCACCCGGCGTGAAAGGTACTAACTCAGGGGTCGACATAACCCCAGAGCTTTCGCCTAGCTCGCCTGACGGAGTAGCGTACTTAACGGGGACCAGTCCCGTCTTTCCACCACTCACGCCGACCGTTTCTACATGCCGATCAGACCGAGCCTGATCGTTAGCCGAAACAGCCATGGAAGCTCCTGTTACAGAGCTCCCCTCCCCCGTGAGAAGGAGGCCGTCGGGCGTACCAACGGACTTTCTACCTACAACATTAACAATACTGATACTGCGAGTGCGTAAACCCTTAGTAAAACCTTTCTCCAAGGCATCAAAGTGACCAGGAGTAAGACCCTTACAAAAGGAATCACACTGATCTGCTCGAGAGCACGATCGGTGGGCAAGACATAATACATGTAAATCCCAATCGGGGATAAGAACAGGGCACTCGGTACATTGGTGCGACATGACTGGATTATGTAAACACAGAACACTGTATAAGTAGAACGTAGATAGGTAATAAACCAAGCGTTAAGCGGCGAAAAGTACTAAGCTGCTGGGCTGATTCAGTAATGTAGTAAGACGAATTATAATCAATCTATTGATGTAGTGAATAAAGATACAAATTCAGTCAAACGCGTATATATAACACGGAATTATCTACCACTGGGGGGATTATCCGTGACTCAACTATTATATGTCACAGAGGGCTTACGTAAAGCTGTAAGGATACATAAAATAGGTATACACGTTAATAACTACATTACACAGACTACATCGATTTATATAAAGATACATCACCAAGATCCATAAACGATATCGTCCATCACAAATAATAATCCCAGCGATCCAGTACGAGTTCAATAAAGATCCAAAGCGTATCCGGACTTGCGGAAAAATATTATTACTAAAAACAAAGAGCCGCCATATTGTATACGTCACAAGTAAAATGGCGGACTCCTCGGAAAATTAGAATTTTACGTTCAGTTTTTAAATGAATTTTGGTACTTAAATGGTCCGAAATGAAACTAAAACGAGCCGATTTTAAGCGTATAAAATCCAGGAAACTTATCACCCACACGAATTAGGCACGCCACGTGACAAACTCTCAACTCAAGATCCTAAAATCCAGTTATACGGGAGCTCCGACAGAAACACGTCTTTCGAGGTGTCCAAGCGAAATTTAGGTGACGGGCTGGCGCGTGACATGGGGTGACGTCACGTCGGTGCGACCCGTGTTTCTAGTTTGAAATATTGGAAATAGTTCAGTTTGGAATGCCCGCATCTCCGGGAAAGATGCAAATGAGTCAGATCAAAACATCGAACCGGGAAGCAGTCCGACAGGGGAGTCTGCATAATTACCTCTTTTAAATACAGAGATGTAGTACGATGTGGCTAGGATATATTCATTGATGTCTATATCTATTATAACCCCGCACAAGCAACTAGACATCATGAAAGTAAACCTTTTTTTACCTAAAATGGTTTAAAATGTGCATGACTTGCCCAGTTTTCAGCAATATGAGGCAAACAACTTTTGGTTAAAACTTTTTTTATTATTCAGCCTGCAGACATGGCTGAACCATCATTTTTTATTGTAAAGTACTTTGTTTCCATGTATTCCATTTTCAAAGAGATAATTTTATTTTCAAAATGTTATGAACATGCCTAACAAGGCCTCCGTCCGCACCTAGAGTACTGTATTCAAGCCTGGAACCCGTATTTAGAGATTGAGAAAGTCCAGAGAAGAGCCAAGAAACTGGTCAAGAGAGATTTTATAGCCAAAAACCACCGAAGGAGAGCCAGCGTTACAGAAATGAGACATGACATTGGATTCCAAACACTGCAAGAGAGAAGACAAACTCAAAGATTAAACATGCTGTACAAAATAAACCACCAAATGGTCAGCGTCGAAATGCCACCATGCTATGCTCCAAGACACACAACATCACAAATTGGTACCAGGAGCAACCATGGCGAGCAATACTCCAAAATACCCACCAGAACAGACTGCTACAAGTACAGCTTCTTTCCTCGCACCATATCTGTATGGAACCAACTACCTAAAACGACGATTCAAGCACCATCTGCGAAGTCATTCACCAACAGATTGTCAAACACAGTATTCAATGAGCTGCATGGGCTGTACATAGGCCCAAAAGCACCCCCGGCCACAGCTGATATCAACAACTAGTCAACACCAACCCATTGTATATAAATGTATGTTCTACGCAGCCGTTGCTGCGCACATTATTTTGGTTATTTCATCATATGATGGGAGTTTTTACGTTGATTTTTATTGAGTTGTTGTAATACTACACCGGACGTGATGTTTTACAAAGCTTGGCGTGATACCTTATTAATAAGGTCTACCAAGAATATCTTCAGATTCAGAGAGTGAGAAACAAGCCATATGGAGAGAGATTGAAAATCCTTAAAAAGCTTTATCCGTTGGAAGGAGAAAAAGAGGAGACTTAATCGAAGTCTTTAAACTCCTGAACGGCCTAAGAAGATATCAACCCAGAAGAGCTTTTTACCATTTCCCACAACACCGAAACAAAAGGGCACAGCTCTTCAAACTCTTCAAAAAAAGGATTAGAATTACGAAAGCACTTTTTCACACACTCACAGCGTGTCGTGGATGTATCATGATGTATGGAACAAGCTTCCTTCATCAGTTGTCAACGCAAAATCTACAAACCAATTCAAGAATCATCTAGACAAATATTGGACCGAAAATGGATATGGGGATCTAAAAGGCTTTACGCCTATAATTTTTTACCCATCAAATCTTAAGATTTGATGGGTAAAGTAAAGTGTAACTGTAACTTTGTAAATGAAGAGGTTTTTTGCAAAAGGGCCTACATCCACTTTGGCTCTTATTGAGAAAAAGTCAAAAAACTGTTTCTAAATATTCAAGATGAGCAATTGAAAAACTGAATGGATTGTGAAAGAGGTACACTAAATACTAATTTAAATAGAAATAAATTTCAAATGTGCTAGTTTTTATTTTTTTTTAAATCATGTTTACATTTTTTGAAAATTTGGATGTAGGCCCTTTTGCAACAGAACTCCATCTGATTGTACATAAAGAAAAAAATAACACACACAAAAAAATCAGTTATTTTAATCATTTAAAAAAGAAGAAGTTTGATATAGAAATGTATAGGTCACAATCATATGTTTCAAGGAAATAAAGTCATTTTTTTCAAAAAGACCCACATCTCATTGTAAACAGCCATTGAAGTTGTTGTTTTGTTGCAAAAGGGCCTGTATCCCGATTTAATTCTGGATACAGGCCCTTTTGCAACAAAACAACAATTTCAATGGCTGTTTTCAATGAGATGTAGGTCTTTTTGAAAAAAATGACTTTGTTTCCTTGAAACGTATGATTTTTCCCTATACATTGTTATATCAAACTCACTTTTGAAAAAAAATGCACCATATAAGGCATAGCCCTTTTGCAACAAAGCTCTTCAAATGTAAGTGTAAAGAGTGTCAATGGAGGTGGAAGTTGAAACCTTTTATACCTTCATGTGAATGTACTCAGGAAGAAAACCAAGATGCAGCAGCAATTCATAGGGAGTCTTCGTAAAGAAAGCTTCACTCAAAAACGTCTCCGGTCCAAAGACGAAAGCAGTTTTTCTTCCGGGTGCCGCGGCCAATTTGGAAGTGGTGTTCGTGCAAACTCGACCATACACGGGATTTTCTAGAACATCTTGCCACCGATCGCCTGGTTTTATTTGACGATTTTGAAGATCCGTAGAGGCTGAATCGGGTTCATCAGAAGTGGTTACTGATTTACAAAACTTTTTTATTAAGTTGGCGAATTCTTTAACGGTTAATTTTTGCCTGTTTTTACTGACAGACATGATTTTGTTTTTCAGAAATTTCTGATGCAGCAGGCTTTTTTGAAGAATGTAATTGGTTGCTATGCTAAAATGAACCCGTCGTCCAATGTCGACAGAGGGCAGTAGTCAGTGACATTTCCCAGGTAGTGCCAGTCGGTAATGCTACTGTACCCGTTGTTATTAAGTTCAGTATCCAACTCATTAGGACCAGACTCAAGCAATTGCTCGGGCCAGGCTCAGCCCAGGCTTACAGGATAATTAGCATGCTTACTGGATGGATTGAAAGTATTATAAAAATGGAACAGGCTCAAAGAGTCATTCACAACAATTCAAGTTGACATATTTGATGTTCAGCCTTCAGACGTGAGAACAGATAGTTGTGATCCAATACTAACATATTACTATCTCAATTTGTCACATGTATGAACCTTTTTTTTGGGTGTTCTTTCCCCTTCGTTTTTCTTGCAGGTTAGAACCAAACCACAAGTGAAGATTGAGCTATTCCCAGAGCAATAATATGAGAAAAACTAGAAATACCTTTAATATTAAAATATTATTTAATAATATTTACAAAGTAATACTTTGTAAAAAGATAATTATATATATTTATGACAGACCTTGACATACGATCACAATGTTGATGAAGTGTCCTAGGACTGAGTATGAGTATTGATAATCTTGTTAATGGTGACATATTGCTTGGGATTTTTACATCATCAGCTTTCTGAGGTACTCTAAGAGGATTTTCAATGGGTGTTTCTGCTTGAAATTACAGACTACCATACATACAAATTGTAGGCCCAGGGTTCTATTGCATAAAACTTCAGACTAATCGTAAGAAAAGTTATTCTTCTTAAGTGTTCCACTCTTCATCATATAGACCCTAGGTCATATATTAGAACTTGACCCTTCCTCATCAAGCTCACTACTCAGGGAGAATCCTTAAATTCTTATTAACCTGTTACCTTTAAATCTTCGCAAGTTCCCTTAAGATTAATCTGGAGGCAAATATGATGCATGTTTGGTGAGTGTTGCCAATTTGAAACATCACCTGTACCATAGGCCAGACACAATAGGAGAGAGCGGTATTGGGTGAAGGCATAGTTTACTTGGGGTTAAGCCCAGGAAAAATAAGCAGTGAAGGTGTGGGAGAGTTTGTCACACTATAGTTGAAGCAGCGTATTGTGTACATTGCGTGAAGCACGCACAACCATAAGCGTGATAATTTCAGGCGTAATCATCTTTGTGCTGCGTGCGCGTTGTTTGTTCAATTATTAATTGGACTATAGTAAGGCCACGAAAAAACCCTGTTCTATGACTCAACAAACCAATTTTGGCAATCTTTTTATTTTTGCTGTTGACATTTTTGAAATATTTCGAAAATTGCTAAAAATTCACTAACATTTGCCATTTAAAAAAAACCCACCCTAACCCTACCCGAGTGGTTCGTTTGGCCATAGAACGGAATTTTGTTCGTGACCTAAAGGGCTTATGTGTCAATATCCTTACCAAAGCTAAACATATGCTACCTCTACTTCCGTTGAATCCTCCAACAAAAACAAAATAAAACAGAAAAATGACTATAAAAAAAAATCAATTTGGACACATAATAAACGAGAACTGAATTCTTTCTATCTATTTGTTTACTTTTTATTTTGTGATTATCCTCACCATTTTATTTATTTCAACCTTTTCTCTCCTGATACTGTACAATGACCGTGCACTTTACATATTTATAACAATACGCAACCGGACTTTCACAAAATTCCAAGCGTATTTTGTTTCCACAATACTACTCCAATAATAACAAAGAAGCAAAATAAATGCAACATAAAATGTTGTTACTACAAAAACAAAACATACATATACACAATAATCTTCAATATGATGATTAGAATGAATTGATATGATATTATCAGAGTGCAATGTAGCCTTGTGTATTTGAAAATTTAACTGATTCATTGAATTACAGAGCGGTGAATGATTCTCTAGGATAAACTGTGTTTCAAAAAAAGTTTGAAAAAAGGGACCTCATAAGGAGTTCACTTCCAAAAGTGGTTAACCCCCTGAGAACTACCGGCCGATTGGTCAGAAAGATGGATACATCATTTATTGCACCAATGAGAGACATTGTTAGAATAATTGTATCCCTGATTAAGATGGGAGTGAAACATTTTACAAGCTGCATTTGAATTGGCTATTCGTATGAGTACATCTTGTAATAAACCAATCAGAACCACTGTAAGATAGACCCCAGGGGGTTAAATCCAATGGATTCTTCCTGTCAAATTGTCTGCAGAAAACACAAATGTCACAAATTAACAGAATTCATATCACTATTTATGTAATTATCACCCATTTTGCATTATGTACAGGTTATAATTACTTTGAACATTGATTGTAATAGATTGTGAACTTTCTGCTAGTTCAACACGTCGGATTTAGCCCTACTTTGAAACCAAATCTTTCTCCACACGTAGAGCAAATTTTCAATGTGAAACAAGCATTACAAATAATCATCACCGCAAGTGAAAATAACTTTTACCATGTCAATTGAAAATCTTCATGACCATGTCAATTGAAAATCTTTATGACAGAGAATTCTATTAACGCCAGACCCTTGACAATCAAGAACTTTTCACAAACATACTGCTTGTAATCATCGCTATAATTGATCTGTGGTGATTAAGTTAATGCAAGTGGAGTAAATATTTTCAGTTTTGAAATCAGTTAAAGAGCAAAAGCTGGCCATATTTTTCATAAATTTCAATCAGCCATGACAGAAATAAGATTGCAAAACAAAGCCTAACTGTCCTCAATTGATAGCAATTTAATATATCATCATTCATGTCTGCATTTACTGAAAGGGTGTCTGCACAGGTATGCGGACACAAACAATATATCCTGGCTGAGCTGGCTCTAGTGCAAAAATGCTTCATTTTCACTGGACCGTGCAGTGAAGACACCGTACAGAGGAAGATGAATTAAGTATAGAGGTGTTTGATGCTTTTTATGGTGACAAATAATGCTATTAAAGTACTTAAATGAATTCTTAAAAACACATCGTAACCTTTTTTCCTATACAAATAAAAATTGTTAACCACCAAACCACGCCCTTAAAGTTATAAGAAAGTGTTTAACACTCCTTTGTTGGAATGAATTTTTGGTTTGGGAAACCAAAACATTGGATTTCTACATCTTTCATAAATTGGGTATACTTAATGATCAATATATTAATTTGTCATCAGTGATATACTTTTACAGCAGCTGCATGTTGTACTTAACACTACATCATTTTGTTATTTAAAATTCATATTTGGAAAATAATGAGTTTAGATTTTGTTGAAGTTGTCAACAGAATCTCCCAAGCAGTGTTTTCTCTATGAGTCTTTTGAGTAAAAGTCAAATTAAACAAATATGTGACGCTATCAAGCAAAATTAGTCTGAAGTCGGAAATATCACATTCTTGACTTGCAGCAAACCCCATTAAGGATGGACAAGTAATTTTAAAGATATGAGCAAATGAAGGATTTTCAAAACAAAAGAAAACTCAAAAAATTCTATTCTTTGTTTAATCTCAAAATCAATATTTGCGATTTGCTTGATCACATTACATATTGAGAAATTTGACTAATTCGAAAATGATGTGAACATAGTATCATTGCAACTTCCAGCGCGTCAAATCGACAATCTACTGCGCCATATAGCAGAAACACTGCTTCCAAGGTCGCATAAGGTGATTTGGAAATCAGGTCTTTGACAGAATAAAGTGCATCATACAACAAGGCACTTCATGTTACTACTATGTCATTATTACATGCCTGGGACATAAAGAACACTCTTTATCTGGAGATCCTAATCCATATATGGGGGAAATAGTCTGTTTATATTATGGTGAAGTTGGCAACCGACTTTCTAGGCCTGCATGAAGAGATTTCCACCTCAGGAGCAGTGTTTCTTTCTACTATCAGACAGTGCAAGATTTCATCATAAAATTATGTTAGTGTGATTTCCTCATAGTGGTGCTCCCTGTTCAGTGCTCACACACTTTATGTAGCCCTGGACCTACCTATCAGTGGCAATTTTAAAACTTGCAATACTATCCATTGGATAGAATAATCGAGGGTTTAGTGCAACAAAGTCCATTGGTTAGATTGTGTCTTCCTTCACAAGGAAATATCTTCAAACACCCTTAATATATAACATGTGGCAGCTATTGTAGATATTGCCTTTTCACTATAGCTGCCCTGTGTTACTTTTAGTTTATATCAATATGTCTGCTACAGACTACCACACATGTTTACATCTGGCAGCTATTGCAGATGGACCCTTGTTGCACTACACCCTCGAGATATACTATAGACTAATTCTTGAATAAACAAGTTTCCAATAGCGTATATGCAGCTACGAGATACGGGATTGATAGCGCTAGCATCTGGAAATTGCGCATATTTTCAAGCGTTAGGCTGGGTTCACATAGGAGTATACGGTATACGGTATTCGCTATACGCTATTACGGGCATGGCGAGTCATATAGGGTATACGCGAGCCCTACTCGTAGTAGCCGAATTGCAGCCACATCCAAACAGGATGGTATACGGTACACGAAAATTGAACACGCACGATTCCCGGAATACTATACTATACTACACTATACGCAGGTATACGGCCTTTTTGAATGGTGCCGTCTTATGTGACCGAATAGCGTATAGCGAATACCGTATACCGTATACTCCTATGTGAACCCAGCCTTAGGCATGAGTGTGCACATATTATGTAGCATACGCAGCATACTTGTTTACGTAATACACCATTCCACAATTGTTCATTCAATTATTAATAAGAATCTATAGTAATCATTTTCTTATTCTCAGGCTCAGGGGAGAGGAGCTGGGTATTACAAAATGTGCCAACCAAAATACATGTAAATTGACCTTATTATATGTCTATTTTCTGGACATATGCATGATGCATTACAAAAAGTTGCAATTTAAATTACCGTAGCAGAATTTCTTTTTTGATTGGCTATTTTTCAGCTCTTCATAATATCTAAATCAATACACACAATTACCTGCAAAAGCTACACCATTGTTTATGATTATACATATTCATTTCTAATATTAAATCCAATCTGATTGGGGCCACACACAAATATCCTTTAATATGCATATACATGGTCAAATAAGAACAAAGACATCTCAGTACAGTCTATTTCACTTCAATCAGGCAGTGACTTCACTTCCTCACACACTTGACTTCATTTTGCAGTACAAAGCGTCTGCGACTACTTGAGGCGCTGAAGTATACACCCACGGGTAGAAGGAAGAAACATACTTAGGTGTGTGTTAATGTTGCACCTATAAAGTTATATCACTGTCCATAGGAAGCAAAATAGACTATGGAAGATGAAGAGGACATGATATGTATGCAGGGCTAGTGCTATAGTTTGATCAGTTCCAAATTACTGTTCAGCCTTCTTACAGTAGCGAATGAAAACAGAAGAATGCAAGGCGCGCATGTTGGTAGCAAGCGCATTGTGCATCATATGCTTAATGCGTGCATGAGACCAAAAACTGTGCGTGTGGCCGTAATCGTGCACATACACTTGGATTACTTTTGCCTGCCGAGAGATAAAAACCAAATTTTCTCAGCAATTTGGAACTGATTAAACTACAGGTCAAAAGCTAGTAGCTATTTTATCGATGGAGAGCTGATTAATATTTAGGAGATTTCACTATTTCAATATGGTCACATTTTACATTAAATACAATGCATTGTAAATCTATCTCAGTTTGTGCAACATAATTAGAATTTTTATGGACTAGATATTGGTTGGAATCCTTCTAAAACATCTGAAGAATATCAAAATACCAACTTTTATACAAGTAGAGTTGATCAACATGTCCTGAAATCAGATGATTTTCTGAAACCTGGCCACAATATGAAATGTAAATACAATCTATCACAATTTGAGCCACACAATTAGAAATCAATTGTTCATGAACTGTGTTTGAAAACCTTCATGTACGTTATAAGTGTGTGCGTAGGACCTGGGCTAAAATTTTGCCATTGTAATCTGCTCTCATTGGACATAATTCTTGAATACAGTACAACATTTAAATACTATAACTGGAAGAGGCAAGTTGTCACATAAATGTACATGTAGGTGATACAATTTAATCTACAACTATCTGTATCAATAACGCTAAATTTCAGATGGATCATCAAATCATTTTAGTACTTTTAAGCATGGATGGATATAACTCAACTCTCTAATATAAACAAATTGAGATGTCTCTGAAAAATAAAATACCATACAAGCATACAGTTTGACAAGGTTAGGTTCATCAATTTAAAACATTTGGCTACATTCTAGCAAAGGTGTAACTAAAGTCCATTTCACTTCATCGAGAAAATGATGTCACTACACCATTTACTGATTGCAGTACATGAATCCATGCATGCGTGAATTGGTGCGAGTCGGGGTAATCCCTGCTAAAATCGATTCTTCCTATAAACAAGTTCACCCTACTAACACTATAGTTTAATCCGTTCTAAGTTGGTAAGAAATATTTGGTTTTTATCTCTACGTGCGCAAAAGTAGGCGAGCGATAATGGCCACACGCGCACAATTTTGGTAGTGCACACCAGGCTTCTCGTTACATTGCGTTTTTGCGTCTGGGGACGCAATTTTTTTGCTAAAAACGCAGTAAATTTTAAACTGGACTCTTTATTGCGTCCATCTGGACGCAATAATTTTAAATCATGTTTCAAGATAATTTTGCACGTGTAAGCTAACAAATATCAGTTTTCGTGACAATCCGAATCAAAATATACTTGGTAATAAAATATTAAATATTCTCGGTCTTCCTTGTACAACTCTCGACCATCGTCAATGTTTTCACCTCATCTACAAATGTTTTCGTCGTGTCCGTACTCCGTAGTCGTCGTTGAATGCATACATCAAAACAAAACAAATAGAGTAGACAATTGTTAGACATTTCAGCGCTGTAGTGGCCCGTTTAACCACTCCGTATCCGATTCTGAAGTCACAATTCGAAAATTACATTTTTGACTTGGACCCCATAATTTTGAGAATTGGTAGATTATGGGGTCCAGTGGACCCCATAATATTTTACCTAACGAGAAGCCTGGTGCACACGCATATGATGCACAGTGCACTTGTTGCCTTCAAGCGCCCATGCCTTTCTGTATCCATTCACTACTGTAAGGAGGCTTTGCCAATTTGGAACTGATCAAACTATAGTGTCAATGTGAGAATACACATCGAGGGTTGAGCGTCAGAAGGTCGTAACTCAATTTTTGGGCAAATTGATATTTTGGTACAAAAATAATCCATATAACCTAGATTTTTAGAACCATATAGAGATACCTCGTAAACACTCTTAATTTGACTAAAATAAGAGTTATAAGTTGGGTGCTACAGTGTATTGTAATGAGTCCCACATTTTTAAAAGTTGATTATCTCAAAATAGCATTTTTTGAGTTACGGCCTTCTGGTGCTCAACCCTCGACATAAATGATTTCCCCAAAGGGGTCAAATTGTGTCGCATGTTTATGATAATCTGGTGATTCTTGCTGATGATGAGTTCAATACAAATCCTTGGAATCTGACCTTTTAAGGTGGCACAAAAACTTGAATCTGACCTTTTAAGGTGGCACAAAAACTTGAATCTGACCTTTTAAGGTGGCACAAAAACTTGAATCTGACCTTTTAAGGTGGCACAAAAACTTGAATCTGACCTTTTAAGGTGGCACAAAAACTTGAATCTGACCTTTTAAGGTGGCACAAAAACTTGAATCTGACCTTTTAAGGTGGCACAAAAACTTGAATCTGACCTTTTAAGGTGGCACAAAAACTTGAATCTGACCTTTTAAGTTAAGGTGGCACAAAAACTTGAATCTCACCTTTTAAGGTGGCACAAAATCTTGAATCTCACCTTTTAAGGTGGCACAAAAACTTGAATCTGACCTTTTAAGTTAAGGTGGCACAAAAACTTGAATCTCACCTTTTAAGGTGGCACAAAATCTTGAATCTCACCTTTTAAGGTGGCACAAAAACTGGAATCTGACTTTTTAAGGTGGCACAAAAACTTGAATCTCACCTTTTAAGGTGGCACGAAAACTGGAATCTCACCTTTTAAGGTGGCACAAAATCTTGAATCTCACCTTTTAAGGTGGCCCAAAAACTGGAATCTCACCTTTTAAGGTGGCACAAAATCTTGAATCTCACCTTTTAAGGTGGCCCAAAAACTGAAATCTCACCTTTTAAGGTGGCACAAAATCTTGAATCTGACCTTTTAAGGTGGCACAAAAACTTGAATCTCACCTTTCAAGGTGGCACAAAAACTTTAATCTCACCTTTTAAGGCGGCACAAAAACTTGAAGTTGGCAAGAATCAATTTTTTCTCTCCAATTTTATTACAGAGAATCTTTGCAAACATGTATGCCACACGGATTCATGAATTGTCATCATTGAAAATCCCTGCTTTCTTCCCCCTACAATTACCAGCACTAGCAGGCCATTGTTCCACCTTGAAAATTCTGGTTATGCTTCTGCATTCTAGATATTAAAGCTACCTAACTATATAATCGAAATACATGTTTGCAAAATATAAAAGCTTTCAGCGAAAAAATAACAAATTCTGTGTACACATTTTAGAAATCAATCAAGTTAAACTTTGATACATTTTTTTACAAACACAATACTACATAGGACTATATGTACACAGTACACATAGATGATACAGGGTTGCAAAAAAACCTTTAAATAGCTATTGATTATTGCAATATATTTATCCTGGAAAACAAAACATTTAATACATAATAATATATTAATTCAACAGTAAATAAAATAACTTTTCTTCTTTTTTTAAACAAAATGCATTTTTTGTACAACCAAATGAAGAACTCAGATGCAAAACATGATCAACACCAATCTTAATAGTATCGTTGCTATTCTGTCAAAACCTTGTTTGTTTTTTCTGACCCCTCAGCATGTATTAAGCAAAACTGCCCAATGGCTATGCATAGGAAGTGCTGCTTTATACATGTTCAGGGGCAAGCACACTTAGAAAATGATATTAAATCTGTTTTTGGCCCTTGAACATGTTTGGAGCAGACTGCCTAAAGGTTATACATAAAAACTTTTACGTTATACACGCTGAAGGGCTGGATGGAGATACAACAAGGCTTTGACAGAACAGTGACTTTATAATACATAAAGTTGTTTGGTTGTCCTCCACCGCCCGCGTCTACTTTTCAAAAGTGGAGAAAAAAATTGTTAATAAAAGATGACTTGGAGGAATAATCAAAATTCCAGAAAAAAGTTGTGTTACTTTTCTTTTGAACATTTGAGATCCTTAATTGCTTCGAATTTCCACTCTTTTTTGTCATGTTTGAAACATTTATGAGGTGAAAGGGTAGAATAATATGCTTGAGACCTATTTATAGGCCTTTTTAAGTAGTTATTTATCTTGTTTTCCAGCATTTGACAATCCATAATACAATATGATAGAAAAACAACTTTTCCGTTTACCTGCTTCTCCTCAAAAGAGAAGTGTGGAAGACATCCAAACAATTTATTTTCTAGGCCTTATTTTGCTTCTCTAGTCCCTCCATGTTCTTTGCACACAATGAATCATTTCTAAATACGAATCCTACATTTTAATGTTCATTTCATGCACCACCATTTTCTAGCTAGGTTGAGACTTGGTGGGTTATAGGGATTCAACATTTCAGTGAACGCCCTAGGGGCAAAATAAACATATTAACCCTAAATTTGATGAGGGCCCAAAACTTTCTGTCTGCAACCATAAGGGTTATTATAAATATAATATCTCCTTGGTCCAACACACAAGACCCCAGAAATGTGCCTCTACGTAATGGAGTACCTGCAAAATAACTTCAAAGTTGGACCGACATAATGTTAGGCACATCCCTGATTCTATATGTCAAATACCCAATCAGGTGCTTTGCCTGGGGTATGTGTAGGATGGGCACACAGGACCCCAAAACCTCTTTTTGACAAAATATCAATTCTGTATCTGCTCCTTGGTATAATACATCCACAAATACCACTAGCCTTTAGTTATTTAATTTATGGTTAAGCTAAGTCTATGTCAGGAAGCTAAGATTTAAAACCATACACGAACCATCAATCCTTAGCTGTAAAAAAAGGTTATAACATTTGATTTGGGATTTTCAATACAGAATTTCAGTCCAGCTTTCAATAGCTCTTGACTCTCCTATAGATCTTGGGGAGTAATTGCTCCCACAAAAAAGGAGGCTTTGATATTCTAAAACATATTTTCAAGAACACTTTATCTCATACATTAATTGGCTTACTATTCAATTCT